>JAKSZT010053764.1:17265554-17798532 GCA_026826555.1 Tolypeutes matacus | reverse complement strand
AAAAGACCTTGAATAAAAGGGGGAAATGGTAAAGACAAATGAGTTCAAGTGGCTAAGAGACTTCAAAGAGAGTCGGGAGGTCATCCCAGAGGTAACTCTTACGCACACCTCAGTAGGAGCTCATAGAACATCTAAGTGCCTATCACCCCACTCAGTGGGGTTCCTGAGAGCTCCGGAGACACCCTGGTCCTATATAAGGGGGGATAGCCCCAGAGACTGATGCCTTATCAGTGGGTTCTATTTTGGAATCTGTGCTCCTGAGAGTGACAGAATTAGACTCAAATAATTCCTCCCTGCACATGGTTCACCAGTCCCTTCTATTCAAACCTATATGCGATGCTGGAGTTTTTAGGTATACTTCCAGAGACTGGAGCCTCCCGCCTACCTATGTGCCAGGTGTGCATGAAATCTAGGTGGAGCTGCAACTCCTACCCTACAGCTCAATGGACTCATCCAAGTCACCTGGTGAGGAGACAACGATGGGCAATGGCCATCCCAGGGAATGGAGAGGGCCTGCATCTGCAGGCAGGATCATCCCACCCACCATATCCATGGGATATAAGCCCTCTGTCACTTGGAGTTGGAGTGGACATCACCATCCCAGTCCCCTCAGGATTGGGGGAAGAACTATGGACTAGAGTGGACTTGATGGTATTCTCTTGTTCACATATGGTGATTCTAGCAATGCAAGAAATTATAACAATGAGGTGGAGCCAGTGGCCACTTGACACTTTTGGGGTAGGGAGGGGACGAGCTGTTGAAATACAGTGTCTTCTTTGGGAGTCGGAGGTTGTCCTGAGTACTGTTGTGGCAATGGATGTAGGCCATTTTAAATCAGCACACACCACTCAGAACTGAGTGGGAGAGAGTGTGGTCTACAGTGTGAACTGTGGTCTATGGTTGGTGGCAAGGCTCCAGGATGTGTAAGTTCATTGAGGGTGGTGGGCCACACTGTGGGAGATGTTTGTGTGGTATGTGATGGGAGGTGTGGGAGGTGGGCAACATGGGAATCCCAGTGGGTTCCGTGTAATATTGTGGGTAATCTAAGCACCTCTTAAAATATATGTATATATATATATATATATAAAAACAACATTTTTGTAAGCAAATACACATATATGCATATATATTTATATATCATTTTGCAAATGTTTGTATGTATTGTGAGAATTTTGATTTTTACCCATAATAAAAAATAATTAAAAAAATTAGTATGTCAGGTGATTCCTGTCATCAAAGAAGTGTAGGAGACCATGGCAGTGTTCCTCAAAACCAGTGGTCCTCAAACTTTATCCTGCATCAGAATTTCTGGGGCTTACAAAAACACAGTTGCTGGTCCATGCTTCCAGAGCTTCTAACTCAGTAGGTCTGGGGTGGGGCCTAAGAATTCTCATTTCTAACAAGTTCCCAAGTGATATGGCCCAGTGAAGCAGAATCAGCTGGGGTGCTTGTTACCTAGCCCCTGTAAAAAGGCCTGCAACAGGCCCAGGATTCCTACTTGTGACAAATACTCTAGGCTTATCTGACAAACGCTGAGGTATAAGCACCTGCTCTGGGACAGCCTAAGAATGCTTTATAAAAAAATGACCTTAATTTTAGGTCATTACATTATTTCAGAAGCAGTAAAATGTGAAAATCACATAATTCTTAGAATAAAGAAAATATGGTACTTAATAACATATTGGCTAAGAAAAGAAAAAAGAATGTATTTAATGTCTTTTAACTGCTAGCTTAAGATCAAAATACATTCTTGCACACTTTAAGTACCAGTCTTTAAATCAGAAATCAGACCCAGAGCAAGCATCCCCTGTGTTTTGCCTGTGACCCAAGCCTCACCCACTAAACTTTAGTAGAGCCAAGGCTCTCTGTGGCCTTGGCTGCTCATTGGAGTCTCCTGGTCAGCTTTTAAAAGGAGTGACGTCTACCCCTAGAAACTGTGATTTAATTGGTGTGGGGAGCAGCCCTCGATCACAGCTCCCAAAGCAATCCATATTTGAGAGCCACTGCTTTAAACTCATTCTGTAATCTGCAGTGTGTATAGGAAGCAGGCATCTTTTTTTTTTTTAATATCCATCTAAGGAAGGCACAAAAATGGCAACAAAAATGCTAATAGGAGTATAAAGATGGTACATTATCCATTGTTCAGGATTACTCATGCTTTTATATATCTGTTTTCATAAAATGATAGATTCTAAATGTATCTTTTTAAAAATCAGCAGGTGTTCTTTGAGTCCCTACTTTGTGAAACATTCCTTAAAGCTTTAGGTTGATCTATTGTTTATTTTGACTGGGACCTAAAGAATTCAAACCATTAAGAGTAAACAAAGAAGTAAGCATAAAGAAGTACTTTGTAAACTGTAAACTGCCAAGCAGATGGAAGTTATTATCACAATCCCCATTTCAGCCTCACTCAAAGCAAGGGAATTGTTCCTTCAGATGATTGATGGTAAATAATATTAATATAGTACTTCTACCTGGTGACTTCTCTGCAAAGATGTGCTTGGGAAAATCTGAACAGTCTTATAATGTGAGAAAATTAACTAGGAGACTACATTAAAACTGAGAAACATCAAAATAAATCATCTCAGCAATCAGGAAAGGAGCAAGAAAGAAAGACTATCCTGCTTTAAAAATGATGCTTTAAACGAGTATATATTGATGTTCTAGGGAACCTGAGTAGTTGCTGTGAGAGAGGGGAGATAAACTATGGAATGGGGGAGAGGAGGAAGAACCCTCTGGTGTTTTATTGAAATCAGAAGTATCAGTATGAACCCTCAAAATTTTAAAAGAGCTCTTCTTTAAAGTAATAAATGTAGAAGAAATCTTCCTGTAAAAAATCACAAATGTACAATCGGTAGTAATAATAGATTCAGATAAGAGTCTTCAATGGATGCTAAAACTATTGGATGAAAGTTTATTGGGGAACAGGATATCTACAGAGTCTCAAAACATCTTCCCATGGATTACTTGCTGATTACAAAAGGGAGAAGTACCTGTAGAGTGTGCCAATGTGGCAGGTGCAGCACTCCTAAATGATCAAGGTGACATCATGTGCCTCCTGAAATGATGCACCAAGGACACAGCCACACTTACATAGCATTCCTGCCAAAAATGTATAACCTGTATCTAATCATGAGGAAAAAATCAGGCAAACCCAAATTGAGGGACATTCTACAAAACAGCTGGCTTTTCAAAAATGTTAACATCATGAAAGAAAGAAGACTGAGGAACTACTGCAGACTAACTGCATGACAACCAAATGCATTGGGTGATTTGGACTGGATCTTGGATCAGAAAAAAATTTGCAAAATCTAACATAAACTGTATAGGAGATAAGGGTATTAAATCAATGCTGAATTTGATCATTATGTCATGGTGATATAAGAGGATGTCATTGTCCTTAGGAAATGCATGCTGAAATATTAGAGGTCACGATGCCTACAACTTACTCTCAAATGATGCATGTGTGTGTGTGTGTGTGTGTGTGTGTAGAAATAAAGAACTCAGTTATGGCAAAATGTTAACAATTGGTAAATCTGGTGAAGATAAATAGGGGTTCATTATTCTATTGCAACTTTTCTAAGGATTTGAAGTTTTTCAAAATAAAAATTTTAAAAATTTTTAAATGGTGCTTTAAAAATTGACTATATAGTACATTTTGGTAAAATCCAAATGCTAGTACCTCTTACTAAGAAAATTTCTATCACATTAAGTTTATCTAAATATACTTAACCAGTAAAATGACAAGTAAACTAACACTACTAAATGACTTAGAACAAAAATTCCAATCTGGCTACCAAGAGTTCACGGATTTGTTTAGCCCACAGGAATGGCCCTTAGTAGAGTTTTTTAAGTGTTAAATTAGCTGCTAACTAATAAGCCCAAAAATCATGATTTTTAGCTCCTCTTGAAAAATCAAAACCTGGCAACACTGGGCCTCCCAGTGAGCTGAATTGAGTCACAGCCACCCCTCACCCAAGCCCTTAAATGGCCCATGTTCTTCCCAGGTCCCTTAAGTCCTCACTGTTCTGAATGTCTCCCTGCAGCCTACTTCATTCACTCCAGTTACTGTGTGGACCCACACAGACCTTGAGTTTGTGAGCTCTCATTAGCCAAGAGAAAAGAAAGAGCAAAGAGAGATTACCATCTTTGGAAAGGCGTTGAGAAAAAGGTGGGAGCTGAATGGGGACTTGAATATTTGTATGTGAGAAGAAAAGGGGAAAGGCATCTTGAACATGCCTCAAACTGAACAATTGATTTCCTTCCCACCACTATTCTCACTTTCCTGACAAGTCAGAAACCCAAGGATTATCCTTGATGTCTTCCTTTCCTTCAGCACATATATCAAACCTATACCTAAATCCCAGGGATTTTGCTTCCTAAATATCCTCAAAGCTGTCCATTTATCTCTATTTTTACAATTCAAGCCACCATCATCACTGGCATCATCAGCAGTACCACCACCACTGACGTCATTATCATCACCGCCACTATTACCACCTCTACTCTCATCACTGCTACCACAAGTACCATCAGAGCCATTACCACAAATGCCACCCTGTTACCACCACACCACCCCATCATCATCATCACCCCTACTCCCACGTCCACTATCACCACCATTACCACCAGCACCATCACTACTCATCACGTCTGTCACTGCCACTGCCTCCTCTACCTTAGTCAAAGCCCCTACCATCTTTCTTCTAGACAAAGCTTCCTGAACATTCTATCCACATTCATTCTGGCCTCTTCAATCTTGTCTCTACACTGAAGTTGGAGTGAATTGTTTCAAAATGTAAATTTTGAAGTCTGCCTCCTATTAGAAACCCTTCAATGGCTCCCATAGCTCTTGGGATAAAAGGCAAATCGCCTGACAGGGCCTGCAAGGTCTGCATGATCTCGGTGCCAACCTTTTCTCCAGCCTCATTTCCCATCTTTCTCCACCTCTGCTTTTCCATTCCAGACATCCTAATATTCTTTGTTTCCTATACTCAGCATAATCTGCACTGCCCCCTTCTTTTATTTTTAAATTTTTTATATATTTTTTATTTTACCAGGAGGTCCCGGGGAACGAACCCAGGTCCCTCCATATGGGAGACGGACGCCCAACCAGTTGAGCCACATCCGCCCCCTGCCCCCTTCTTTTAACATCAGGTGCCCAGAATTGGATAACTTAAACTTCTCAGTTTACTTCTTATCTTTAAAATTGGCCTATGCCTGGCCCTTTTTACTTATGTATGTATTTAAAATAATGCAGTGAACTCTTTAGCAGCCCTATCCACCCAAATACAATAATTTACACATTCCTTTGTGAACCTCCCTATTCCTTCCTCCCTGACACCCTTATTCTGAAGGTAATCACCATCCCCAAATTTTGTGGGAGGTTTTCAATTTCCTTTCTTGTTTTGTCACATATATTTGTATAGCTAAACAATGTATTGAGTAGTTTTACTTGTTTTAAAATTTTATAGAAATGGTATCATGCTGTATATAGTCTCCTAGAACTTGCTTTTTTCACCCAATATTATATTGCCAATATTAATCCATGAAGCTGTGTGTAGCAGAGATATACTCACTTTCATTGCTATATAATATTTCATTATGTGACTGTCCCTCTGCCTGGAATGTTCTTTATCTCCTTAGCCTAGTTAACTCCTACTTACCTCCAGATCTCATTTCTTCAGATGTTTCCTGATCTTCCTAATTAGTTAGATCCCCTTATTTCCTATAGACCCTCAAAGCAGTGTGTATGTCTCCTTTGTAGCCATTAGCACAGTAGTAGTTACACATTTGTGTGATTGTTTGACTGGGGTTTGCCTCTGCTACTTGACTGTAAGCTCCTCAGGTACATGTCTGTGTGTGATTGCTGTTAAATCCTCAGCCCTAACACGCCATGTCATAAGGACTCATTAAAAGTTGTTGTCTGGGTGAATGAATAAATGAATCATAAAAATAACTGTTTATTGCTATTAAACAGTACATCAAACTAAACATGTAAATAACTGCAAAATCAGTCCCTCTTTCTGACTTTCATATTTTTTCATGCCATCATCATTCTTTCACAGTTACCCAGGCTCAAAATCTTGACATAAATTCTGATTCTGGTCTTTTCTTGACCTCTCACATTTAGTCATTTGTTCAGACATGTTCATTCTACTTTGAAATGGTACCTATCTCAATATACCATCCCAATCTTATTTTCAGTGCCTCCCACATACATAGCTCATGTTTAGAAAAACATATTACTTCCTGTTCCCCAAACTCTGTCTGATAATTTCCCATCACCTTGCCTCTGGCTTATGCTGTTCCCTCTTCTCAGAGAGAACTTTATTCCTTACTGAGTGTTTAAATCCTACCCAAAGTCCACTTCAAATGCCACCTGCCCCCAAAAGCCTTCCCTGATTTCCAGATGGAATGATCTCTTCAAGTTCTAAGCCATCACCCACTACCTTACACAGTGCCTACTATTGCACAATCAAAAATTCTTCTTATTGTATTGGAACAAACATGGGCTTTGTAGTCAAACCTGAGTTCAAATCCTTTTTACCACTTTCGTGAACATAGGGAGTTATCTCCACTCCAGTTCCTTCATCTATTATATTGAAATGATAGGCTCTAACTCTTGGAAATGCTCACATTAGACCTACACATGAAAACATGCTAGGGGGACTCCACTTTCCACTTACCCCAGGGTTCCCTGGTTTAGCACCTTTGCCCCCCCATCCCTACTCATTTTTTTCACTTGGGAGGGGAAGTGGCTTCTCAGATTAGTGAGTTTGGGGAAGGAAGTGAACACGGTAGCACAACCACCTTTTCTCCTCATCATCTCTGTCCCTCACCATCTGTTATCTGTCTGTCCACAGGATATAGGCATTCCACTCTGCCCTCTCCCTGTGCTATGCTTTCTGAGATAGGCCCTGCCCTGGGGAAGGCGGAAGGGCTGTGGTGGTCCAGAGCTGCCTCTGGCTGGTGGGTCTCTAACTTAAGCCTGGATCGATGGCAACCCTTTTGGGCACAGCTCTTAAACTGGTTCTCCCCTCAGCTTATCCGTGATAAACTATGAGTGTGTGTGTGTCTTTTTTTTAATTACTTCATAATGATGCTGATAGCATAGGACACTGCATTTTTCTGAAGGCACAGATATAGAGTCATGAGCCTTGCTACTTATTGGCTGTAAGCTCTTATACTGTTATTTAATCTTTTTCAGCCTCAGTATTTTCATCAGCAAACTGGGGACAATAATAACACCCATGCTTCGTACTTTAAATATAAGACAAAACAGGTAAAACAGCTCTTTGTAGACTATACGAGACAATACAAATGTTAGTTGTATTATGACCCTAAGTAATAAGATTAATATTCTTCCTGATGGTTTCCAACTTCTTTTCCCTACTTTCACACTTGAGTTTGGCAGCCAATTCGGATTCTGAAATCTCTTCTCATAAAGAGGCTGAGATCAAGCTGAACACATATTCCAGGATTCAAGTAAACTGCTAAGGAAAATGCAAGGAAGCAGGAAGCCTGCCAATGACTCAGTGAGCACCATTTTCTGTAAGTCACTTGATTTGTTTTGTACCATTTTCTGTGAGTCACTTGATTTGTTTTGGCTTTGGATGCTTTGTTTCAAGTTGCTGGAAAAGGATTGCTTTTGGTCATCATTTTTCTCTTACCTTGCTTTAAAGACTAAAAGATGTACCCCTACATAACATTAGGTAGCATGAATGGTAGTTAACATTTATCAAGAATTTACTATGGATGGATATTTTATAGATACTTTAACTTTATCCTCAACAACAGCCTGATGTTAGAGGTACTATTTTATCCCCATTTTATAGATGACACAATGGAGTCACCGAGAAATTAAATAGTTGGCCCAGGGTCACAGCTGGTAAGTATTCCAGCTCGGATGTGAACCCAGTAAGCATGACTGCAAAGCCCCCACTTTTCAGCCTGCACTCTACCTTTAAATGCATAAATCTGGGCTTTCTAAACTGCAAACCCAATCACATTTTCCCTCCTTTATGTTTTACTTTTGAGGCTAGCACAGAACCTATTCTAGGGCTGTTTGCATGTTCTTGATGAGTGACAAGTTCCCCTTGAAACCACTTTAAAGAGTAGAGGACCCCCTAATGTGGTGACTAGAACTCTGAGAAATGTGCTAGGGTATAATATTTGGGCAAACATGAAAAAAATAAATTTGAGAAACAACATTCAGTTCTTATTTATTTTGTTTTCCCTTATTAGAGAAGTTGTGGGTTTACAGAACAATCATACACAAAATACAGGACTCCCATACCACCCCACCACCACCATCTTGCATTGGTGTGGAACTTTTGTTACAATTGATGATAGCACTTTTTTTTGTAATTGTACTATTAATTAAAGACCATGCTTTAACTTAGGGTTCACTGTTTGTGTGGTGTAGTTCCATGGATTTTTAAAAAAATATTCATTCTCTTATCATATATACAATCTAACATTCCCACTTTAATTACAGTCAGATATATATTTCAGTGCTGTTAATTGTGTTCACAGTGTTGTGCCACTATCAGCACCATCCATTACCAAAACATTTTTATCATTACAGATAAGAACCCTGTATGTTTTATGCCTAACTTTCCATTCCCCTTCCCATCCTACCCTGGCAACCTACATTCTAGTTTCTGACTCTATGAGTTTACTTATTCCAATAGTTTCAAATCAAAGAGATCATGCAATATTTGCTCCTTTTTGTCTAGCTTATCTCACTCAACAGGATATCCCCAAGGCTCATCCATGTTGTTGCATATATCAGACTTTGTTCCTTTTTACAGCCGAATAACATTCCATTTTATGTACAAACCACATTTTATTTATCTATTCATCAGTTGAAGGACACTTGGGTTGCCTCCATCTCCTGGCAACTGTGAACAATATGCAAATATCTGTTCAAGTCGCTGCTTTCAAATCTTTTGGATATATACCTAGTAGTGGGATTACAAGTCATATGGTAATTCTATACCGTTTTCTGAGGAACCACCAGACAGCCTTCCAAAGTGGCTGCACCATTTTACATTGCCACCAACAATGAATGAGTGTTCCCCTTTCTCCACATCCTCTCCAACGCTTAGCCTCCATTTTTTCAAATAGTGGCCTTCTAATGGGTGTGAAATGGTACCTCATTGTGGTTTTGATTTGCATTTCCCTGTTGGCTAATGATGTTGAACATTTTTTCATGTGTTTTCTAGCCATTTGTATGTCTTCTTTGGAGAGATGTCTTTTCAAGTCTTTTGCCCATTTTTTATTGGGTTTTTGTCCTTCTGTTGTTAAGTTGAAAGATTTCTTTGTATATACTGGATATTAATCCTTTATCAGATAAGTGGTTTCCAAATATTTTCTTCCATTGTGTAGGTTGTCCTCCCACTTCCAAATAAAACCCATTGAGGAACAAAAGTTTGTTTTTTTTTTTTTTTTTTTTTTTATGAGGTCCCATTTATCCATTGTTTCTTCTGTTGCTTGTGCTTTGGGTGTAAAGTCTAAGAAACCATTGCCTAACATAAGGTTATGAAGATGTTTCTCTGTGCCTTCCTCTATGAATTTGATAGTTCTAGCTTTTTTAGTTAGGTCTTTGATCCATTTTGAGTTGTTTTTGTATATGCTGTGAGGTACATTAGTTTCCTTTTTTTTTTTTTTTTTTACAGTTCATATTTAAGTCAGCATTATGACTGACTTTCAAAGCCGGTTAGGAATTTCTATTAAGCCCATTTCCCTCAAAACCCATCCCCCACCTAACCTTCTTGTCTCCCTCCATTATCCTGATGTCCATCCCAATCCTGCAAAGCATCTACCTTCAGCAAAAAGGATGCCTCCATTTACCCTCATTAACCCTTATCAGTACTGTAATCAGACAAGGCATACTTTAAAACTCAAATTCACTGAAAGTTCTTGCCAGAATCAACTCCTTTATGGTAATTTTTAAGTAAATACCATGTTTCATTTTTATTTTTATGAACTATAAAAGTAATCCTGTTTATGATATGAAGCTTGAGAAATAAAGAAGAAAAAGATGGCCTGAGTGTAGGGGCTCTGTCTCGCTTATCTGCATCCACAAACCCTAACATAATACCTTACATTTGAAGGGCTCAGTTAATGCTGATGAGTGAGTGAAGTTTTTAAAGACCCATGAGCACTGCCAATATTCTCCACTGCAGCTACACTTCCAGGAAACAGAGCTTGCACACTGGTCCGAAGCACTTACTGGGCACTTGCAGAAGACAGAATATTCAATAGATGCCATGGGAAGAGTCCAGGCTCAGAGTGGGTCTTAGATGAATGCTTTTTGAATCATACACAAGAGAAAGAGGATCTTGCAAAGCCTACCATCAAGTTGGGGACAGACTATGCAGCGCACATCAACTTGCTCCCTAGAATGTCATCTCCACACACCTATCCTGCTCTACCAAAAACTTATAAGAGCTGACATGCTTCTCCAGGTAGCCTCCCAAATATGTCTATGTCCCAATCTCCTAAACCTATGAATGTTGCCTTATATGGGAAAAGGGACTTTGCAGGTACAATTTAGTTAAGGATCATAAAATGGGGATATTATCCTGGATTATCTGGTGAGTCCAGTGTAATCAAGGGGATCCTTATAAGAGGGACACAGGAGGAGGCAGAGTCAGGGGAGGTGATGTGATGACAGAAGCAGAGATTGAAGTGATGCTGGTGGTCATTAGAAGCTGAAAAGGCAAGGAAATGGGTTCTCCCATGAGAGCCTCCAGAAGGAATCAGTTCTTCCAACACAATGACTTTAGCCCAGTGAATCTCATTCCAATCCTCTGACCTCCAGAACTATAAAAGACTACATTTGTGTTGTTTTAATACACTGAGTTTGTGATAATTTGTTAGAGCAATAGGAAATGAATGTACCTTCTCTGACACTTGGGTCCACATTGATCTCCCCTTCTCTAAATTTGATTAAGTTTGAAGATACAGCACAGCATTTGATGATCCACAGAGTCTCATTCAAGTGTAGGCTCCTTCAGGGCATGCACTTTCTCTGTGTTTTTTTAGTTTCTCAGAAAAGGAATGTCTAACTTGGGGCCAGCTGCGTGAAAGACTTAGCAGATACTTGTTAGAAATAAACACTCAGTTCAAGACTCCATTATACCAAGATGAGAGCGATACCATCCTTTGATCTCACAATTATAGCATGTCATTATAAATGGAGTCTTAACTGCAATGAGGGTAAAGAACGAGAGAGACTTGGAATTGTGCTCAGCCTGGAAACGCCTGCAAAGGAGGAAGATTTGGGGATTGGTTTGGTAGGAGGTAGGGGCTGGAGTTGGTGTAGAATATCCATGGCCATCCTGTCATGGCTGCAAGGTTTTCACTTCTCCCCACTAAAGGGCAAAGATATTCCTTGAGCAACAACAAATATTTATTGAGTCCCCTGTGCTGACACTGGGGATACAGCACTGAAAAAGGTATATAGCTTAGAGTCATGTGGGAGGGACAGCCTCTAAACAAATAGAGGTTACAATGTGATCTGTATCTAGGAGGTCAGATGAGGAAGTGGCACGTGAGCTGAGAGCGAAGAATGAGTGAGAGTTAATGATGTAATGAGGATGCAGGTGAGAAGGGATTGTCCCAGGCAGTGGGAACGGCATGTTTCAAGGACCTGAACAAAAGGCCAGGGTAGTGAAGCTAAGAGAGTAAAAGAAGCCAGCTGATTCTGGAGAGGTGGGCAGGGGACAGATTATCTGGGCGTGCAGCCAGGTTCAACTTCTGGCCTTTAGTCTAAGAGCTAGAGGAATCGTTAGAGTTGTATTTGGGGGATAAAGGGAGGAGGAAGTATGGGAGGAGGCTGGGATGATATGATCAGATTTCTATTTTGAAAAGAAAGGCCAGGATAGGTGAGGGGAAACCAGATAGGAAGTTACGGTAGTAGTCTAAGTGAGAGATGCAGGAAGCTGAGACTAGAGAAGTGCTGGAGGAGATAAAGAGAAGAGGCTGATTGAAGAGGGACTTAGGGGGTGCTGAAAAGTTTTTGTGAAGCTGGATAGATGGGGCCTGTTCATTGTCACCATACTGCACAACTCCAGGGGGCACCATTCACTTTGTAATTGATGGGAAAGGTTGTGCACAAGCAGCAGCCCCATGTAGTATCTAAATTTCAGGCAAGATAGACTCCCCTGACCTGAGCCTAACCTCCTCCTCCTCCTTATCACTTTCCTTCTGGCGTACCAGATGGCTGTGATCTATAGCCCACATGCCTGAAGCTGAATGGAATCAAGTGTTTCATGTTGAGATGTTCAAGTTCAATTCCACTGAAATTGCATCACCAACCTGGGCCATTCGGAAGGATTCTGGACAAAAGGAAAATAGGAAGGCAAAAACCTCCTTATGCACATGACTCATGTTGGAAGCATGTCTGAGGTTGTACTCTCTTCCTCCACTCATCACTGTTATCAGTCCAATGCTCATGTGGCCCAGCATACATTTGGGTTTCCTGGTCATGTGGTCCACTGATGGGCCTTGGATACTGCTACTCCCGGACTCCAGGGCCACTAAGTCACGTCCCACTAGAGTCTCCCCAGAGACCTGAGGCTGACTCACACCTGGCAGCTTAAGAGGTCAGAAGCCAGAGAACAAAGATCTCTGCAGGCCTCCCCTGGGGACTGCAGGCAGCCTGGATTACATCACAACCCCTAAAGAATGACTTGGTCACAGGTCCACCTGAGATTCCAGTTGAATAGAGCCAGACAGAAACCTGTTCTACCCACTAACTAACAGCAGGTAGACATGTTTAGGCCTCAAAGAGACACAGCAAAGCAGGGGCACTGGGTGGAATCCAGGGAGCCAACCTGATAATTTGCCTCCCATCTCCTCACGTATGTAGACAGGTAAACTGAGGCTCTGCCCTAAACCCTGGTCCACTGACAGTGGAGGCCCCATGAAGTGGGGAACCTAGAAAAGCCAAGTCCTGGGTCCCAAGAAAGATGAACCCACCACACTCCTGAAACCAACCCTGATCGTGTACATACAGGCGAGTGGTGCTGAAGCCAGGTGGCCTGGGTTGGAATCCTGCTCCGCCAGTTTATAGCTGTGTGACTTTGGATGAGGTTCTTAGGCTTTCTGGGACTCAGTTTTCTCAGCTGTAAAATGGGAATGATGATAATTGTCTCTATCACACAAAGTTTTTGTGAGGATTGAGGATTGTAAGACATAGACAGCACTTAGAGCAGTGCCTGGCACATGGTCAGCATTCCACAAATGTTCACTAGAATTGCTGTATTAGACTAGGAATCTGCCACTGATGGCTCCCAGGCCAAAGTAGGTTGCAGTTCCCTACCTGCTTCTCATAAGCTCCAGGGACCACAGCCTGTGAGGCGAGTGCCAAGGGGATATAGACATTTATTTAAAACAGTATTTTTTACAAAAGGCTTATGATGATAAATAAGATTCTCCCAAATGTTGCCTTATCGCCAGGCAGTAGTATTAACATTTAACAAAATGGCCTGAACTTTTTCATTCCGTCTATATACTGCCTATTTGAACAGCTTTGCAATGTCAAGCAGGTTTGCACCTCTGTGGGCCTCAGTTTCCTTGAATGTAAAACAAAGGCTCTCTGAAGTCCACTCCAGCAGTTATGTTCTATAAGTCCATGGCCCCAGACATGCTTAAAACCAGTCAGGCGCACCTTTGCACTTGTGTGTGCTATTCTCTTTTTCTTCTTGAGGCTCTTAGTCTTTTCCATTTCAGCTTATTTCTGATATCAATGTTTCAATATTGAAGTCAGGGCAAGTCTCCAAATTTATAGACAGCTATAGAAAGATACCTCTGAATGATAAAATGTTTCCCAATAGATATTCCAAACACTTCATCATTTCCTTCCCTGGAATTAAGTGACTTCTGGGGGCCCAACCCTTATTGGAGAAGTCAAAATGCTATAAAACATTTACCAATAAGAATGTTCTAGACACTGTGCCAAGTACTGCACAATCTCATCCTCTGGCTCTGCAGGGTCCTATATCAAAGAATTACAGCATTCCAGGGTAGGAGGAAACTATAAAATCATCTAGTCCAACCACCCATCTGATACCTGAGCCACCTCCTCCATTATATCCCCACCAGTAGGCATCCAGCCTGTGCTTAAATACCTCAAGTAATGGGGAACTCACTACTTATGATTTATTAATTCTTTCATCTGTTCAATAAGTATGTGAGGCCCACAGCTAGGTGCTGGTAATATAATGGTGAACCAGACCAAGAATGTTTGCTCTCAAAGAGCTTACAGTATAAATGGGCATACAGATGAATAAATGAATGTCATGAGATAGTATATTTAAATATTAATTTTCACGTTTTTATTTTCCATAGTTCCTTGAACAGGACCATTCCCCAAGTCAGCTGGAGATTTTCACATATCCTCAGTGAAATCAGGATTATTCTAGCAGACACAGTAGTAGACAGTAATGGCCAAAACTCACTTTTTGCCATCCAGCGTAGCCCCCTAAAGCCCACATCAGAAACAAGTTTTGAAAAGCAAATCCTTTGATTTGTGATGCTTGGATTTTGTTGGCAGAAGGGGCTCTTCAAAATCAAGAGGCAGGGTCCTGAAGACAGCAGAGTGTAGACCAGTATTTCTGAAACTTTGGTGCATATCAGAATCGCCTGGAGGGCCTGTCAGAACACAGGTCGCTGGGACCCACCAGAGTTTCTGATTCAGTAGGTCTGGAGTGTGCCTTAGGGATTTGCAATCTTAACAGGCTCCCAGGTGACCCTGATGCTGGTGTTCCAAGGACCACACTTTGAAAGCCATTAGTGCAGAATTTAGATGTCAAGTTGACTGGAAAGAGAAAGACCCAATCTAAGAGCCAGGGGAAACTAAATGACCTGCACCTGGGCTGGGAGGCAAGGTGGAGAGGAAGGAGGAAGCAATACCTGAGAAAAGGTGGGAGTTACCTGAGAAGAGATGGAAGTTTCCTGAGAAAAGGGACTGGACCTGATGGGATAACTTAGAAAAAGCAGAGTCAGTGCCAAGAGACTTTTCAGAATCATCCACAAGTACCAGGGAGCCAAGAGGGAGCTAAGCCAATGTCTGCAGATCCCCTGCATATCACTTGTGCTGAAACTAGCTGTTCTTCCCATGGACTCTTTACTGACAGCCACATGCACGTCACCCAAAGGCTGTAGAGTAGAAGAATGCCCACCTGGCCAGGGATAAGGCAGACTACCATTACCGAATTTCTATTCCTCCCCTTTTCAATAGCACAGAACACTCATAATTCCCTTGAAACAGAGGGTGAGGTTCTTGACATCCAGAAGAGTGAAGGAGTGGCAGGAAATATCCCTGAGCCTGTACTTGTGTGGGAGTGGTCAGCGGTAAACCCCAGCCCTCATTACACAATTATGATAGAATGTGATAAGGTTATGATGGAGGAAATGTGGGGTTCCATGGAAACACAGAAGACAGGCACTGAACACTCACTTGGGGCATAGGGAAGGTTTCCCAAAATTTGGAGCATCAAAGATGAGACCTGAAGGATGAGTGGGAAATAGCCAGCTGAAGATCAGTGACAACTGTGACAGCCTCGCACCCAGAAATGGAAGGATGGAGGCCTCATGTGGAGGATGGCAGAACAGACCAGCCCACCTGGGTCTCTGGATGACTTCTTCGGGCAGAGACCTGTCTGCCTGCCCTAGATTGCTTACCTGCCTCTGGATTGTTCCATGAGATAGAAAGAAACTGCTGTAACATTTGGACCATTGTAACTTACTCAAGAGTTGGTCTCATGAGGTCCCTATTGCTGTGGACTGCATTTGGTATAGATGTAGATTTACGCATTCATCTACCCATTCATCCATGCAGTAAATATGTCAAACTAGGCGCTAGACACTATGTATTCTGAACATGGTGGTATCGATATTTCTGGCATTGGCAATATACTGTTCATTGTTTGAAACCTTTATTGCTGTGATGATCAGGAGACTCCTGGTTCAATGTTAGTGTTTTCGACTCCTTGTTCATTTTATATTGCGTGCCTACTCAGTGGCAGTTGCTTTATCTAAGGCTTCTAAGCTATCTCCCCAGAACAACCTTAGGAGACAGGTATTATTATCCCCATTTTACAAATACAGAAACTAAGTCTTTTATAAAATTGACTTTTATTTGCTTAAGAATCAGCCAATTACATAATCTTAAGAGCCAAGAAGAGATTTCTAGTCGTCTGAGCAGTTCAGAGCCACAGAACAAGATCTTGCTCCATGACCTTTCGATACTGCTCGGGGCTAGTTTCCCAACTTTGATCCATTGAACAATGAGGGCCCTGCTCTGTGGGAGGGAAAGGGGTTTCTTGGCAAGTAAGCTTGAGAAATATTACATACAAAGGAGATTCACGTTATGCATTTAAATATTAAAGGCTCTGACAAGGTCTTCAGAAGAGAGACCTGTTCACCTTGATTTAACCCAATGTTTCCCAAACATATTCAGCCATGAGGCCTTTTTTCAAGTAATGTCTATTAACTCCCCTCAGAACTTTGTGAAGGGTCACTCTAGGCATAAGTGTGTATCAACGAGATGAGGGACCTTCCTATCTCATCCGTTTTGATTCCCCATAACTTTCAGGTGCTACACCAGATTAGTAATATCCTCCCCAGAGAAATTATGTTATTATAATGTCCAGATAATGCTTAACCAAAAGCTGGAATTTCAGGTAGCAACGAGAGAGCCCGTTTGCTTTGGGAATCCTCTTGGAATCCTCCAATGCCTGAAATGCTGTCACCATGTCTGCTCTGAGGACCTCCTCAGAGAGGGTAGGACTAGGGTTACTGTTATGACTTAAGCACTTAGAAACACAAATGACATCTTCACGATGCAGACAACATGCTAGTCTCATAATTCAGGGGCTTGGAATTTGAACCTCAAGGTGAACAGTTACAGCATGTGTGACTGGACAGTGTGATCTCATATAAGTACACTCACATTTGGGAAGCGGAAATTGATTATTTTACAGCTGAAGAAACAGAGTCAAGGGGACAATAAAAGATCGTATGGATAGGGTGAGGACCTGGCAGGTCTAAAACCACCTGATTCTCAAAAGGAACTTTCTGGTCACAACATTCAGTCTGTCTACAGATTTAAAAAGGAAGCATAGCTCAAAACAAGCAACAGCAGAAACAAGCAGCTCCAGGGTGTGCTGATGGGCAGAAAAGGTGTGGTTATTGTAAAAGAGCTGTTGGAAGGAGAGGATGGGCCCTCTGCCCCCTCCACCCTTCAGGAAGTGATTGCAGTACAAATGCACACTCATCCAGCAGCAGGCCCACTCTAGGAAGGACTTTTCTGGTCCTGTTTGTTCTGCCTGGGGCCTTGTTCCAGTGTGGTCAAGGGGAAGTTACTGTTGTCATCTGGTGACAGGTTACCTAGGTGAGCACCAAACATCCCGACCTGGCCCAGTGAGCAGCAGGCCTGGTCTGTGGGCAGTTAGCTGCTGCTGTTCCCGCAGTGCCTGCCCATCCTCCCCTTTCATGTTCTCACTCCCTCTTCCACGCCACCACCTTCGTTCTTATGCACAAGGACACTCCAGAAGGCCATTTACACTGGGGTGGAACGGTATCAGGGCCCCGTTGCTGCTTCCGACCTTCAATAGGATGGCCAGCCACGGCAGCCACGCCTACTCCTGCCACCCACAACTACAGTGAGAACAGTTCGCAGAACAGAGACCCTTTACATGTGTTTTTACTGAGAGTCTCAGTCTCGAATTTAAACAACTTAGAAATAGCTCCAATGATGATCAAAGTCTGCACCACAAAGTGAAATGAAGTTCTGAGCCAATTACTCTGTGGAGCTGATCAATTAGTAGACAGCTAAACCAAACAGTTCAGTTCAGATTTGGCAAATAAAAATATCTGACAACTCCATTCACCGAAGGGTTTCTGTTCAAATCGTCTGAAGTGTCACCTCAGCTCCATGTGCTTTCCTTTGTAGGCAAAACCTTCAAGTATGGGAAAACAGAGAGGCAGAAAGTGAGGCTCCTGGGGTCCACCCTCACCCCCCAGCCCTGGAGTGGTGCTGCTAGCTTCTCTCTGACATCTCACCTGCAGGACCATAGACACCCCAAGGTTAAATTGGGGGCACTTTCAACGTTGCTTCAGGGTTTAGTTCAAACCCAAAACATCAGGATTCATTTAGACCTGCCCTGGGGGGTGGGGGAACCATCTCTTCCAAGAAGCCTCAGAACTCACTGGATATCCCCTGGTCCTTGCCCTTCTCTGAAATGCCCTAGGATATGTGGCCTTCCCTTCCCTACTGAACCAGATTTAAGAGCACAAGGTGAGGGGGCTGAATGATCTTTTCCTCATCACATCCTTAATGTCTGTATCCAGTTCCAAGAGATTCAAGCAGTTAATACAATTCTATGACCCAACCTGAGGTAAAAATTTGCTAACTTGGAGAAATCTACTTGGTGATGATGAGATGAACCAGAAAGAGCAGAAAGCGGTGAGTCAGGAGACCTGTGTCTGGAGGATGGGCTGTGTGATCTTGGGCAAGTCCTTGCACCTCTGTGGGCCTCCATTTCCCCATCTGTTTGTTATCCATAGGCCATATAATATGGTGCTAAAGTGGGATCACCATAGCAATAAAAACAATATTTCTCTGGCTCTAGCCTACTGCAAAATCTTCTCTCTGCCCTAATTTGGGGAGTCTCTAAAGAGTATCTCATGTGGGTTCAAGAGAAGACCTCTCCATCACCATGTAGCATCCATGGCTCTCATCCTAAAAGGATTTCCTTGGCCAAGGCCTCTGATGGCCCTAACCCCTGGTGCTGACATAACTGGCATTGAAGTTGCTCCACAAGGCGAAGTTTCATCAACCAGGCCAGGCCACCTCTACCTGCAGTGCCAATTCTGGGCCAGGGTCCTTGGTACCTTGACATCATTGCTACTACATGATGACCATGGCTGATGTTTTAGGGTGTTTATATAAGCGCCATCTCATGGAATCCTTACAAGAAGCCTGCAAATTAGATATAATAATTTCCATTTTATGGAAGTAGAAAGTAAGACTCAGGGAACTTAAATTATATAACCAAGACCACAAAACCTGGAAGTGGCAAAACGAGCATTTGCATCCAGGTCTATCTAATGCAGGGGTTCTTAACCTTTTTGTTCCATGGACCCCTTTGCCAGTCAGGTAAAATGAATACCACTGTAATTTATTTATTGCATACATTCATAAGTGAAGGAAATGCTAGATTTCAGTTAGAGGTCAGAGAAAAAGATAATAAGTTGATTTTTTTCAATTCAAGCTCACAGACTCCCTAAAATCTTAACCCCTGATTAAGAACCCCCGATCTAACGCCAAACCCTGTCATTAGCTCTCACCACCACTTATGGGAAATGTGGGGCAGCCCGGAACCTAATGTCCCAAATCCCACAACAATGTGTATATTATTTCCTTTAGTGGGTAAGCCTTTATGATATTAGATAGATGCACATAGTAATTGACTAAAAATTTATTAAAACGATCAGTAAAGAGAGGCTTACGAAATTATCTGTCAACTTTATTCAAATGTTAATGAGAACTGATAAGGAAAACACTAAATTCCAAGAGAAAAATTAACAGACAATTGCCAGGGAAAAAAATACAAGTGGCTAATAAGTACATAAAATCCAACATTATTAGTAAATTTGTTTTGTTTTGTTTTGTTTTAGGAGGTACCGGGGATTGAACCCAGGACCTCATACATGGGAAACAGGTG
Organism: Tolypeutes matacus; assembly: GCA_026826555.1. Classification (NCBI taxonomy): domain Eukaryota; kingdom Metazoa; phylum Chordata; class Mammalia; order Cingulata; family Chlamyphoridae; genus Tolypeutes; species Tolypeutes matacus. Next base: position 17,778,787 of record JAKSZT010053764.1, on the reverse strand, counting down.
CCCAACCTGGGTTCAATCCCTGGTACCTCCTAAAACAAAACAAAACAAAACAAAACAAAACAAATTGGTACAACTTTCCAGAAAGTAGGTTGGCAATACATCGCAAAAATCTTTAAAAGTTCACTTACTTTAACTCAACAATTCTCAATGTGTTCCTCAACCCTTAGCGAATAATCAGAAACTCAGAAAAAGACTTATCTACAAAGACATCCATCAACCTATTAAGAATTGTAACAAAAATGGAAACAATATAAATGTCTAACAATCAGAAAATGGTTAATTATAAATGTAGCCATATGATTGGATATAATGCAGCTATTAAAATGATATAGTAAAAAAAATTAATGACCTGGAAAAATGCTCTTAATATAGTGTTAATTTTTCAGACCAAAATTATATTACAGTATGATCCTACTTTTGATTAAAAGACTGAATTTTATAATGATTCTGAATGTTTCTATTATCTAGAATGAATGTGTATTTCATTTTTAATCAGAAAAATGTATCTAACAAGAAACTTCAGGCTCCTGCAGGTCTTTCGCTCGGACATGCTGAGTTGGATAAGGGCCTCCAGCACACAAAGCTAAAAGAATATGGTGAATCCCTCTCAAGCCATCATTTTGCTCTCTTTCTTCCACATCATCACAACAGACAAATGCTAATTTAACTTAAAAATGATCATAATAATAGAAATGGTAGCGACCAGTTTTGAGTTTGTACTCTATACAGGACCTACACCAGGCCCCTTATATATGTACATCTTTTAATCCTCACAAAGCCCTATGAGACAAGTATTGGCCCATTTGAAATATAAAGAAATCAGGGCTCAGAGAGATGAAAATATTTGAAAATCACACAGCTAATGTGTGGCCAAGAAGGGGCTAGAACCCACATCTGATTTTCCAGGATGCTTGGCTCTTTCCCTGATGTCTGACTGGTAAGGTTGGAAATCATTAGATCTGTTTTTTCCTTCTAATTTTTGGAATACAAAAAATGTATTTATCCATAGCATGACATCTTTTCATCGGAGTCAGGACACCTCAATTCTAATCCTAATTCTTCTCCTGACTGGCCAAGTGACCTTGAAATAGTCACATCCCCCTCTGAGAGTCTGTTCTCTCTGTGAACTGGAGGTGTTAGACTACATCAGTTTTCCCAAAATTAGCTTATTTAAACAGCTTTCCAGACCTTCTGAATGGGATTTTCTGGAGTTGAGTACGGAAATATATATTTTAACAATCTCCCTGGATTAATCTCATTCAGGAAAAGGATTAGTCTCTAGTCTGGTGTTTGGGACCACCATACTAGGCTATCTATGAGATGCCCTTTAGATCTACCAGTCATGGACTGTGTAGTGAGGTCCTGAGCTTGAGGTCAAGGTATGGCCTTGGGCCATTGGATTTCAGACAGATCCAGACATGTCGGACATATGAAACCAGGGATGACCCGTTAGGGATTGGTCTGCCTAAGGTTTGGGGCATAACAAGCATGGAACCAAGGAGAAAGAAGAATTAGGGGTAGACAGTATGTATATCAGAGATTGGTCCATGGTCCCAGCCCCCAGAGACTAGAGTCTGAACCCTAGAGAGAAAAGAGCTACACACAGAAAGTGAAGGAACTAAAATGGTGTTGCACATCATATCACTTAGGGAGCTGTTATGGGTTGAGTTGTGTCCCCTCAAAAGATGTGTTCAAGTCCTAACCCCCAGTACCTCAGAATATGACCTTATTTGGAAATAGGGTCATTGTAGATGTAGTTATGGTGAGGTCATAATGGATTAGGGTGGACCTGAAATCCATTATGAATGGTGTCCTTATAAGAAGAGACACAAAGACATAGAAGGCCTTGCGAAGACAGGCAGAGACTGTGGGGTTGTAGCCACAGGCCACGGGATGCCAAGGATTGCTGGCCACCACCAGAAACTAGGAAGAGGCAAGGAAGGATTCTTTCCTAGAGCCATCAGAGAGAGCATGGCCTTGTAGACACCTTAATTCAGACCTCTAGCCTCCAGAACTGTGAGAAAATAAACTTTTGTAAATTTAAGCCACCAAGTTTATGGTAATTTGTTAAACACGCCTAGGAAGCTAATACAGGAGCTTAAAAGAAATAGCACTTTCAGAGATCCTTACTTAATTGATCTGGAGGGCATGCCTTAGCCTTGAGATTTGTAAAAGCTCCTCAGGTGATTCCATTTTGAAGGCAAGGTTGAGACCCTATAGTAGCACTCAAGAACACAAAGCCCTCAAAAGGAGACAGTTTTATGTGCTATAGACATACCCTTAGAACTGTTGAAAATGGATATTTCAAAGATCTCCTGGTGAGTTCACTAAGCAAAAAACATCTTTAATACATTTGAGACCCTCAGTACAGAACTTCCTCAATACATATTGGGGGATAAACTCAACACCTGAGTCATGTTTTAGAGGTTTGACTTTTTATATATTTGGTTACAAAGAAAGAATTCTGTCTCCAGGTGTGTGAGTCACATGTAGCCCGTCCTGACTGGATTTTCTTCTTCACTGGAGTAAGTGAATTTGATCTGCTGTTTTGTCACTGCATAGCTCAAGCCGGTGGGAGGGTGCCAGTTATCATTTGGAGAAAAGGTATCATTTTGAAGCAGCAAAGACAGCAGATGAATTGTGTTCATGAAATAGATGTTTGACTCTACTTTTTAATTTGCTCCTGTTTAAGTTAACCAAGAGTTTCATCTTTATTTTTAAAGAATGGCATTTACCCAGTGGCTCAGACTGCCAATCTCTTACATAAACAGCCTTGTTTTCCTAGAGGTTGGCGCCGCCTAGAGGCTAAATGTGTGCAGTGTTTTGGATTTCTGTCTGGAAAGGGCCTCTTCACCTGGTTGCTTCCTGACACCTGTGATTTACTTCAGTCATAAGCAGTTAGTGTCAGGGGAATCAAACTGAAGTTTTCATATAGGAAAATTTCCTTAGCAAGGGTGAAGATGTCAGAGCGGCATTTCAAAGCCAGACAGCAATGCAAGGACAGGGCTGGGGAAACCTGTGACCAAAGAAGCTTCCCTTGCCTAAAAAGTCATGCTTTGGAAGCAGACATTGGGAGGAAGACTTGGCACACAGTGACCTGGGTTGGCTTCCCATATACTGATGGAGGAGCCTGGATCTTCTAAAGACAAACCAGGGTTCTGAAAGCTCACGCATTTCTCTCACAAAGCCCTGAGACGATGGCACATAAAACCAATATTTTTCAGAGTATGGTTCTTCATACACCACTTGCATCAGAATCACCTTGGGTGATTGCTTACAATGCTATTTCCTGCTGCCCACCCCACACCCAGAAGGCCAGGATCTCTTGGCATGGGGTTCAGGAAGCTGAATTTGAACTTGTTTAGTGGTATTTAGTGTTTGGTTCTCACTCATGCTTGGGAAGAGCTGTTGAGTTGCCCTTAATATAGGATGGACAGGGCTCTTTGTAAGGTAGGACTTTCAAATGAGGAAAAACCAGTGTGTGCAAGGCCAAACCAAGAACTCATTTCCCATGCATACCCCGATGCTGACCTCTCTGGACAAGCAGCCTTGTACTGGGCACCCCTCATATAGGGCTGCATCCTGCCATCCTTTCTCCACTGTCTCATTTGAAATTGACTGGACTTAGCCCCTCAACCCCACCAGCTAATCTGATTAATGAATCCTCGTTAATTGATTAGTACTAATTGGCAAGGGCCAGTCGTCTGGTTTAGCAAGCAGAGTCATCTACAAGGCTAGTTAAAACAGATTGCTGGGGGAGCAGATGTAGCTTAGGTGGTTGAGCACCTGCATCCCATGTATAAAGTCCCAGTTTCATCCCCAGTATCTCCTAAAAACAAACAAACACACTTTCAGACTTTCTGATTCAGTAGGTTTCAGGTGGGTTCTGAGGTTTGCATTTCTAACAAGTTCCAGGTGAAGTTGATGCTACTGGTCCCGGGATGCTGGTTCTCGAGCTTTGTGGGATATTAAAATTACCTAGAGATGTTTAAAGAAAGTCTTGGTGAGCAGGCCACACCTCAACCCAGTTCATTTAGAATCTCTAGGGATGGGACCAGGCTATCTGTACTTTTAAAATTACCCCAGGTGATTTTAATGTGCAGCCAAGTTTGAGAATTATTGCTCTTGAACAATGGTTCTCAAAATTGGAAATGCGAGAGAACCTGTGGCATTTGGTAAAATACAGATTCCTGCACCTCTAGGATTCAGAATGTCATCAGTGGGGCCTGGGCATTGGGCTTTTTGACTATACCTCAGGTGGTGATGATAGAAACCAAAGCTTAGCAACCCTGATGGCACATTAGAATCCCAGCGGGAGCTCTTTAAACACTGGTGCCTGCCAACGCAGCATAGTCCTGGCACCTGCAATTCCTTTATGTTTCCCAGTTATTTTAATATTCATGCAGCCAGACTTGAGAACCATTTGTCTGTGCCTCAATATCACCTGTGGAACTTGGTAAAACTATATGGATAAATTCCCTACCCCAGACTCAGAGACTCAGAATGTCTAGGGAGATCTGTATGTATTTTAACAAGCCTCGGGATATTTTGTTGCATAGTCAGAAGTGAAAATCACTAGCCTCAATTATGATTACCTTTCCTTTTTTTTTTACCATGGACTTCTGAGAATATCTTTGAGAACTACTGGATTAGACTATTGCTAGTCTAATATCTGTTAACATTAGCAAGTTTCTTGAGCTCCTAGTACATGCTTACTGCTTTAAATATAGTTTCTAATCCTTACGGCAACTTGGCAGAAATGAATTTGGAGAGAAAGGCAGGGTTAAATTTGTCCTAATCCAGATGCCCCTAACATGAAGCAGCACCACTTTTAAGGTAGAATATTCTGCCTCACTGGATTCTTAAGTATGCAGATATGACCCGAAGTTTCCAAGGGGAAGCTTCCATTTTACCCTTGCCTGCCCACTGGGTCACTGGATAAATACACAACTTGGACACATACACAAAGCCCTTGGAAAAATCACTTTTTCCCTCATTTTTCTTCCACTATGAGTACACATGATTTTTCTAAGCTGCAGTGGACTTTGGCTTGAATTGAATCAAGGCAAAATCCTCAAACAGTGGCGGCACAGTCAAATCAGAGGACACAGGCTTTGGGCCCTGGTGATGTCTAGTATGAAACCCAAGAGCTAAGCGAAGGCGGGAGGGAGTGTTCTGACCACCCCATATTCACCTGTTGGTGAAGGAGGGATCACCCACCCTAAAAAGGATGAGATGGCCAAACACACCACTGGGCAGATGAGACTGGCAGCAGTCTGTATGTCACACGTACTTGCAGCCCAGGGGAGGAAGACACCGACACCATGCAGAGCCACCCAGGGGTTGCCCTCGGGAGCAGAGTGAACCACCAGAGTCTGTGGGAAGTGGGCTTTGTAGTGGCTACAGCATGGGTGAGCCTGTGTTTCCATGGAGGATGTGACTGGCTTGTTAGAATAATTCTGCAAGCTGGCAGGGAGGTGAAATCCATCAGGTTGAGGACCAGGTGGAGTACAGCTGGTCCAGCTGATATGGGAGCCTTTCCCACTGGTTGGGGGACATGTTTGGTGAGAGCAGGTGAGAGCAGGTAAACTCATAGCTAGGCTTTTGGAGTCCTAAGGTGAGGCTCAAAGATGTCAAGGCAGCACACGGAATTTCAGGCCTTATAACAGAGGGGGAATCACTAACGCACTCCAGGGTCAAAGTGCAAAACTCTAAATCTCTCTAATGTGGGGGTTCTTAACAAGGAGTCCGTGGAAAGATTTCAGGGGGTCTGTGAGCTTGAACTGAAAATTCAAAAAAACATTATTCTTGTGGGAATGTGTTGGTGCAGGTGTGATATATTTATTAAATAATACACAGTATACTGTGGACTTAGTATGATTTTTATTTAGATGTAGTGTGTTCTGAGTGCAGTGGATAACTGCCTGCAAAAAGGTTGGTAAGGATGGCGGAGATAGTTTTATGACACCATAGAGAAACTCAAATTTCTAAATGTTTGCCAAAAATGACCGTTTGAACAGATGTTGAACTGTGTTAGGTTATCAGGTATTGAATTATGGGAAAGTTGTAAAACAATTTTGGATAATCCTAAAATGTAATGTAAGACATGCCAATGTTGAGTGTCATAAAACTATCTGCTGCTACATTCTGAGAAGGGTGGTTTTCACCTGACTGGCAAAGGGGTCCATGGAACAAAAAGGGTTAACCTCTGCTCTAATGTGTGTTGCTGAAAGATCCAAGGCAATTTTTGTTTCAAAAAAAGAAAAGGACAATATATTGTTAGTGGCTTCTTTTCTAGAGTAGACTTCAACAAGCAAACGTTCTCATTGGTATTGAGTAAGATCCAAAGATTGGTGAGAAGTCGAGACCTACCCCCAACTGGTGACAAACTTGCTCATCAGTGGAATTCACAAGGATCTACATGGATTGGCCTGCCATGAGGGTGACATTCCTCTGGAATATCTGGATCTTTTCCTTTTTTTGTACCTTTAATATGTTCTTACACCGCCAGCATTTTTTTAATTTCCAAAATTTACAAACACTTTATACCTACCAAGCAGGTACTGGAAAGCTTGCAGGTACTCAGTAAATATTTTTTTAATGTATTTTATTATTTCTAATAACTGCCCTCATAACTGTGGTTTTTCTACCTGGAGAGGAGGAACCAGGGTCCATGTATCTCACCAATTGCCCTTCCTTATTGTTTTTCCCTTCCTTCCATCTTCCAGACACTAAGTGTGGCAGATTGAATATAGGCATTTATCTCATTCCTCCCCAAACCCATTTTCAAAGTAGGAAATCAATATATCATGTATATCATATATCATATTTAAAATTCTAAAGACAGTTATGTGTAATTTTGAAATATGGAGGTAACCACCAGAAGATAAAGTGAAAAGGGTTGCAAGTGGTTGCATCTAGAAAGTAGGAATCTTGGCGGTGTGGGGAGGAATAAGGCAAGCTGTTGTCTTGTTTTAAGTGTCAGAGTACCATCTAAGTGAAAAGGGATATTATTATTTTGATAAAAATGAAATTTAACCTCAAAAAGAATAATTCAGTATTCAAAAAGAACTGATAAAATACTATTAGAATTGAAGATTTTCATATACTTCTTTCAAATCAGAGAGATCTGGCAGTCAAAAAATAAATACAGACATAGAGGAACTGAATATTACAATCAACTCACTTGTTTTAATAGCTAAAGAACTTGACATTCATTGAAGGAAAGACATATTACAAAAATCAATCATGTACTTGGCTGCAAAGAAAACCTCATGAGAATTTGAAAAGTAGAGATTTTACAGGCCTCATTCTCTAATAAGAATCCAATAAGATTAGAAATAAATGATATATAAAGGAAGCTTTGGAAATATAGAAATTCCTTTTCTCTCTCAGTACAGACCGGCTTTCAACAGCACTTTCTCTCTGGGGACAAATACATAAAAAGCTTCATTTGACAGTCAAAGCTGAGCAATGACTTTGGTGTTCTAGCCAATGTCTGCCCTGCCCCTGAAGCACTGAGACTCATTGATTAAAAGGAAGGGGAGCCATGTGGCACCTTGATTTAAGGGGAATAAAAAATACATTAAATAATTCCTAAAATATCATATCCATTATTTATAAGTTTGGCCATCACTTTACAACCACTGCCACAAAAATGTCAATCAACTGATAGAAAGAACAGAGTTGCCAAGCACAGTTGTACCTCTGTGCTCTGGAAGGGCTTCTAAGCAGAAAGGCAATGAGATTTGCTGATGGATGGGATTTCAGGCAACAACCGATAAAACCTGTAAAGATTCTGGATCAGTGCTTCTCAAAGTGGTGCGCCCATTAAAATGCATATTCCTGGGTGCTACCCCAGAACATTAGAGAAAGAAAATATTAAACTTTCATCCTGGAGAGTCCTGCTATGTTCTCAAATAGAGGGGCAGTGTCTCTTGAGAACACAGGCGGTGCCTAATAAAAGAAAACAGACTAATATGTCAAGCTTTCAATATTAATGCATGTAACTATGAACTTTTTTCTTCAAAACTTGAAACTTAGTGGTTACCATAGGTTCCAAGGGGAGGGGGAGGGAAGAAAAGGTGGAACACAGGGCATTTTTAGGGCATTGGAATTGTTCTGCATGATCTTGCAGTAATGGATACAGGTCATTATGCATTTTGTCAAAACCTATAAAAGTGTATGGTACAAAATGTAAATCATAATGTAAACCATTGACCATAGCTAATAGCAATGCTTCAATATTTGTTCATCAATTATAACAAATGTACCATACTCATGTAAGGTGTTATTAATAGGGGAAAATGTGAGAGGGAGAGGGGGTGGGGTATATGGGAACCCCTATATTTTCTGTGTGACTTTTTTGTAACTTAAACCTTCTCTGAAAATAAAGTGAAAAAAAAAAATAAGACACTGGGGGAAACTATGAAAGAAGTTGTCAATATACATAAAATAAAACATAACATCTTATGGTGACAAAAGGCACAATGCAAAAAAAATTATATTTTTTATTATTTTTTGGCTTTGTTTTTGAGGAAGTTTTGGATTGTGAAAGGGTTGCAATTGTGGCAAGGGAGGATCACTGGTACAGGGTATTGGTGGTAGGGGAATGTATAGGGAGGGGTGTACCTGGGGCATGCCTCTATGGAATATGAAGGTGTTCATGTGGTCATGGGGTATTGTTTCAGTGGGTGGAGACCCACACAATAACCAAAAGAATATTGAATTCCCATCCTGGGGAGTCCTGCTAGATTCTCTAATAGAGTTGCAAGAATCTTTAGAGTACATGGGCAGTGCCTAGCAAAGGAAGACAGACCAATACACCAGGCCCTTGATATTGATGCTTATACTTGTGAACTTTGTTCTTATGAAATTGAAACTTAGCGTAGTAATATATATTGCCTAAGAGTTACCTTCTGAAAGCCTCCTTGTTGCTCAAATGTGGCCTTTTTCTAAGCCTGACTCAGCATATAAACTCACTACCTCTCCTGCTAGCATAGGACATGACTCCTGGGGATGAGCCTCCCTGGCACCAAGGGATTATTACCAAGTGCCAACTAGTGATGCATTTGGAAAAAGACCTTGGCCAAAAGGGGGAAATATTAAATATAAATGAGATTTTATGGCTAAGAGAGTTCAAAGTGACTCAGGAGTTCATTCCAGAGGTTACACTTATGCATGTCTCAGGAGGATCTCACTAATTGCCACAGTGAATGATGCCTCAAGCAGGGATGCCCCTGAGGGCTCTAGAACCACTTGTTTCTATAGACATGGGAACAACCCCAGGAAATCAGCACCCTGTCAGTGGGCCTTTCCTTGGAATATATGATAACCTATCTCCCCAATATATCAGAGTTAGAGACGTTTATAATTTTCCTACACATGGTACTTCTGCCCCATTAAATATATGTCCCAGAGATTTAAATCTTTGGTCTGTTCATATGCCAGTTGAGCCCTAAATCTCAGCAGAATTGCAGCCAACACCTACTCTCCAGTTCTTTGGACTCACTAGGACAACTAATAAAAGGATGATGATGGACAATACCCATCCCCCAAAACAGAGAGTACTATAACTGCAAGCAAGAAAGTTCCATCCATCTGCCCCATGGGATCTAAGCCCCCTCTCAATTGGAAGCAGAGTGGGCATCACCATCACAAAATCCTCAAGACTGAGGAATGAACAAACATAAGGGAGGAATGCAACTATGGACTAAAGTAGACATTATTATTCTAGTAACGGAAGAACTTGTAACACTGATATAAAGACAGTGATCACCAGAGGTTCTGAGAGGAGGGAGAGGAAAGAGTAGGTATAACATAGGGCATTTTGGGGACATTGGAATTGTTCTGCATGATATTGCAATGACGGATACAGGCCATTATACATTTTGTCAAAACCTATAAAATTGTATGGTGCAAAGTGTAAACCATCATGTAAACTATAGACCATGGGTAGTAGCAATGCTTCAATATGTGTTCATCAATTATAACAAATGTACCACACTAATGAAAGATGTTGTTAATGGGGGAAAATGTGGGAGGGTGAGGGGGTGGGGTATATGGGAATCGCCTATATTTTTGATGTAACATTTATGTAATCTAAAACTTCTTTAAAAATAAAGAAAAATTTTAAAAAATAAATAAAAAAGAAGAAGGAACAAAGAAGTCTTTCTGCAACTGTTCTACTTACATCTCATTGGCCAGAATTTGGTCAATGGCCACACCCACTGCAATGGAGGCTGGAAAATGTAATCTTTACCAGGGCATAATAAAATGCCAAATAAAATCAGGATTCTCTTATTAAGGAAGAAGATGAGAGTGAATCCTATGCACTTAGCTATCTGTCTTTGCCACAGTGGCCAAGAATATGATATTGGTTAATCAAATATGATGAACACTATGAAGTCATTAAAGTTGTGTTTTAGAAGAATCTTTATTGGAAAGGAAAATACTTATGATAATAAGTGAAAAAGCAGATTAAAAATATATAAATTCTGTGGGTTGAGAATGGGAGCTGATACTCAATGTAAGTAGAATTTTTAATAAGGTTTATTGTAAAAGTGTGGAAATGAATAGAGTTGATGGTAATACATTATAGTGAGTATAACTAACACTGCTGATTTATAAATGTGATTGTGGCTGAAAGGGGTAGTATGGATATAAATGTCAATTGAAACTAGAGAATAATCTAGGGTATGTATAAGAGTTATTTCGATGGTAGATAAAGATTGTGGTTAATAGTATACATATAAGAATGTTCTTTTATAAAGTGTTAAAAATATGGTGACACGGGAAAATTACAACTAATGTAACTTATGGACAATAGTTAACAGTAATATTGTAATATTTTTGCAGCAAGGGCAAAGAAGATATATCGATTCTAAGAGACAACTATAGGGGGATATATGGAGGCATGGGATTTTTCCTTTTGGAGTAATGAAACATTCTAAAATTGATTGAGGTGATGACAGCACAACTCTGTGATGAAACTGAGAGCCATTTGAATGCATTGTACAAGGCATGCGACTGTATAACACAGGGAATCCTGTTGTGGAAGATGGACTGTGGTTAGCAGGACAAATATGAGAACATTCTCTCATGAATTATAACAAATGTATAATACTAATACAGGGTGTTAATAATCAGGTGGGTTGGGGGAAAAATACACCAAATGTATGATATAGGGTATAGTTCATAGTAATAATGTGCTGATGCTCTTTCATAGTTTGTAACAAATGTTTCACAACAATGGAAGTTGTTGTTGGTGGGGTGATATATATGAGCCCTGTATGATGATATGCATGTTTATTTTATAAGTTCACAACTTTTACTATACTATGTGACATACTTCAATAAAATTTCACTTTAAAATATATATAAATTCAATATTATGCCAATTTTTACTTTTTATAAACACAAATATGCATAGAAAAAAACAAGAAATTATTAAAATTAAAATGTTATCAGACTCTGTACCATTCTTTGAACCTGAGAAGTTGGCAAAGCAGGCGTCTAAGTTGATGCTGTTTGTATGTCTGGGTAACATTTGTCAATCACCCATTGCAGAAGGAGTTTTCAGAAAACCTGTAACTGATCAAAATATTTCAGATAATTGGAGGATAGACAGTGTTGCAACATCCACATATCACAGGAAACCCTCCTGGTTATCGACGGCAAAATTGCATGAAGAAGCGTGGTATTCCTATGAGGCATGTTGCCCGGCAGGTTACCACAGAAGACTTTGCCACATTTGATTATATACTATGTATGGATGAAAACAATCTGAAAGATTTGAATAACAAAGGTAATCAAGTTAAAAACTGCAGAGCTAAAACTGAACTACTTGGAAGCTATGATCCACAAAAACAATTTACTATTGAAGATCCCTATTATGGGAATGGTTCCACCTTTGAAACTGTGAACCAGCAGTGTGTTAGGTGCTGCAAGGCATTTTTGGAGAAGTCACAGTAAAGCTGTATCTTCTCATTGATCAAGGCCAACAATGATTAACATCTTTACAGTGATGTTCTAGATTTTTTTCAGTGTGTTAAAGTAATGTTTCATAGCTCAAGGACACAACTGTTTTGTTTTTTTTTTTTTCAATTGACTTACTATTTCACATATTAAATTGTGATGGAAATCAGTGTTGTGTTAGGCAGAAGAATTAATAAAAATCTTTGATTCAGACAATATGAGGTACATTAAATGTTTTTAAACAATTGGACATCTTATTTTGCCCCAATTACAAAAATAATGGAAAAAATAAATAGTAGAACCACAAAATATAATGTTTTGTGTGTGTCTTATAACACAGTAATTTCTTTCCAGTGTTTAGCCTTAAGGTACTAATCCAGTGATAGCTAGCATTCTAATATGCTTAATTATGATCTTAATAAATAATGAAATAAATCATCACTATAAGACCAGGTCAATATCTGAGCCCATTGAAACTTCTAAATAATCTACCTTTTCAGTAAGTTGATATGGCTAACTTGATGGACAGATGTCCTCTGTTCATCTATATTACCTCTCTTTACCCCAGGGCATTCTATTGAACTACATATCCCTAGTCATACGAGTTCACACTCTTGATTGGAAGTATTCTAATTCACACACACCTATAGTGCACATTTGTATGTTAAAAGGATAGGAAAAAGAGAATGATTTATGGAATTAATCTTTAGCATCTTTTGTTCTTAATTTTTGTGTTTAGTCTATTTCATAAGGAAGTAACCTTTTTTGCTCCAGTTTGTACCACTTTGCCTCTGAAAATTTAATTATATCCAGAAAGAATACAGAATGCTGCTGTTTTTATCTTTTGCTCACTTTGACAAATGAATTTGTTTTTATATGCACATATAACCCAAATGTCAAACATATATAGGCTTAGGTGGAAAAAAATAATTTAGTGTGTTGAAGTCATTAGATAATGTTAGGTGTTTTATGTGTTTCATTTATGGGAAAATCTAAGTAATTTCTGTGTCCTTTGAGATAACTGTAATCTCATTCATTTGGCTATACATAAAAATAAACTGGGGTATCTGAAAATACAGCTTAGAAAAAATGTTATCAGTGGGCTGTATGATGATATGCATGTTCATTTTATAAGTACACAACTTTTACTTATTGTTTATGTATGTTCATGTGTGAATGGTATACATCAATAAAATTTTATTTTCAAAGTGTTATCAGTGGGCTCTGCAGAGTAAAATTATGGATGGCATTTTGTTTTCTTCTTTATAATTTCTCATGTTTTCTGCAGTAAGCATGTATTACTTTAATAGTCAGAAAATATCTAAGAAACATTTTTCTTAAATGGAAAAGGACCTGAAGGAGGAAAACATCCATGAGCAGATGTAGCTTAATTGGTTGAACCCCTGCTTCCCATATATGAGGTCCTGGGATTGATCCCCAGTACCTCCTAAAAACAAACAAACTAAAAAACCAACTCTTATTGGGGAGTGGATGTAGCTCAGCAGTTGAGCACCTGCTTCCCATGTATGAGGTCCTGGGTTCAGTACTGGATACTTCCTTAAAAAAAAAAAAAAAAAATATATATATATATATATATATATGAGAATGCAACACCACCCTTCTCTAAGCCTAATAACCACCAGTCTATCCCTCAACTTTCAAGACAAGCCTTTTTCATAAGGGCTTCACCGAACACTCCAGTCGATAGTAAGCTCTCCTCTTCCAAAAAGTTTATGATAGATGTTTTTTTATGGCACAAATATGGAAACTTGCTAAACCACACTTGTAATATTATCTAAATACTTTATGCAACCTGATTTCTTTAATTAGATTATACTACCCAGAAAGACATGGCATTTGCCTCTTCAATGTGTCTTATAAATTAGTAGACGCTCCTATAGTTCCTTAGCTAATAATTTATTGGAATAATTTTGTGTCCTGGAATGAATATTCTATACAACACCCTTTCACAGAGTCTAATTGCCACTGAGAATTTGTATTGGTGAATAGAGAAGAAGGGAAAAGATCATTGTAAAGAAAACGAAAATGTTCCTGCATTCTAGATGACAAAAAGAAAAATACATACCAAAATTTTTAAAAATTCAGGTGATACTTACATAGAGAATAAGTTGAAGTACTTACCTTTACCTCTGGAAAAGAGGGCATTAAAGCAAATTAATGGCATAAGTAAGATTCCAGGACTTCCAGACAAGATGGCCGAGGGAGCACATGTGGAAACCCCACCACAACCACCACTCTTAACACATAGAAATGCTGAATAAAATAGAGGGGGAAATTAATACAAAGCAGTAGTTGAAAGAATAAAAAAAGAGAGAGAACTAGAACGAGAGAAATCTTCAGATGCCAGAAATGAAGAAGGACCCGAAGCTCACAGTGGAGAAAGAAGATGAATCCATGGGGCCCTCAGGTTTGCCTTAAGTTATCTGGAAGGCAGTTGAGCTGACAGTGTGCCTGCTGTGGGGTCTGTCTTGGTAAGAGCAAGATGATCTTCTACCGAGGCTGTGGGTGGACAGCCCAGGCCTGACTGCTTAGAGGAAGTGGGAAAGACTTAGAGAGCAGTAGGACAACTCTGAACAGAGTGAGAGATATAGATTGCATGTTACACCAGCCTCAGAGATTGGCAATTGGTGACACCAGGGTGAGCAGGGACCAGGCAAACACAGAGTTGCATTGCTGTAGAGGTCAAAAAGGACCCAGAGCACTTCAAGGGCCCATTGAAGATGTGAGACTCCCTGCTCCACCACCATACAGCCATATTTGCTACACCTTCCCAGGTACCCACATGCCACCTTGGAGAGCAGAGGGGGAATAGGTGGAAATCTGAGGAACTAGGCATGTTTAAATCGAGACTCAAAAATAAGCTAAAAGAACTGTTTAAATTATTTCACTGGACCAAGTTTACTGGATTTGACTAAAAATTTAGGATTTTCCCCTTACCTCCATGTGGATGGAAACTATTGATGAAAATTGGATGAATTAAGAGAATTTTCTTAAACTACAATTTCTCAGTTCATTTGAGCATGATGTGAGTAAATTTCCAATGTTCTCATGCTTTATCTCTTTGAAAAAAATTTAAACATTTCTATTTTAAAGATTGTTTTACCATCTCTATTTGGGCATGAGTTGGTGGGGGTGGTGTTTGAATTCTCTTTCCAAAATCCAAATTAAGTGCAACATACAGACCTTGCTTTTGGTGTTCCTCTAAAATCATATAATACCCTCCTTCTTCCAGGGCCAAAGCCTAGAATGAGGAATTGGAATTCTTGATTCTCACTCACTGCCTCTCCTGCCTCTGTGTTTCTTCTTCTACCCATAATGCTCTGGGGCCAAAAAAGTTCAGATTTTCTTTTACTTCCTCTTCCTGTTCCCTCTGGATTTCCCCTAGTACCAAAAACAATGACATAAATTGTGGGGCCCAGGGCAAAAAGAACAAGGCCTCCTGCTTTCTGATTCTGGCTTCTTGTTTAGACCTTAGGGCTGATTGGGATAGCTTCTCTACACTTAGAGAAGTCTTGATTTCAAGCTTATTTGCTTGTTGTGGATTCATACAAAATCTAAATTGATTATAAAAGTGATTAATGTCATTTTTAAAATAGGTGTTCTGCAGCCCCTTTCCTAGAAGCCTGTCAGTCACAATGCAAGGTGGGGTGAAAAGATTTTCAGGATAAAGAATACATCTGGTAATATTTTTTAAAATTTCAAACTTGTCACAAAGGGAAAAAATACAAATCCCTAATCTAAAAACAAGAACAAGTGAATTAGAAAATAAACCACGTGTGCATCTTACCCTGTAGCACACCTGCAACCATGTCTAGGGTTGTATATTGTTTTTCTTTTCTTGTTTCTTAATAAACTCTTAAAAAAAAAAAAAGAAAGAAAAAGAAAATAAACCAAGTGGAAACCCAAGAAATGAAAGCATACTCATTGAATTAATGAAAAAAGAAACAACTTAAAAGAGAATTGTTGGATTGAAAGAGAGCTGAAAAAAATAACACCAAACATAGGACAGAAAATAAAGAAATTAAAAATATGAGCAAGATGCTAGGAGGCACAGTGGCCAACAAGGGGATAGTTTAATATATTTCCAGAAGCATAAATAGATAAATTAGGAAAGATGAAATATTTGAAGAGATAATGGATGAGAATTTTCCAGAACTGAATACTTGTGTCTTCAGATTTAAAAATAAATAAATAAAAATCACACTAAGTTATGAACAGGATAGATAAAAATGATTCCAGACCTGGACACATTGTAGTGAAACTACAGAATATTAAGAGAAAAAATTTAAATAACCAGAAAGAGAAGACAGATCATCTCCAAATGAACATTAACAATTTCATATCTTTTTTTTTTTTTTTTTTTTTTTACCGGGAGGTACTGGGGATCGAACCCTGGTCTCTCCATATGGTAGACGGATGCCGAACCTCTTGAGCCACATCCGTTTCCTAACAATTTCAGACTAACAGCAAATTTGTCCTCAGAAGCACCAGCTACCAGAAGAGAATGAATTCTATCTTCAAATTGTTCAGGGTAGAAATTGACATCATAGAATTCAATTCCAAGACAATCCCAGTGTTCACAGCTGCATTGTTTACAAGAGCTGAAAGGTGGTAGCAGCCCATGTGTCTATTAAAAGATGAATGGATAAACAAAATATGTATATACACACACTGGAATATTATTTAGCCATAAAAAGAAATGAAGTTCTGATACCCACTATAACATGGATGGACCTAGAAGACATCTTGTTGAATGAAATAAGCCAGACACAAAAAGACAAATATTGTATGATCTCATGGACATGAAATATCTACAATAAGTGAATCCACAGAGACAGAGAATAGATTACAGGTAACTAGGGCTGGGGTGGGGTCATGGAGTTATTGTTTAATGGGTGCAGAGAATCTGTTTGAAATGATGAAAAAGTTTGGGTAATGGGTGTTGTTGATTGCAGTACAATATTGCGAATGTAATTAATACCACTGAAATGTACACTTGAAAGTGGTTACAATGACAAATTTTGAGTTGTATATCGTAACTACTATTAAAAGTTTTTTTTTTAAAGAATGAAAGTAATTTAAATACATTTTTATACATTTCAAAGTTTAAGAGAGTTAAATGACCCTCAAGAATTACTGAGAGCCTTCAGCAAGAAAGAATATGAAGCCAGGATGAAAGACGGAATTCAAGAGCAATGGTGAGGAAAACAAAAACCAAAAACCTGGTAAAAATATATTACCTCATTAACTAATTAAATAATTACCAATCCTTTGTGTTTTAAAGAAAAGGTAGAACTAAAACATTGAACAAGAGTAACATGGGAGACTGAAAGAGGTTGTTTGGAATAAAATTAAAATGTGCTAAATTCTTTGTCTAGTTTGGAAGAGAAATTGGTTAACTTTAGAGGTTGTTTAAAAAATAGTTATTTGTGAGAAAATTTTAAAGGTACCTACTAAAGGACTAGAAATAGAATGTGCAACTTTCAAACTAGTAGAGGAAAGAAGGGGAAATAAAGAAAAATTGACCAATTCAATAGAAGACAAGAAGAGAGGGAAAAAAGCAAAGAAAAACAAATAAAATAAAATGATATAAGAAGGTCCAAATCATTCAGGAGCAATAAATAATGCAAATAAACAAACAAAAACTCATTCACTAATAGACAGGTATTCATGGATAAGTTAATGTTGAATGAAAAAAGAATATTATAAAATATGTACCAAAAATGATATGTACAGTAAACTGGCCTTTATGGACATTTAAACATACTCATACATAATAGTAGATATTGTTCCCTTCATATGCAAATATGTATGTAAAAAGTATTAAAAATTAATATAAGGACACATATTAAATTTGTAATATTGTCTCTGAAGCAGGGATAGTACAGAAAATGGGGAAGAAAGAGGATTTCAACTTGTTTTGTATGTTTTACTTCATTAACTTAAAAAAGACTAAAAGCAAATATAATACAATGATAATGTGTAGTAGGTTGTTTATCATTCTTTATACTGTCCTGTATTATTTAGATTTCTAAAATTTAAACAAAAATTAAAACAATACTTGAAAGGCAAAGGGAAATCTTTTACACATCTCATAAAATGTTCAGTGCTAGAGTGTATTAAAAACACTAGAGTATATACTTAAAAACACAAAAGTACCTTTTCTCTACAGGTGCTTCATATTCAGACTTTTCACTAATTGAAAATGATTTTCCATTTAATTGGCCAGAATTAGTGACGTTTTCATGGCAAAAAGAGTAAAGCATATATAATTTGGATTGCCTATTGACAACAAATGATTCTGTTTTGAATTAAATACTGTGGTCCCTTGAACTAGGGAGCATAACATGGTACCTGAAGGACTCTCTGTCACTTACTGATGGGCCTTAGATTTTTTGAAATTAGTTTCTAAACCTCTTCAAAGAATCCAATTTTATCTCTGAGCTAGAAAACCGGAGCACAAATAAGTCATTTTCAGAGAAAATGAATGCATAGTTTTCTTTAAAAAAAAACATTCAAGATTCTGAATTAGGAGGAAAAAAATAAAACTAGTTGTGCCTCTCTTTAAGTTTTGTTTTGGATCTAAAGAGTTTGATTTAACCCCTAGAGCAAGGGTTCTTAACCTTTTTAGTTCCATGGACCCCTTTGCCAGGCAGGTGAAAACCACAGACCCCTTACTAAGCCCACACTATACTGTGTATTATTTAATAAATATATCATACCTGCTCCAACACGTCCCCACAAGAATAATGTTTTTTTGAATTTCAATTCAAGCTCACAGACCCCTGGTTAAGAACCCCTGACCTAGAGAGCTAATGGCTGTTCTTGATTAAAAGTTAAACAAGTAAGATCATTTTATAAAATCTCTTCCCTTTCACAAAGCAAGAGTTCAAGCTCAAGCTTGACCTATGGTGTTCATGAAGTTAGACTCACAACTGGGATGGAAAGGAGATTTTTGTCATTATAGAGGAAGCTTTTCTCAGTCCACCCTACTCCTCCTTTAAATAAATTTTTAAAATGCAGACATTTTATTGAGCTTTGCTAACATCAGTAAGAGCTCAAGCAATATCCAGGAGTGCCCTCTTGATGGTGGAGAGGGGAAGGAAACTGGGTAGCTAACTTGTTTTCTCAAGGTCATGCAGGGATATGGCTCAAGAACAAGGGTGAAACCTGAGATAGATAGGTCTGTGACTGCTAAAGTTACACTAGGCTCTTTGTGAAGGATCCTTTGGTCATGGATCTCCCAATTAAAAATATCTTGGGGAGTGGGTGTAGCTCAGTGGTTGAGCGCCTGCTTCCCACGTACTGCTTCCCAGTCCTGGGTTCAATCTCCACTATCGCCTAAAAAACAACAACAACAACAACAACTTACAAGTCACCTGGACCTGTGGTGAGGCACCTTCTGGTAAAGCCACAGACCTTCCCCAGTCCCCAGCGTTAGAGAGCACAGAAGGGTAAGGAGAACCGCATGATGATGAACACTGCCTTAGGTTAGGCTGCCTCTGTAGAAGGGGGTTCCTTCCTGTGGCCACCCTCGGGCTTTCCTAAGCATAGACCTGGCTGGAGGGGAGATGACCAGGACCAGAGGAGACCGTAAAGGTTAGGTATGGTGTTGGGCAGTTCAGTGTGTGCTTGTGCCTTTGTGTGTCTTTGTGCCACAGGCTTTGGGAAACAACACCGACAGAGAGGGTAATTTAGCCAAAATATCAAACTGGTCAATGTACTGGGTTGAATCGTGTCCCCCAAAATTCATGTCTGCCCAGAACCTGTGGATGTAACCTTATTTGGAAACAGGGTATTTGCACATATAATTACCTGAGATGAAGTCATACTGGATTAGGGTGGACCCTCATCCAATATGACTATTGTCCTTATAAGAGGGAAATTTGAATACAGACACACACATACACACATAAATACACAGAGGGAAAATGGCCATGTGAAGATGGAGGCAGAAATTGGAGTGATGAAGCTATAAGACAAGGAATGCCACTAGAAGCTAGGAGAGAGGCATGGAACAGATTCTTCCTAATAACCTCAGGGGGCTTGATTTTAGACTTCTAACCTCCAGAACTGTGAAAAATAAATTTCTCTTATTTCAAGCCACCCAGTTTGTGGTGCTTTGTTACAGCATCTCTAGGAAACTAAGGCATTAAAAAAATATATTTTCAGACTGGTGAACTTTAAAAAGAAAAGCATATCCTATGGTGCATGAATCAAGTCCTGTTTTCTGCACGTTTAGCAGGTGTAAGAAGTCACTCCTCAGGCTGAGCTGTGGAGTGCTCTCACCCCTTCAGAGTTCTGCTCCCTACTGGTTTGTTGATGCATTGTTTTTGGAGAGTCCTTTGGTCATAAGGCCAGTTAGCTCTTCACAAAGTTATTTCATTCCAGGGTATGGCAACCACTTCCCAAGACTCAGCTTTCTGTTTTGATTCCTGGGTGAACAAACATAACTTGACTCAATCTCTCTGTTTCTCTTAAACTCTGAGCCGTGTCCTGTTGTGACAAATCTGCACCTTTAAAAGCTAAAACACTTGAGGCAAAGGCAACCAGATCTCTCTACCCCACCAGCCAGGCAAAACCACAGGCCGGGTTCAGACACTGGTAGCCAAGCAGCCCTTCAGAGCCTCCATTGTCTTGATGCGCGTGAAATTGCTTGTTATAGGATCAGCTTTAGTGACCCTCTCAGGTCTCTGACCTCAGGCAGCAGCTTTCTTTAAAAGATGAGAAGGTGTAGTTTGATTAGCATCAAAACTAATCAAGTCCACTGAGCTCCAGGATTTCAAAAATTCAGGGGCCACAGTTTGTGGACTCAGCTCAGCTCAGAAATGACTAAGCCATGTCCAGAAGTGCCTCTGGGCATTGGCCAAAGGAAGGCATGTGTATCTATGTGCTACCACCAAACTAGGGACTGAACTGACTCCTAGTCTGAGAGTGTCTCTCCACAGGTGCGAGGGCAAGAAGGTATCAAGAAGAGGCCTTAATCCCAAATGGGCCTGACCCGAGGATGCTCTTGAGACAGACTCAGACCCCTCCCCTAAGTCCCACTGTGGCACAGACCTCAGCTGCTTTCCTGGGGTCTGCTTATCCCTGCTCAGAGGAGTATGTTCAGAATTACATGGTACTGTACTTAGTGTTGAAACCTGTAGCTGTAGAGGTGATTTTGTTTTGCACACTCTCCTGTATGGTTTAAGGAAACTGCTAAATAGCCAAAAAGCTTTTTTCTTTTTCTTTTTCCAAAAAAGAGTGTTATGTTAAACTTGCAAGTCAGACAATGGCAAGCAAAGGTAAATGAAATTAGATGCCCCAAACTGAAGCTCTGAATACTTCTCAGGCAAAACTTCCTAAACATTCTCTTTGTGAATAATCTTCAGCTCACACACCTAAATCAGGACCCCTCTCTTCAGGCTGTGGGGATGAGGATATAGCATCCCTTTGGCAGGCAAGGGGCTCCCCTTGGGTTAGTGGGTGATGATTTCTTTCCTTTTGCTATAAATAGCCAACAGTTATACACCGGGACCAGGATCTCACTTTTTATAGCCAATAATGCCTAAAATAGCTACTTGCCTTCCAGGATCCATTTGCCCCTTCTTATGGAGCACTGTTAAGATGGCTTTCACAGGCCTCTCTCTCACTGCGGTCCTGGAACAACTCCCTTGGCAGCAGTGGGCTTATGCATGTCATCCATGAGCGATCTGGTGAAATGCCACTCTCCCTCCAGGACACATATGATTCCCAAATTCCACCTTCAAAGAGCCCTTCCTTTGGTTTAAGAAACTGTCATGTTCAAGAGTTCCCTGAGGCAGAGTAGCAGAGTGAAAAGTGTCCTGGCTTTGGAGTTGGACAGATCTGGTTTCCAATGCAAACTCTGTCACTGACTAGCTGTGTGACCTAGACCAAGTGACTTAACCTTATGTAAAATGGGAACAACCTTGCAGGGTACCTGTAAGGGGAGTTCATTTAGGCAGTGAACGTAGACTACTGAACACACTCCTGATACGTAGTAGGTACTCAATAAACTGTAGATATCACTATGACTATTAAATACAAACGCTTCCTGGAATAAAGGTACTACTACCCTGACATGGAATGAACTTTTCAGTTCCCTTTGTAATAGTACATAACTACCTGAAAACACAGGAGCAGAATGAAGGAGGGCTAGGCAGCACTAGGCATGCCTCACAGTCCAGGAGCTGCAAGAGGGCAGAAAACAGTGGTAGGAGGAACCTAAGGCAAACCTTTTTGCCTTTACAATCTGGCTTCCCAACCATACCCCATCCTGTAATAGCTACTGACACTGACTCAAGGAAATTATTTATTGTCATGCAGTTAATTGAACAAGAACTGGGATGAGGACACAAATCCCTTGTTTTTAGCCCTGGGCTCTTTTCATTTAATGATGAGTGGACTTATGGAAGGATCAGTAGGGCAATAACACTAGACCAGGAATCAAAAAACTCCTTTCTAACTGGAAATGGGCATGTGGGAAATTTCTGGAGTGATAAATTGTTCTATATCCTCATTGGTGTGTTGGTTTATATACATTAGACATACACATTTATCAAAACTTGTCAAACTGGACACTTAGGTTCTGTACACTTATGGTATGTAAATTACATCTCAATAAATTAGTCAATTAAAAAAATCTGCTGTCCAGCCCCAGCTCTGACAACAATGAACAGCTGAGTGATCTTAGCCAAGTCAATTACTCTCTCTGGGTCTCAGCTTTCTTGTCCTTATAATGAAGGGTTATAATTAGACAAAACCCAAAGTCCCTTCCAGCTCAACACTATGATTCTGTAAACAGGACTTTGTTCTTTCATTTCAGCTTCTCTTTTATGCTCACTGGATCCTGTAGCAGGGTCAGAGACTGACACACAGTTCAGAGAGAATGAGCTGTAACTTAATGGTATGTAGAGGGAACTCAGCATATTTCTATTGCATCATTAACTTTCCAGCCACACTTTATAGAACAGATTGGTTTTCCACAGGGATCCAGCAATGCAAATGAATGAGCCACAGGATGAGGATGATCTGCCCCAGCGAAGTTGTATCTGCCACCAGAGATAACAACTCTCACAGGGAGAGCAGAGAGAACATTTCCTGGACAATGGGAATGACTGACAGATATTAAACAGGAGGAAATTGAAGGCTCTGCCAAGTTTCATGATAAAATGCTGTTTCTCACGGTAAGGTCAAGCTGTCTCTAGTGCAGCTACTGCTTTTCACATACAAAGGGAGAACATGGCAGATTCAATAGAGTGCATCAGATTTTGCAAAGAGTATATGATCAAAGGCCACTTGTTTCATTTATAAATGAAACTGGATGACTATTACAGCAATAAAATTCATCAAGGATGAATTGGAATTTGCTGATGAAACAGAAGCTGAGAAACATCAATAACAGAACTTCTAAGGGGTTTGATCCTAAAGCCCTTTGGATGTGAAACGTCCACCAATATTTGCAAGATTACATATGTGAAAGAAAGGTTAAATTGGACTTACATAGAAAAGCATTATGCCAAGAACTTGTTGTAATATGTTAATGAGTTTTAAAAAGATGGTATATATTCACTGGCACTAAATCTTATAGTTTCCAAAGACTAAGAATCTAAAATTGATATCTAACTTGTACAGATCATTATTAGTGAATTTACTTATGCAAACAAGACAGAAATAAAAATTATATTTTATTCTCAAGTTTCATTTAAAAAGTGAGTAGAATTTGTCTCACTTTTAAATACTTGGGAATGACCCCCTCAAAAGAGCCATCAATTGATTTATGTTAACATCATTCAACGTTTTGAGGGAAAGTTGGGACTAGTTATCAACATTTATAATGATCATAGCCTTTGACCCAGCAATTGTCCTTCTAGGGATTTATCCTACGGAAAAACGCTTGGACATGTGTGGAAATGACTAAGTACAGGGTCAGGGCCACCACTGCACAATACCACGAGGCACCATTCCATTGACTCTATGCTAAAGGCATCCCAGAAGCATGATAAAAATATTCACTGTGACGTGGTTTGGAATAGCAAATGACTTCAAACAACCCAAAACTTTCCACCACTGTAGGATGATTAAATAAAGTATGCTACATAGTAAGATACTAAGGATATTGTGCCTTTGTTTAAAAAAAAAAAAAAAAAAAAAAAAAAAAAGAATGACGTAGATCTAGATCTATGTGTGCTGATATGGAAAGATGTCCAAGATATTTTAGTAAGTTAAAAAAGCAAGGACAGAACAGTGTGTAGACATGTTCCCATCTGGTAAAACAAAAAAAAAAAAAAAAGAAGATATAACAAAGAAAACTCTGGAAGGGCACATAAACTACAAATACGTGGAAAGTGAGACTGGACACCAGAGAGACAAGGAGTTTTACTTTTTGTTGTATATCTTTTTTAAATATTTGATTTTTCACCATATGCAAGTATTGCTTTTGTAATTAAAAAAAAAAAAAAAAAAGAAACTAGACTACAAAAGTTCATCCATTCATTCAGCAAACAAGTATCAGATACCAGACAATGTGTCAAATACCTTAACAAATTTGAAACCCTCATCAGCCAGTGAAATTCTCTAATTTGTGTTGGCAATGTAGTTGATGTGGATGTTATTGGTGGTTAAATACTATCTACTTCATTCAACAAATATTTATTGTGCACCCACTGTATGCCAGGCACACTTCTAGGTGCTGGGAATGCATCAGTGACCAAAGGAGGCAAAAACTGTTGACATTATAGTTCTTACATTTTACCTATTTAAATTTAAAATGTGTACAGTCTATTCATTACATCTGTGTGGCCCCACTATATCCCATACAGTAAAGCAGTCATTTTACAAATGCTCCTGGAGGGATGGGCACGTGTGTGTGTACATGTGTGTCCAGGTCACTGACATCCACAAAGACAACCCTATATATTGAAGTTTTCATTCTGAGCAGATGAGATGGGTATGTAAAAGGTCCCTAACACATGTAAAATCTTGATAACCAGAGCATCTTACAGAATTCAGGGTGGGCTACTTCTGCTGCTGATGCCTCCACTTCCCCATTCCAAAACCTCCCAGTGTGGCTGCAGTTCACGAGATGGCTAAGTCTCTAAAATTCTTAACACTAGGTCACTGGTCCATCCCTAACATTCCCATCTGGTAAGATGGTGGCAGCATGTAGAGACAGAGGCTTGGATATTCCACCAGAGGGAGGTTCCATGGACCCCACTGTGTTTTGTTTTGTTTTGTTTCTGTTTATAAGTTTATTTCTGAGTTGCAAAGATTATTCCCCTCCCCCATGTGTTTAGAATTTCCTGTGTTCCCCCATGCAATCTTGGCTGCCAGACAGGACCCCATCGTGTTTTGCATGTGGACCTAGTCACCATACTCCAGGGCTGAAAGTGGCTCAGGGCTGAAAGTGGCTCCTTTCAGCTAAGTCAATTGTCCAGTTGTTCTGGTGTGTACCAGACCCCAAGAGTACAGGAATGCCCACAGATAGGTATACACAAAAATGCACACCTGTAAATCGAGGCATAGAACTTCTTCTTCACAACCTCTTACTGGGGCCACTGCTTGAGTGGCTGGAGCTGGCATGTAGCCCACGGGACCTTTTCTCTTTCCTGCTCTGACCTTGTGGATTCATCTAAACTGCTTCTAGAATCACTGACCTCAGCCAGTCAGAAACACCTGCTTGTCCTCCTTCATGACAAAGATCAGGACCAATTTCTGAGAGTTATTTCTAGTATAATGAGACTAAGCCCTACAATATTTCCAGCTGACTCCTCTGAGTAGCTGCTGCTCACCTTTAGCCACCTTATAATGATTCCCTCCCATCTGTGGAGAAATAAGAGCTTCTGATTGGTGACTAGGGCAACAGTCCCAATAAATGTTTTATTTAACATTTCGCAGAAGAAACTTGGGAGTACACATTACGCACGATATGTCAAGAACTGGATTTTAATTTAATTTTAGAACTAAAATTTCTTTCAAATGGTAGAGTTGCCTGTTTTGTCTCTTGGGAGTACAATAAGCAGACATTGATTTCTGCTGAAGTTAACATCAAGAATTATTGAACTGAGAGAGAGGTACATGCTGACCTGGTCTCCACCTTAGTCAATATTTACCTTGAAAAATAATTAATCTTGATGTTAAGTAAAAGCAGGCACCAATATATGTATTCTTAGTTTCCTCCCTGCTGAGAGGAATATTGAATTTATATATATAGTTTTAAAGCATTTTAATGGAATACCAGCATTTGCACACCAAAAAAGCTTAAACGACAAAATTTGAAGCCCAGCCATGACATTCCCCATCACTTCCCTCTGCCATCTGTGCCTTGCCTTTTTAGGGCACTTACCTTATGTAGACAGTTTGAAAGAGGCTCCCGAGGAGACAGCGGACTGAGAGATTGGCAGCATCACCTTAGCATCTGACCAACCCCTGACTTTTAGACAGTTTGACATCAAATAGCTCTGTGTCTCAACATGTCTTCCATGTGTGACTGAAAGCAACAACAAAAGAACACATGACCAACTACATTTGATTGTTAAGAGAAAAACATGATCTTGTCTCAGAGAGACTGTCACGTTCCCAGCCACAAGCATTTTACACCCTGAAAATACATACCCACTGGCTCAGACAGATGTGCTGACTAGTAACACTAATACAGATATGATTAGTAATATTGTCACTGCCATTTAAATAATAACTCTAACATTCATCAAGCCATTGGTATTTAGCATGCCAGCCTTGGCCCTTTACAAGTGTTATCCCATTTATTCTCTACCATAATCCCACAAGGTATATAGTATTAGCCCTATTTTATAAGTGGAAAAAAAAAAAAAGGATGAGAGTTGTTGAGTACTTCTCATGGCCACTCAGTTATTCAATGTCAGAGTTGGGATTTGAAACAATGCCTGTTTGGTTCCAAAGCTTATGTTCTTAAAATTGTATTATGCTGCCTTTACCTGGCACAGAAAGGTGCTGTAAAAGGAGGCACTTCCTAGACATGTGCTTCTGGGAAGGCTGCTCCTGTAGCAGAGGAGCTGACTATTAAGGGGAGCACAAGGCAAGAGGAAATATAGACACCACTGATGGCTTTATTCCCCCCAGTAGCCAGACTTGAGTTGACTTCACCTAATTCCATGGATATCCTTCATTCTAGGCTCCACGTTGCAATAGCAATCAAGAGTTACACATGAAAGTCAACACAATTGTTATTGGATGCTGTGGAGTACCTTCCCACATTCCCCCAGCTTCTGGGCATTTTGGCTCCTGACCATTCCCAGCTGTCCCTTTTCAAACATTGCCCTCTACAAAAGGGAGTAGCTTCACCCAAGGTTACATTTCCTCCCTGTTGGAAGCCTTCAGCCAATGACTGGTAGATATTGAGGAGTTCAAAGGCCCAGACCCCTTGTCTCAAGAAGGCACCCGTTTGATGGGTCACCCAGTTCCAGAGCTCCCTATGGGATCGGCTGAAACCTCTATTGTGGCTACATGGCAGTTCAACTTATCCTTCTGCTGAAATCTGCTTCCCTCACTCCCTTAAAGTTGTTCCCTAAAGCATCCTCCTCTGAGTTTCTGGGGAACCCAAACTAAGACAACAGTCTTCATAAAAAATTGACTTCATGGTTAGTCTCTTTCCCTTCCACTCTCAAGTGTCAACAAGCTTCCACAGGCAAGGAGCTTTAGATGTACAACACTGTGGTGTGTGAACTATCCCTCCCTGGGTGACTCATCCAAGGTACCAACATCCATTCTGGGGTAGATCCTGGGTAGAAGCCCAGGCTTCCGAATCCCCACATTCCTACACAAGCCATTCCATAAACAGTCCTGACACGACCTTGCTCTGAAACTGGCAAACACATAATGGGAAGGCTTGGCACCAGAGGTCAATGAAGGCTTCTAACCACATTTCCTGACCTTACTGTAGCAAGATTATTTTATTACATCTTAAAACCCCACATTTGACTGCACATTAGTAGAAATTCTCCAGCCTAATTTGAGGCTCCTTTCCTGGTGGCAAAGGAAGGACTTTGTAATCTTTAAAGTTTTTTATTTTGTTTTTGCAAATTTGGAATGTTATCTTTCTTCTCCCCATCTAAAAGAAATCAAATATGTGAACAATTTAATGAGAAAAATCTAGGTGAACTTCCAATGATCAATTGATATCCTCTTTCTAGCTTCTAAAGCAGAAATCAGCAAGAGATAAATGGTCAAAGCTGATACTTTCACTTACACAATATGGAGTCACTAAAGAGTGCTCATCAGTCTCCCCCTAGCCCAGGAGCCCGAGGAAGTAACTGTTAAGATAAGATATGACAGGCTATTGTCTATCTCTCAAACTAAACTATTTCCCCTGAAACCAGTGGAGTGGGGAGGAATTTTTTATGTGCTTTTGCTGTGGATTTTTTTCCTTACTTCATTCTTTTCTTCCTTCTCTCAATCTTTCTTTCTTTTGAAAGAATGTTGTCTCAGCTAGAGAGGAAAGGAAACTCTCACTTTTCTGCTGACTGGCTTGGACACAACTGGAAATTATAAAAGAAACTGCTGTATCATTGATGTAGTAAGAAAACAGGATGAGAATTTTCATCCCAAAACAAGCCCTCTCAGCTGAAGCTCCCTTTGTAGTTGATGACCATATGTTTTCCATCTTGGCATGATGCCAGTTTTATTAAAATCATATAGCACCAAGCTTATTTTTCAAACAACACTCAAAAAAGGGATTTTATGATGAATTTCCCTCAAAGTTGCTCATGGTCATATGTTTGCCACCTTCAAGGGAGAAAGGGATGTTACCTCATAGAGGCAATGTTCTTGTATTCAAGGAGCATTTCTTAGGCCCTCAGGGGCCCAAGCAAAGAAGTAATTGGACATGAAAGTACAGAGAGACTAGGAACCCTACACTTAGAATATCACTTCATTAAATAAACAATAATCAACTGTGTAGGACCTAGAGAGCTGGCCAGAAAACCCAGCTATTGTGCTGGAGAATGGTGGGGAAACATAAAAGATGCCTAATTTCAAGAAGACTGCATCAGAAAGTAGAATTTGGGGACTTAGAAGAAGGAAGGAAGGAGATGAAGAAGATAGTAAAGGCAAAAAGAGGATGTAGGCAGAAGAAACAAAGAGAAGAGTGGAGGAAAGAAAAGGGGGAGCAAAGGGACAGGAGAAGAGAGGAAGGGGAAGGCGAAGGAAAAGGAAAGGAAGGGATGGGAGAGGAGGACACTGGTCCATTATTTACTCTTTAAATTGAAGATCATTTAGAGACAGGCTTGATCTAGAAAACTACTCAGGATAGAGGTGATCAATAAACAAAAGATGGTTTCAAACCACTTCATTGTTTTAGCACCAAGTAAATGGGAGATATTTGGGCATAAAGATCAAAATGAATTTGCTTTTAAAGATAAACTGATTACACTTTCTCAAGAATATGTAAGCAATTTAGAAATCAAACACAAATTTTAGAGTAGAACTTCTATATACTGCAGCAGCAAAAACTCCTAGAAATGTTTCCTAGTATCTGAGAAGTTAGCATTGACCTTGGTAATCGGCTTCTCCAGGCCTATTTGATCCAGAATCGGATTCTCCCCACTTCTAGTATATCCTCAATAAATAGACACTCAGCAACATTTCTGAATACACTAGTTTTCCATTCATATCTTTGCTCTACTCATAGAAATTACATCTAATTCCTCTGCTCTGAAAATACTTACATATAAACATGCAACTGTCATTGACCAACCATTAGCACCAGGTAAGATAATCCCCCAAGAGCTGGATGGCTGTTGAGATTAATAAACTTGGTTACAACCTCTTGTACCAATTCCTTATACTAGGCTCCACCAGTGTTTGCAGTTATGAGGAAGCATGGCAGGAGCCCTAGTCCAATATTATTGTAGAGAGTACAGTGGATGTTCCCACATTCACATATTAGAGTCTGTTAAAATCTTACAGTAAATCAATTTCACTAAATGTCTTTGTTACAAACTCAGAGATTCTAAGGTTTCATTCAAAAGGATAGGCAGGAAAGCTGGAAGAGAACGAGAGGTCATTGGAAATACTTTGGTGGGAACTGAGGTTTGAGCTTTGCCTTGAGGGTATTAGGCAACTGGAAAGCAGAAAGCATCAGGTCCATGGAGGCAGGACACAGCATAGAAAGAACAATAAGGGTGGTTAAAGACCAACTCCACAATTTTCCAAGGGTCTACCCTATCCTCGTATCTATACTTAAACCAAACAAATTAGGTCATCTGAATCTTTTAAATGGAGTTTCCTATCATCATATCTTCAGTCTGAATCCTTGTCTTCAAAAAATTTAAAAGAGAAATACTTTTTCTTCAATTGCTTGCTAGTCATACATGACTAGCCCTAAATACTCTCAAGTGAATCCAATGCAACCAGTTGAAAAGTGAAAAAAAATTTACTTCCTTTTCTTGGGATGAGAGGGAGAAGGGTCTATACCATTCCAAACTAGTTGGTTTGACTAAATTCCCCTGCCCCCATGACCCCTAGCTTGGGTGTCATGAAGACACAGCTTCTCTATTTCTTTCCTGTATTTGGAAAAGGAATTTCCATTCCATGCAATTCATTAATTTTTAAAACTATGAACCTTCCTTCATATTTTGGAGAAGCACAAACGTTTTCCTGTAAAGAGGTGTTTTGAGCATAAATGCTTAAGTGATTTCAATGGTGACAGGAAGAGATCTTTTCAGACAGTCTTTGTTCTGAGCTTGCCAGAGGCTCCACGCATAGGTTGGTCAGTTGGATCTGGACATATAGTTGGGCACAGAGAGCAGAGACTGAATTTACCAACCAACAACTGCCATTAATGGCCTTGTCCCTAGAAAATGACCAAGCATTGAGTAACTGCCAGTGCTACCATGTTGTCATTAGGTGATGGGCCAATAGAAAACTACAGGACTGTGGGAGGCCACTCTCTCCCTCTTGTGGTGGAGCACAACAGCTAAGTCTTCTGCCACTTTCCCAACAGAAAGATATTCCTGAATTTTGTGAATGTACAAAGGATGGAAGCACTTCCAGAAGCAATCCTATCAGCCCATTTGAAAGAGTGGCTTTTATTTACACCTCTAGAGAGCCAGTATTTACAACCCTCTAATTTCAATGACAAAAGTTATGCCACTCAAATTTATAGAGCTCTCCAATGATCCTCCATTGCCCTTAATCATTACCATGCTTTGTATGCCCCTTGATGATCTACCCCTGCCTACCTCTCCAGTTGCATCAATTGCCACTTTTCCCTTCACTTTACGTTTTTGAACCCAAGAATCACCCTTTCCCTTCAGGGTTTTCACACTTGATTACTGTCTTTGTTTGGAATACTTGTAACTTCTCTTCTCCAACTTCACCCCATCTCATGTGGCTAAATCTTACACATCCTTTAGGATATAACTTAAACACTAACTCCTCAGGGAGACCTTTCCTTGATCCCTTAAACTAGACTATCTCTCCCTGCTAGATCTTCCTTAGCTCCCTGAATTTCCTTACCTAAATATTCATAACACTGAAACATATTTATTTACTTAATGTCTGTCTGCTCCACTAGAAAATGTCCTCTGCAAGGGCTGATACTGTGCCTGCTGTTCAC
This sequence comes from Tolypeutes matacus, assembly GCA_026826555.1. Lineage (NCBI taxonomy): Eukaryota > Metazoa > Chordata > Mammalia > Cingulata > Chlamyphoridae > Tolypeutes > Tolypeutes matacus. Next base: position 17,747,193 of record JAKSZT010053764.1, on the reverse strand, counting down.
CTCTTTATCCTCCACACCCAACACAGACACTGATATGTAGTTATTTATTGAGAGAATGAGCTTCAAACTGTAGCAAATTCTAGAATAGAAAAATGTGAAGTGATATTTATTGTGTGCCAAATATGAGCCAAGCATTAGGCTAGGTACTTGCACATCTATTATTTCATTTGATCTTCATTTAATACAACAAGGAAAGTATTATTGTCTACAACTTATAAGGAGGAAAGTGAAGCCTAGAAAGATTTTAGTAGGTTGGCCAATATTACAATGGAAAGCATGTCAAATGCAGAATTCACACCCAAGCACAATTCCAAAGCCCATGGATTTCTACTACATGATGCTTCCTCATAGGTAGCCCAAATTAACCACAGTTAATTCTTGCTTAATCATGTCAATGAATGCATCACATCATTGATCATTCTCAAATAGTGAATAATCCTACAATCATTTATATCAGGTTTTAGGTGGTGGTTTTCTTCTTACATGTTAAAAGGATTCCTTTGACATTCTGAATATCACCAAAGAAAATAACTAAGTCATACTGGAAATCCCTTACTAGTGAGCTTTCCCAGCCAGATGGCAACAGAGCCTCTCAAGACAGAGAACAGAAAGAGTACTGTGGTGAGGAGTCCACAAGACCCAGAATCTAAGCCAAGCACTGGTCAGAATCTGATGTATCACCTTAACTAAACCACTTCATCTCTCTGAATCTTGTACCAAGAAGAGGATGGGAGCATGGACTAGAATGGATTTTTAAGGATTCCTCTAGCTCTCAAATTCTATTGCTCTAATTCAAAGTGGATCTGGTCTCTACAAACTTGCTGGAGGTAATTTTGTTTGGTGTCAAAAGACATATTCAAAGTTTTTCAGTTATAATTTTGAGCACATGATGTCCAAAAGAATGATTTCTTTTTTCCTGAAAATTCTCTCCAACCTCTCTATTTCTAAAGACAGAAAACTAGACTCAGGATTCTAATCAGGTCCCAAATGGTGCTTATGTGCTTTCTTGTTATTCATTTCTTTTCAAATTGGTTTCATCTTGGAATTTTTGCACATTGAAAAAGATTTTCTACTATCTTGACCAATCAGACCTTGAGATTCTTCCATTTTAATAATTGTAGGAAACCTAAAGAAAGATTTCCAGAGATGTTTCAAGAATCCTAGGCAGGAACGATATCTTTCCAACCTAACTGTTCTCTGCAATAACTGGTACGAAGCAGCCAGTTTGTTCTCTGACCTTGAGTAAAAATGCTGAGACTTTCTGGGCATCTCATCTGTAAAATGAGAACAATGCCAACTCTAGACTTTTTAGAAGAATCAATTGTGAAATATTTATGAAAGCATTACACAAATGACAGGTCGGAGTTATAGTATTTCCAGGACTTCTACCCATAAGTTCTACCATAAGTTCAGAGAATAAGGTGCAGTGGAAAGAATATTTGCCTAAGAGCCAGAAGACCCAAGGATACCTGGCTATGCCATGCTCTAGCTGTTACGCCTTGAGCAAGTGGTTATTTTCAAGGTTTCATGTCTCATCTTTAAAATGAGAATTATAACTAAATAATGGCATGCTGATCAAATGTACATATGACCAGAAAGCGGGCTTAGATGCTTACTAGTCAGATCAGAATCCCAAAGGATTTTTACAAGCTTAAACTATCTCAAGTGAACTAACTAATAGTGATAGTCCTATGTTTATGGCCAGAAAGCAAACAACAACCAAAAAAGAGACATGCAGCTGCAGGAGAACGTGAATGGAGAGTTAGTGAAAAGAACTGGAGACTGTAAGCTAAATACAAGTCAACAGCACATTGTGGCTATCCCTAAAGTTAATATTTTCATGTGCTGTACCACACCCCAGCCCTACCCCACTTCTTCCACCAGACACCACCTCAGTCCTAAACCTCAAGCTCCTCCAACCCATATGTGGTAATCCTTTCACTCAAGTTTGTGTATGTAGACTGTGTTGCTCTGGATACTCCCCTAGTGTTGGAGTCCTGCCCACAAATCCCAGCCCAGTGAGAGCAGTTTCTATACTTTTCTTTATCTGAACTTGCCATTGGGATACTCCACCAATCCCCCTTGCTGATCTCTTCTTGGGATCTACTACCTAATATCTAATATCTATTGCTTCAGCCTTCCAACTGGTCACATCCCTTTGCTTTGTCTCTCCCAATCCTACCACTACACTTCCCCATGTAATGCTTTTCAGTGGCTCCATTTCCTGCAAAATGAATTTCCAATTTATAGCCTGGCTCAAATCCCTGTAAGGATTTGATCCCTTGCTTCAAGGGTACAGGCCACATCTTAGTCCTTCTGCATCTCACATAATAAATGTGTGACTAACTGAACTATGTTTTTGTTCCCACTACCACTCTCTTGGATTCTTTCCTCTGCCTAACTGCATAAGTCTTCTCTGTTCATAACTGCACTGAGCTCTGAGTAAGTAGACACTTGCAGACTTACCATTACAACTAGAACTTGTTTCAAACACAAAAAGAAATATTAACAATAAGAAACCCCATTATATCCCTTCTTATTCATGTTACTTCCTTATTAGCCAATTGTTTATGCTGAAAAGGGTGACACAGAAGGAAAGAGAAAGATAGGGCCACCCATAGTTTCCTTTTCATTAGTCTTTCTTTACTCATCAGTAAGCCAAAGGTATAGAGTGTTGGCAAAATATGCACAGATGAAGAAATGAAATTAAAAAGTTGAGTTAGATGAGGATTGTGGGAAGATGTCAGAGCAAGGAGTTCTAGGACTCAGTTCTACTATGAAAGTAACTATTAAACAGATAGGATCTGTCTGAAAAAACTATTTTGAAACTCTGGAGGGCAGAAGAACATTGTACAGCATCCAGGGAAGAGAGTGAGGAAAAGGCTGATAAATTATGGTAAGAACAGTAAATTACTTCCTCTGTGCAGCAGCTACCAGAGCCCATCTCCCCACTCTCATGGCATGCTGCTGTGGAGTCCAGTCCCTGGCTAGCTGCTGATGACAGAAAGGGACTTAAAAATCCTCTCCCCCAAGAACAGGGGTGGACATAGCCGATCACTTAGCATAGCTTTTGATAAGTGAATTCAAATTTTTGGAGGCCCAGTTCTCAGGGCAACTATTGTTTCCATGCCCCCCAGACAAAGGTGGTAGCAGCCATTATTTCAACCTACCCCACACAGGAGCAGTGGTGGAGGAGACTTAAAGATGTTGCACTTCTTCAGGACTATGGGGGGCAATTAGCTAAAGGGTATTTACTGGGCAGGCCAGGAAAGCTCAACTTTGGGAAGCCATCAGAGAACCTCTTGGCATCATTCCTGATCCCCTTCCCAGGACACTTTGGAGTCAGTCTGTGCCATCTTCATGGATCCCTGACCCTGTTTTGGCTGCAAAAGAGTGACTTGGGAAATTCTTCTCCAGTGTGCCGTCCTCCCAGAATTTGCCCTTCAGGTAAAAGCAGCTTGAGACAACAAAAGGAGTGTGTAAACTATACAAGCAAGAACTTCTGGAAAGATGGAGGATTAGAGAGACTGAGGGCTCACTTCTGTCCCAGAAAAATAGCTAGAGAACAGGCAAAAACAGTCTGGAAAACTGTTCTAGGGCTTAGGACACCAGGGGAAGGCTAGACACCACTTAGAAGAGAGAGAGGTGAAGGAAAGGAGTCTCTGCTGGCTAGAAAAGTACCATGAGTAAAGTTGCAGCAGCAGCTGCTGGCACCCATCCCCCCACCTTCTGAGCAAACAGCACTGGTTCCTCTGGCCCCTGGAAAGTGGCTACATACTGAGGGGGTTCCAGGGGCCCTTGTCTCCAAGAAAGAGGAGAGGAAGGGATACAACCTATGGCAAATTCAGATTTTGTCCAGCAAACTTCATCTGCTTCATTGGAGGGGTGCACACTTCCAGGCTGAATGAGGCTGCACATTGTTTGTCTTGAGAGCCAGCAGGGAGCTAAAGATAATTTGCCTTCTCAAACACCCACACTTCTGCCCTAGGCTGGGTCCTGAGGACAGAGGGAGGAAGGGTGTGGCTGACCAAGGGAGGAGAACAACTTCTAAGAAATTTTGATTGAGAGGCTTGCCCTGCCCTGAGGGCATCGCTTATGCACTATCCACCCAGATGGAGTTACAGTGAATGCATTCTCCCCTAAGGTCGGGAGACTGAGCTGAGAGGTCAGTTGAAGGGTGCTATCTGCTCACAGACCAGGAAAGTGCACACAAAGAAGGGGAAAATAGTAAGAAATAAATTTAAAAAGGCAATCCAGTGTCTTTACTGCTCCCCTTTCCAAAGCCCTTGGAAACTGGCCTGCATGCCACTACTAGGTCCTTAGCCCTGGTTTGAGCAGTTAAACAGGGGAAATCCTAAATATCTAGAACAAGTTGAACATAGAACCAAAGAATAGTGGTAGCACACAGCTACTTAACAGTCCATACCTAGGCAAGAGAGAAAAACTAACATCAGAGTAAATTAAGCATCATAATCAGGTGTCTAGACATCAGCAAAAAATTACAAGCCATACTAAGAAAAAGGAAGATATGATCCAGGCAAAGGAACAAATCAAAGATCCAGATGAGACATAGGACTTGAAACAACTACTCAATGATGTTCATACAAATCTCCTCAATCAAATCATGGTATTGAAGGACAACATGGCTAAAGAAATAAAAGACATTAAGAAGACACTAAGGGATCGCAAAGAAAAATTTGAAAACTTGGAAAGAAAAATAACAGAGCTTGTGGTAATGAAAAACGCAATAAATGAGATTAAAAATACCATAGAAGGATATAACAGCAGATTTGAAATATGGAAGAAAGAATCAGTGATGTAAAGGAGAGAACAGCTGAAATTGAAAAGAGAGAAAAGAATGGAAAAATTGAGCAGGGGCTCAAGGAGCTGAATGATAGCATGATACACACAAACATATGTGTTATGGGAGTTCCAGAAGGAGAATACAAGAGAAAAGGGGCAGAGAGGGTATTTTAAGAAATAATGGCCCAAAATTTCCCAACTCTCATGAAAGACATGAATATAGGCACCAGGAAGCACAGCATATTCCAATTAGAACAAATCCAAGTAGACCTACCCCAAGGCACATAATATTCAGAATGCCAAATATCAAAGATAAAGAAAAACATTCTTAAAGCAGCCAGGGTGGGGAGCAGATGTAGCTCAAGTGGTTGAGCACCTGCTTCCCATGTATGAGGTCCTGGGTTCAATCCCTGGTACCTCCTAAAAACAAAACAAACAAATAAACATAATACACAACTATCATTGGGGAGTGGATGTAGCTCAGTGGTTGAGCACCTGCTTCCCATGTACAAGGTCCAGGGTTCAATCCCCAGTACCTCCTAAAAAAGAAAAAAAAAAAAAAAAGCAAGGGAGAAGTGAAACATCACATATAAGGGATGCCCAGTAAGACCTAGTGCAGATTTCTCTTCAGAAACCATGGAGGCAAGAAGGCAGTTGTATGATATAATTAAGGTACTGAAAGAGAAAAACTGCCAGCCAAGAATTCTTTACATGTCAAAACTATCCTTCAAATATGACCGTGAGTTTAAAATAGTCACAGATAAACAGAAACTAAGAGTTTGTAAACAAGAATTCAGCTCTGCAGGAACACTAAAGGGAGTTCTGCAGCCAGAAAAGAAAAGACAAGAGAGAGGCTTGGAGAAAGTGTAGAAGTGAAGACTATCATATAGGATGGCCAAAAGGGAAAAAAAAACAGACAAAAATAAGATATGACATATGAAAGCTAAAGGACAAAATGGTTGAAGTAATGCCTTAAGAATAATAACATTGAATGTTAATGGATTAACCAACACAATCAAAAAACATAGGCTAACATGGATAAGAAAACATGAGCCAGTGATATGCTGCCTGCAGGAGACTCACAGTAGACACAAGGATGCAAATAGACTTAAAGTGAAAGGGTGGGAAAAGATATTTCATGCAAACAGTAACCAAAAGAGAGCAGGGGTAGCTGTTCTAGTGTAGGACAAAACAAACTTTAAATGCAAACAAGTGATAAGAGATGCAGAAAGCCATTATATAGTAATAAAAGGGATAATCCACCAGAAAGAACTAACAGTATTAAATATCTATACATCAAACACTGCCCCAAAATATATGAGGCAAACTCTGGCAAAACTGAAAGGAGAAATAGACTTCTCTGTAGTAATAGCTGGAGACTTCAAACACACCACTTACATCATTAGCTAGAACAACTAGACAGAAGATCAACAAAGAAACAGAGAACTTAAGCAATATGATAAACGAGCCAGACCTGACAGACATATATAGAAAATTGCAAGCCATATCAATAGGTTATACATTCTTCTCAAGTGCTCATGGGTCTTTTTCTCCAGGACAGACCACATATTAGGCCACAAAACAGCTGTGAATAAACTTAAGAAGATCAAAATTATGCAAAGCACCTTTTCTGACCATAATGGAATGAAGCTGAAATCAATAGTAGGTGGGAAAGGGGAAATATTGCAAAATTTTGCTAAACAACACACTCCTAAGAAATCAGTGGGTCAAAGAAGAAATTGTAAAAGAAATTAGTAAATATCTCAAGATGAATGAAAACAAGAACACAACTGATCAAAACTTATGGGATAGAGCAAAGGCAGTACTGAGAGAGAAATTTATAGCCCTAAATTCCTATATTAAAAAAAAGAATAAAGATGGGAAGCAGATGTGGCTCAACAAGTTGGGTGCCCAACTACCACATGGGAGGTCCTGAGTTTGGGTCCTGGTGCCTCCTAAAAGAAGACAAGCAGATGCCACCCCCACCACAATGAGCTAGATACCACCCCCACCGCAACAAGCTGTATACCACCCCCACCGCAAACGAGCTAGGTGCTGCCCCCACAACAACAAGCTGGACGCCACCCCTACTGCAATGAGCAAATTCCACAAGCCAGCACATACCACAACCCGTGGGGAGCGGATGTGGCTTAGGCCATTGGGCACTTGCCTCTCATATGGGAGGTCCCAGGTTTGGTTTCCAGTGCCTCCTGGAGAAGGTGAGCAAACAGTGAGCAGACAGATGAGGGAATCATCTGGGGGGAAAGAGATAAATAAAGAAAAACAAAGTAAATAAACAAATCTTAAAAAAAAAAGATGAAAGAGCTAAAATCAAAGACCTAACTGAACACCTTGAGAAACTAGAAAAAGGACAGCAAACCAATCCCAAGACAACAGAAAGAAAGAAATAACAAAGATTAGAACAGAAATAAATGAAATCAAGAAAAAAAAAAAAAAAGAGAGAGAAAATCAACAAAACCAAAAACTGGTTTTTGAGAAGATCAATAAATCTGACAAACTCTTCAGAGGTTCTTAACAAGGTGTCCATGAGCTTGAATTGAAATTAAAAAAAACATGATTCTTGTGGGGACGTGTTGGTGTGGGTGTGATATATTTAGTAAATAATATACAGTGTAGTGTGGACTTAGTAAGGGGTCCATGGTTTTTACCTGACTGGCAAAGGGGTCCATGGAATAAAAAAGGTTAGGAACTCCTGCCTTAGATAAAAAGAGAGAAGATGTAAATAAATAAAATCAGAAATGAAAGGGGGGCATTAAAACTGCTCTCACAGAAATAAAAAGGATCGTAAGAGGATATTACAGGAAACTGCATGCCAACATATTAGACAACCTAGATGAAATGGACAAAATCCTAGAAATGCACAAATAACCTACACTGACTCTACAAGAAATACATGAACTCAACAAAGCAATCACAAGTAAAGAGACTGAATCAGTCATCAAAAATCTTCCAACAAAGAAAATTCCAGGACCAGGTAGCTTCAGAGGTCATTTCTACAAAAATTTCGAGAATTAATATGAATACTGTTTAAACTCTTCTGAAAAATTGAAAAGGAGGGAAAATTACCCAACACATTTTATGAAGCCAGCTTAACCCTAATACCAAAGCCCGATAAAACTACTACCAAAAAAATGACAGAATAATCTCTCTAATAATCATAGATGCAAAACTTTTCAACAAAATACTTGCAAATTGAATCCAACAGCATATCAAAAGACTTGTACATCACAACCAAGTGGGTTTTATTCCTGGTATGCAAGGGTGGTTCAACATAAGAAAACCAATGAATGTAATATACCACATTAACAAATCAAAGGAAACTTTTCCTCAGTTGGGAAAGGTTGAAAGTCCTCCCTCTAAAGTTGGGAACAAGACAATGATGCCCATTTGTCACCATTGTTATTCAACATTGTGCTAGAAGTTCTAGCTGGAACAATTAGGTAAGAAAAAGAAATAAAAGGCATCCAAATTGGAAAAGGGGAAATAAAACTCTCATTTTTCAGATGACATGATCTTATATTTAGAAAATCCCAAAATATCTACCACAAAGATCCTTGAGCTAATAAACGAGCTCACCAAAGTGATGGATACAAGATCAATGTGTAAAAATCAGTAATGGGAAGCGGCTGTGGCTCAATCAGTAGGGCTCCCGTTTACCATATGGGAGGCCCCGGGTTCGGTTCCCGGGGCCTCCTGGTGAAGGCAAGCCCGCCCGCACGGCGTGGTTAGCTGACCCAGCGAGCACAAGCAGCAAGGGGGGGATAAATGAATAAATAAATAAAATCTTTAAAAAAAAAAAAAATCAATAGTGTTTCTATGCACAAGTAATGAGCAAGTTGAGGAGGAAAACAAGAAAATAATCCATTTACAATAGCAACAAAATTCTCAAATACCTAGGAATTAATTTAACCAGGAATGTAAAGGATCTATATTCAGAAAACCTATAAGCACTCTTAAAGGAAATCAAAGAAGACTTAAACAAATGGAAAAACATTCCATGTTTATGGATTGGAAGACTAAACATTGTGAAGATGTCAATTCTACCCAAACTGATTTATAGATTCAATGCAATCCCAATCAAAATTCCAACAGCCTACTTAACTGAAATAGAAGTCTATTACCAAATTTATTTGAAAGAGAAAGGGGTCCTGAATGGCCAAAAAAATCCTAAAAATATAAGAGCAAAGTTGGAGGACTCATGCATTCTAACCTTGAAGTGTATTATAAAGCTACGATGGTCCAAACAGCATGGTATTGGCATAAGGATAGATACATCAATGGAATCAAATTGAGAGTTCAAAATTGGCCTGCAACTCTGTGGTCAACTGATTTTTATAAGCCTACCAAGTCCACTTTTCTAAGACAGAACAGTCTCTTCAACAAATGGTGCTTGGAGAACTCAATATCCATAACTAAAAGAATGAAAGGGGATCCATATCTCATTCCCTATATAAGAATCAACTTGAAATGGATCAAAGACCTAAACATAAAAGCATGAACATAAAAGCCAGGACCACATGGTATGTTGTACCATAAAATGTATACAAGATTTTACAGTAGGTGGGGATCTCTAAAACCTTACTCCCAAAGCTCAAGAAACAAAAGAAAAAAATAGATAAATGGTACCTCCTCAAAATTAAAAACTTCTGTATCTCAAAGGACTTTGTGAAGTGGGTAAAAGGCAAACTACTCACTGTGAGAAAATATTTGGATATCACACATCTGACAAGAGTGTAATATCCATGATATATAAAGAGATCCTACAACTCAACAATAAAAAGATAAATGGTAGAGTGGGTGTGGCTCAGTGGTTGAGCACCTGCTTTGCACATACGAGGTCCTGTGTTCAATCACTGGTACCTCCTAAAAAGAAAAAAAGGAAAAGATAAATGACCTGATTAAAAAGTGGGCAGAAGACCTGACTAGACTTTTTCTAAAAAAATACAAATAGTGAAAAACACATGAAAAAATGTTCAACATCATTTGTTGAATGATTAGGAAATGCAAATCAAAGCTATAATGAGCTATTATTTCACACCTACTAGAATGGCCACTATTAAAAAAAAAAAAAACAGAAAACTACAGGTGTTGGAGAGGATATGGAGAGATAGGAACACTAATTCACTCTTGGTGGGAATGTAGAATGGTATAGTCACTGTAGAAGTCTCTTTGATGGTTCCTAAAGAAATTAGATATAGACTTGCCATGTGACTTGGCAATACCCCTACTAGGTATATACCCAGAAGATCTGAGAATAGTGACACTATGGCAGTTTGAGATTATTTTATGAATCCCAAAAAGAGAAAGATTATGTTTTAAACTAATTCATTCCTGTGGGTGTGAGACTTATTGGACTGGATTACATCAGTGGGGCGTGATTCATGTTGAGTCCCTGCCCCCTTGCTGGGTCTGATATAAACAGATTCACTCAGACAGACAGAGGAAAAAGGGAGCCGGGGTATTTGATTCTGCAGTGAGTATGAGAGAGAGCATTGCTCTCATTATTTTCAGATGACATGATCCCATATTTAGAAAACTCTGAAATTTCTACAACAAAGCTGCTTGGGCTAATAAACTAGTTCAGTAAAATGGCAAGATACAAGTTCAACACGCAAAAATCAGTATTGCTTCTGTACATGAGTACTGAACACCCTGAGGAGGAAATCAGGATAAAAATTCCATTTACAATAGCAACAAAAAGACTCAAATACCTAGGAGTCAATTTAACCAAAGATGTAAAAGACCAATATTCAGAAACTACAAAGTATTGCTAAAAGAAATCAAAGAAGACCTAAACAATTCAAAAGATACTCTGGGTTCATGGATTGGAAGACTATCATGAAGATGTCAATCCTACCCAAACTGATGTATAGATTCAATGCAATACCAATCACAATTCCAACAGCCTACTTTACAGAAATAGAAAAGGCAATTAACAAATTTATTTGGAAGGGAAACTGCACCCAAATAGCCAAAAGCATCCTAAAAAAGAAGAGCACTGTGGGAGGACACTCACTGCCTGATCTTGAAACATATTACAAAGTCACAGGGATCAAACAGCATGGTATTAACATAAAGATAAACATATTGATCAGAGGAATAGAACTGAGAGTCCAGAAATAATGCTCACCTTTATAGTCAACTGATTTTTGACAAACCTACCAAGTCGACACTACTGGGATAAACAGACTCTTCATCAGACGGTGCCTGGAGAACTGGATATCCATTTCCAAAAGAATGAAAGAGGACCCCTATCTCAATCCCTATACATGAATCAACTCAAAATGGATCAAAGACCTAAATATAAAAGCCAGGACCATAAAACTACCAGAAGAAAATGTAGGGAAACATCTTAAAGATCTTGTGGTAGGTGGTGGTTTCTTGGGCCTTACATCCAAACACGAGCAACAAAAGAAAAAATAGGTAAATGGGCCACCTCAAAATTAAACATTTTTATACCTCAAAGGACTTTGTCAAAAGGGTGAAAAGACAGTCAAGTCAATGGCAGAAAATATTTGGAAATCACATATCCAATAAGGGTTTAATATCCATGATATATAAAGAGATGCTACAACTCAACAATAAAAAGACAAATGACCTTATTAAAAAATGGGCAAAAGTCTTGAATAGACATTTGTCTGAAGAAGAAATACAAATGGTGAAAAAACACATGAAAAAAATGTTCAACATCACTAGCAATTAGGGAAATGCAAATCAAACCTATAATGAGATATCATTTCACACCTATTAGAATGGCCACTATTAAAAAGTCAGAAAACTATAAGTGTTGGAGAAGATGTGGAGAGATAGGAACACTTATTCACTGTGGGTGGGAATGTAGAGTGGTAGAGCCAATGCGGAGGACTGTTTGGCAGTTCCTAAGGAAGTTGATTATAGACTTGACACATGACCCACCAATACCACTACTAGATATATACCCAGAAGAACTGAGAGCATTGACACTAACAGACATCTGCACACCGATGTTCATAGCAGTGTTATTCACAATTGCCAAAAGATGGAAACAACCCAGGTGTCCATCAATGGAAAAATGGATAAACAAACTGTGGCATACATACAGGATGGAATATTATGCAGCTATAAGAAGAAATGAAGTTGTGAAGCATATGACAACAAGGATGAACCTGGAGGACATTATGTTGAGTGAAGCAAGCCAGACACAAAAGGACAAATACTGTATGATTGCACTATTATAAACTAAATATATTGCATAAATTCATAGACTTAATAACTAGAATGTAAGTCACCAGAAAATAGAATGAGGTTAGAGAATGGAAAGCTGAGGGCTAATCTGTGCAGAATTAGTAAAAGGATTGTGTGTTAATCTTCGGAAATGAATAGAAATGGTGAAAGCACATCATAGTGTTTGTAACTAGCAGTGCTAATATACAGGTAAGACAGTGATTGAAAGGGAAAATCTAAGGTCATGTATATTACTAGAAGGAAAGCTGAAAAATGTAACATGAGATTGTATAGCATAGCAAAGCCTCATGTGAAATATGAATATGGGTAATGTTGCATTTATAAGACTGTTTTTCATTGAATCTGAACAAGTATACATTAATAATACAAGATGTTAATATCAGGCAAAAACAACCAAAGCAAACTTTGGACAGTAGTGTATAGTAATATATTAATAATCTTCCATTAAGGTTAAAAAAGAAAAAAGGAAAGTGGATGTGGTTCAGGCGACTGAGCTCCCACCTACCACATGGGAGGTCCATGATTCGGTTCCCAGTGCCTCCTGAAGAAGACAGGGAGCTGGCACGACAGGCAGGCATGACAAGCTGATGCAACAAGATGACTTAACAAGAGACATGAAGAAAAAACAATGAGAAACACAACAAAGCAGGGAATGGAGGTGGCTTAAGTGATTAGGCGCCTCCCTCCCACATCGGAGGTATCGCGTTCAGTTCCTGGTGCTCACAGCACACAGCAAGTGCAAACAAGGAGGGGGTGGGGAGAAATAAATAAATAAAATAAATCTTTTAAAAAAGGAAATATACTAAGTGAAAGAAACTAGACAAAAGGTACTACATATTGTTTGACTTCATCTATACAAAATATAAATACAAGTAAATTAGAGAGATTGAGAGGTGATTATTAAGGGATAGGGTTTTTTGTTTTGTTTTGTTTTGTTTTGTTTTAACATTATTATTATTGGAATATGAAAAAGCTCTAATAATGATTGAACTAATGAATGTACAAGTATATGATTATCCCCAATACCATTGATTGTACAGTTTGAATGGATTGTATGCTTTATTAATATGTATCAATAAAATTGATTTTAAATATCCATGGAAATACACTACACTATTCAAAGGCCCCCAAGTGAAACTGTGAATTTTTATTAATAGTACAGTTATCAAAATGTACTGTCATCAATTGTAACAAATGTTCCACAGCAAAGCAAGGTGGTGTTGGTGGGGTGTTTTATGGGAATCCTGCATTTTATGCATGATTGTTCTATAACCCCCAACTTTTCTAATAACAAAAATTAAAATTAAAGAAAATGCTGAGTTAGTTTTGTGCAGCTTTTCCACTATTCTGGTAAAAATGAACTATGTATTCATGTATGAGCTATGAAACACAAATTTGATCATTTCATTGACTCAGCATAGAAGTTAAATTCTCTTACATTTACCTTTGAAACTGGTATTGCACAATGTAAAGATGAACGGTAAAATTCATGCTAATAATTGAAAGATTTAATGTTTCCTTTACCTATAATGACATTGAATAGCAAATTAAAAGCACCATGACAACCCCTCACTCAGTATAAAAAGCAAACAAACAACAACAACACACCCACCATGACAAGTCACGAGAGAGACTAAGGGAAAAAGGAAAAAACTTTATATTTTAGTACCTCTAAGGGCACCTGTTTTCTGCTTTCTGTGAGGGAGGGGAGTCTTGAGTATCTACCACTTATGTTTTGGTCTGATTAAACTCTGAACTGTCCGTTAAAAAGTGGAATTTTTTCCTCTAAACCAGGAGCCTCTTACACAAGGAACACAGCCTCGACAGATATGAACCAACATCGTGCAGACCTTGTGAGGAGAGAAGGGAATGTTCCAGCCCAGGAGGAAAAAGTACTATGGAACCCAGCACATTCCGTCGGGGCTCAGTGCATGCTAATGGAAGCGAGGAGAGCAGGCACCAACTCAGGAATGGATCCTCCACCCCTGGTAGGAAAGGGACAGCAAGTCCACCAGCGGCTTCCAACAGGGCTGTCACCAACCACAAGAGCCAGAGGACCCGACCTGGCGTAGCAGCTGCCATGGGGAGAGGGCCCAAGGGTGTGGTCAGGACGTTAATGGAGGGTAGCGGGGCACTCATGGAACGCGTAGAGTGACCCTCCAATTAAAAAAATCACACAGCATTTGTACCTAAATAACAACTCCTATGTTCAGGGAAGTTGCTTTAATCTTAAACTCTACTAGCTTTGTTTAATTTAGGGGACTGTCTGATGACAAAATGAAGAAGTCTTGCTGCAAGTGGTATTTGTTTGGAGGGACCCAGATCTACTAAATTAGAGGATTTTCCCAAGAGGCCCTAAAAATACCTTCAAGAATTGTGGAAGATGCTGTCATTATGATAGCTCATCTAACCCTTGAAGGAATCTTGTGCTATTTTCCTTATTTCACCGGTATTCTTCCCATCACCCACAACCATGGCCAATACCACCCCTCGTTGTGGTAGAAACTCTACTCTCCTTCCCCAGCCTCTCAAGCAGTGAATTCCTGAGAGACAAGGATGTGGCTGATATTTCTATTCACCTCAGTGCCCTATGCAGCAGCTAGCACATAGTAGGTGCCCCATAGATGTTTGCAGAAGATAAGAATGTACCAAAAAGAAAAGCACAAATGGGGTTATTCAATACCTCATCTTGCTACTAGACACCACCCCCCAGGAAGTGACTCCCTTCTTTCCTAAATTCCAAGCACATGAAAATGTGGGGTTTTTTGATTTATGAGATTTGAAATGCTGCCTACTTCGATGACACCTGGCTCTCCTAGCACCATGCTGTGACCTGAGGGATGCAGAATGTCTTTCCCAGACACCCCTGATCACAGACTGCTTCAGTGTGGAATGTGAGTCTTTAACAGCTTCCACATCAGTGCCTCACATCCTGAGGGTATATCAGAGTCACCTGGGGAAATTTGAGGTGTCTCAGCACCTACTTAAGACCTTCCCAGCCAGAATTTTGAAGTGGGGGGTGAGGCAGGATTTGTAAAGCTTTTCCACATCATTCTTAGTTAATTCATAAACCCACATTTGGGAACCACTGCTCAGATGACACACTGTCACATTTCCTACAGAGATAGCAAAATTTACACTAAGAATCTATTTGAATTATATAAAATATGATGCAAACCCCCTGACCAAATTATCCTTTTGGGGCAAAAAGATTTCCTAACTCTCAGTATGAATTAATGATTTTTCTTTATCTGGGAAAAAACATGAAAATTTCAAACTGTGACTACGGAATGATTTATACCATATGTGTGCATATTTTTGACACATTAGATATATTTCACACATTGTAATAAATTGAACAGGTAATGGTGATGCTCACAGGTAATATAAACAATTTCTGCCCAAAAGCATATCACTTTAATTTTGCTACTGAAGTACAGAGAAGGACCTGCCTCTCTGAAAATGCCTGAGTAATATTGCCTTCTGTTTGGATGCCACCACTGCCAGGTACTTCCACTCCAAGGAAAGTCACAAAATGACTTAGAACAACCTCCCTCCTTTCAAGCAGTGTCCTGGTGTAGGCAAAGTCCTCTATGCCCAATGCCCTTCTCTACCCACCTTTCCATAGCAAAAAGATGGAAGGGGCTGGTGATTGGCTTCGGCCACTGTGTTCCTTGTGATCCTGAAACTTCCACCTCAGGGCATATTTTTAAAGCCAATACTAGGGCTAGCACAGACAGAACTTCCAACCAACTATTAAGTCTCCTAAAAGAGCATCTCAAACCAGTGTGGCTTGAAGCTCTTAAGACAGCCAGGCCTGTGCAGGCAGAGCTCACACACGGTATCTATCTGCCTTGCTTATATCCCTTTCTTGGGAAAGTGCCCACCTCCCCTACTCGGGGTGATTCTGATGAGGCTGTCAATCAAGACTTCTCATCTCCCCCACCGTGAGGAGGGGGTTAAATGCTAAACTGGCAGCAGAGCCTTCCCATCTCCTGGATGAGTGCTCACATACACAAAGCAGGCTTTTTAGAGAAAATGTTGATAATACACAGTCCCCAGAAATAAATTAGCTACACTCTCAGAGAGAACCACAGTAACTCATTTATTGTGCATCTCTCTCATCAATACACACACACACACACATACACTTGAATGTACTGTTTCTCAATCTACTTTTTTCATCTGGAGTATTTTCCCATGTGAAGAAATGTTCTTGTGCAACTTGCTATTTATTATCTGCACAGTATGCCTTCAAATGATTGTGCCACTCTCTCCCCCATTGTTGGACATTTGTGTTGTTTCCAGCTTTTTGCTGTTAAAATAATGCTCGGATCACTCTCTCTGCTAGATCTGAAATGCAAACCCTATCTTCCTTTCCTGACAAAAAACACTGTTATTAGTCAGCTATGATTTAGAAAAACTGAATTGAATTTCAAATCCCAGGTTTGAAGGGAAGAGGAGTTTGAATTAAGCTTAATGAAGTCCCAATGTCAGTGAGTGACATTTTTCTGCTTTACAAGAACTGAAGGAGATCTTAATGTTCTTGCAGAATAAACAGAATCTTTTTTAGAGTGAGAGTGTGTGTAGAAAAAAGGGGTTGATCAAATTACAGTATATACAAATTTCCTTTTTACCTTTAATAAAGAATAAGAACAACTTATGTCTATTTTAGAATATAACAGCAAGGTTGTTTCTCTGTTCATGCTACACTGAAGTCAAGATTAATCTGCTTTCTGGTGTGTGACTAACACTGTTTTTAATATAAAAAAGAATAAAGCTGCTATAAACATTTGTGTAAAAAAAAAAAGATTAACCTGCTTTCTTTCTGTTGTGTTCTCAGAATTTCCTGCATCTGACCAATGTTCTCTCTTGGCTGTGCAATGGTACCATCTTGTGGCTGACAAAAAAGATAATCAGAAGACAGTTGGTTTTCTAGTGTGTGAGGATGTGAGAAATAATGAGCTCAGTAGGAAGACAAGCCTGTCATTAAAGGAATGTTTGCTTTTACATAATAGAAAGGGCACATGGTGGCTTGTTGGCTTTTTTAAACTGTACGTTGTAAAGTAAATGTGCAGTGAGTTCACTGTCCCCATCCAATATATAATCTGCTGTGAGTGGGGCAGTTTCAAAACCTTCGAAAATAATGTTACTTGAGATACGAAAAATGAGTGTCAGGATTTAGCTCTCCTGTTGTGACAGTAAGGTGCTCATAAGAAAGAAATGGGGAGTGGTGTAGCTCAGTGGTTGAGCCTCGGCTTCCCACATATGAGGCACTGGTACCTCAAAAAAAAAGAAAGAAAGAAATTTAGGAGCAGGTGTTACGATAACCAATTTCCTGTCCTAGCTACAACTAGCTTAGTGACCTTGGGACACTTAACTTCTCAGACTGATTCTCCTTCTGTAAAATGGAGATAAAACCTGAGCTTTGGGCTTTACAGGGTTGCTGAGACCACGTAGTGAAAAAGTGTTGAAATCTGCTAAAACACAAGACAAAATACCAAGCCTTATTTTCACTTTTTATAACAGTTGTATTGCCTGTTTGAATTTTTTAAAATGGTTTAGAACTTGCTAATTAAATGTTCCCCAAAGGAGGGGCAGAAGGTTTCTCTCAGGGGAAGATGCTAGGAAGGAAAAAAGTCAGCAGGGGAAGGCCCAGAAGGTAAAATTAATCCATCGTATTAGGTGTTAACCATCTAAAGCATTAGGAGGATCTGGGGAGAACTTTCAGGGGCTGAGACAATTTTGCTGGGTAGAGCCTTAGAAAAATCAATAGAGAACAATATCTGGTTTAAAATGTGTGTGCTATCTGCTCTCCAAGCACAAGAAATGGAAGAAATCACAAAAGAAAAGACTGATGTATTTCCCCTTATTTATAATTAAACTTCATAAGCCAAAGGTTCAAACAAAAACTGAAAGGCAAGCAAACTTGCCTTTTGCAAAGCATTTGCAATAAATGACAACCAAACACATTTTAAAATCCTAATATACCAGTGGGTACAGATGTAAATAGACACCTTATAAAAGAAGAAATATAATTTGCTAAACCATATGAAAAAGAGAACTCAACCTTTGGCAATCAAGTAAATACAACTTAAAAACTATTCGGTTATATTTTTCACTTATCAGAGGTGCAAAAAAAGTTTTAATGAGAATATTACAATGCTGGAAAGGGTGTGTTGAGATATTCGTGTATTCCTGATGGAAGTGTAAATGGGTGTAATCTTTATGGAAAGCAATTTGACAATATGCTTCAATGTGCTTATAAATGCATATTTCTTTGAATCATTGATTGTGCTTCTGGAGGTTAAATAATGCAGGGAAGCGGCTATGGCTCAATCAGTAGGGCTCCCGTTTACCATATGGGAGGCCCCGGGTTCGGTTCCCGGGGCTTCCTGGTGAAGGCAGGCCCGCCCGCACGGCGTGGTTAGCTGACCCAGCGAGCACAAGCAGCAAGGGGGGGATAAATGAATAAATAAATAAAATCTTTAAAAATAATAATAATAATGCACTGCAGGTTTTGGAGCTAGATCACGGGAGATTGCCTTCCAGTTCCACCACTTACTAGTCAAATAACTGGAAAAGTAAATTGCTTACCTTCTTTGTCCCTCATCTATAAAATGGAGTCATAACACTGTGAAGATTACATTTGTAAATGTAAACCATCTAGAATATGCCTGGTAGGCACATCGTAAGATGGTATAAATATTATTCTTATTATTTCCATTATTATAAGAGTCTAGCAATAATCTGAAAGTTGCATTCATTTAGAAAATATTTGCTAAGCTGTATTTTTGGTTGGGCAGTGGAGAACAAAGCAGTCATGATCTCTGATCCAAGTTGCTTATAACACAGATGAAAAAAATTGTGCTTTTAGATGTTCATTTCAATATTATTTATAGTAACAATAATTGGAAAAGACATCAATGTTCAAAAATATAGTTCTATAAAGTAAATTATTTTAATCATACTGTGGATAACTATGTGGTCAGTAAAAATTATGTTTATGAGGCTTAATTTCTTCTGTTAAATGGTGATACCAGTCACTAAGAAAATCTAGACTGATCATGAATACAAGAGAGCTTTGGAAATGGTGACGTGATATACAAATGCTAGCCATCATCATTTGCGAGGGTCCATAGAAATATTCAATTATGAAAATAATTTTAATGGACATTTTTTGAGCATTAACTATGTGCCAGATACAGTACACATATGATCTCATTTAACCCTCAATCTTGGGTTGCCAGGTTTAGAAAATTAAAATATAGGGCACACAGTTAAATTTGAATTCAGATAAACAAATACATTTTTACTATAAACATATCCCAAATATTTCAGATAAACAATGAATAATTGCATTTGGCACATACTTTTACAAAAAAAATTTATTTGTTATTTATCTGAAATTCTAATTTAACTGGACATCCTGTATTTTACTCAACAACCCTACATCAATCCTACGAAATAGTACAATTATTATATTTCATACATACACATACAAACATACATAGATATTATATGTTTTATATATATATATAGCTACATATCTATAATACACAGAGAGAGATTCGATTTTGGTTGGTGCAATGAGAGCTCACCCATTCCTACTATGGAGGAAGTGTTAAATATAGAGGCAGAATGAGAAAGTGTTAAATATAGAGAAAGAATGAGGAAGTGTTAAATATAGAGGCAGAATGAGAAAGCCAAATATTTTTCCTGGTTCTCACTGTTGTGTTATTATTATTTAAAAAGTCATTAATTTCTCAGAATAAATTAGGCCCAAATTCAAATACTAAACATAAAAATATGTGGCAAAACCAAATCTAATTAACTTTGGAATCAGCCATTTCGAAAGACTGGCAACATCAGTCCCTTCTTTTAGTGCAAATTATCTAGAGATGGGAAAGTAAATATGCAAATGCTTGAAAGCCTTTTGGAGTTGATGAGATTTCAGGGTCTAGGAGCTAAACCTCCAATTGCTTCATTTTCATCAGATGGTGACAGTTGACTTGTTTTCTGCTCTTTCAGTAGACCTTGAAATTAACGTGACCGTTTGCTTCACTTCAGGGTACACCATCCCTTCCCATTTGCAATTTCAGCACCACTCAGGGAATAAATTGTGTTAGTTCACATGGCCATGGTGATGACAGAGGCCTTTTTAATTCTCTTTTTGCTCTTGAAGAAAAGATGTCACTTTACTTTTGCAAAATATGAATACAAAGAAAAGCTGATATTTAATATACATCATGTTACACTGTGAAGGGTGGATGCAAGAATGTGTGTATGTGTGTGCACATGAAGTGTGTGTGTGTGTTTTCACACAGATACCAAACCAAACAGGAGGTCTGAATTGCAGGAAGGCTGTGGAGGAGGCCTGAGTTCCCGTCTGAGCTCTAGGTCATCAGCTGTGTGACCTTTCACAACTCCCCAATTCTTTCTGAGCCTCATCTTCTCTGTCCATAGCAGGACAGCAATATCTGCCCTACCCCATAGGAGTATTCTGGGATAAGGTTTCAAACCTAGATGGCATCTTTCCTCTATTAAATTTTATCATAATTGATTCAAAGCAAAATGATTTCAGAAAAAAAGTGGGCAAACTTCAAATCCTTCCTGTCCATCTGAGAAGTCTGTGGATAAGTGAGCTCACTTCTAAACACAATATTTTTCTAAGCACCAAAGGAGGTGAGAATAAAAAGGTCTGAGTTGAAGACTAAGGTTTCTACTGGTGCATCTCATGCCTCCATGTCATCAGAATCACCTGGAGAACCTGATAAACATGCAGATTTCCGGCCTGTCGCTAGAGATTATGAGTCAGTAGGACTGGAGTTGGCCCAGGAATCTGCATGTTTAATAAGTTCCCCAAGTGATAGAGAAGCAGGTGGCCGCTCGACCACACTTTGAGAAACATTGGTCTTCACCAACCAAACGCAAGCTGATAGTTAAGATTTTAAAAGAAAGCCAAGTAAAAAGAGAGACTGGCAGAAAGCAGGATGTGAACTTAATTCAGTGTACGTTCTGGGACAGGAAAGACTAGCCCCTCCTAAGAGTAGGGTGAGGGGAGAAGGAGATCCTGCAATATCTGAAGTCTCAAAATGTTTTCAAGATCAATAAACAAAACACAGTTGGCCAAGACGATGGAGGAACATAGACAAAACCAAGTGCCAAGGAGCCTTTATAAAAATGGCAGAAAAACGTGGGAGCACAAACAGAAAAGGCCAAGCACTCTCTGGGATGGTAGAAATGCTGAGGTCAACAAAGGTGGGAGAGATTTAGGAAAAGCATTTGTCAGAGGTGAAAACCGATTCATCTCAAAGAGGAGAAAACACCAAGTGAGAAAACAGTAAAAATGTGAGCATCCTTATATTTATAAGGAATTGATACACAAAATCCATGACAAGTTTGTTGCTGGGGAAATCAATAACATGAAAATATGTTCAAGAAAGTACAGAATTTCTGTTTGGGGTGAATGAAAAAGTTTTGGCAATGGCTTGTGGTGATGGTAACACAACATTGTAAATGATGAGAGTACTCTGCTAAATGTAATTGTAAATGTAATTAAAGCCACTGAATTGTACGCTTAAAAATGGTTAAAATGGCTAATTTTACATTATATATGTGTTACCATAGTAAAATTTAAAAATATACCACAAGAATTTTAGGGTAAGAGATGAGAAGCTGCTTCGAAAAGTGTAAACAATGAATGATGTAGTTATTTCTTGTTGTATTTCCTGTGACTGTCAAATTCATTCACTGTCTGCCTGGCCTGGAAACTAGTTTAGGAGAGTTGTATAGCATTCTCTTTGGATCCCCAGTGCCTACCACAGTGCCTGGCATATAATATGCACTAACAGGATGGATGAATGGATGGATGGGTGGATCAGTGGGTGGATGGACAGACTGGTGGACAGATGGATTGATGGGTGGGTGGGTAAATTGGGTTAAAGGAAAAAGCCCAAGGGAAGAGTTGCATGTTCACATAGTATTCACCAAAAGCCACAGGCTTCATTCTTTACTTTTCTTGGCCTGTACTGCTAAGTGTCTGTCACAGGGCATGTTTTAGCACTAATACCTGCTAGCAGTCATGCATGAACCTCTGATGGAGGTGTTTGTTTTCCTGAAGGAAGTAAATCTTGACTCATTTAACTTCCTGTTCCAGTTATATG
The DNA here is from genome assembly GCA_026826555.1 of Tolypeutes matacus. Classification (NCBI taxonomy): domain Eukaryota; kingdom Metazoa; phylum Chordata; class Mammalia; order Cingulata; family Chlamyphoridae; genus Tolypeutes; species Tolypeutes matacus. The sequence continues at coordinate 17,724,979 of JAKSZT010053764.1, read as the reverse complement.
CCTGTTGTCCCTCAGCTCCACACCTACCCTTCTTCCCTCTATTCTTTATTGCTGGGCTGGTCATCCACAAACTACATTTCCCAGGCTCCCTTACTTGCTTGCTTTCTGTTAAATTCAGGCAAGAGGGAGCAATGGTAAGCGTTCAGAGGTGGAACGAGGGAGAATTATTTCTTTCTTTCTCATACTCATTTGCTTCTTGTGGTATTTCTGGAAGTAGCTCCATCCCAAGCTTCTGCTGTAACTGCCTCTCTTTGGTCTTGTAACTAAGAGTTAAGAATTACCAAATGATTATGATTAGTGAATCATTATATAGATTTTTAAAAAAAACTTTCCGGTATATTTAGAAGAGCCGAAAGTTAATACCTGAAATTACTGAGACTAGCCTAGACCAACCTCACCCTTTGTTTATGGTCATTACAAACTAGGACCTGCTATTGTGATTTTTATTCCAGACTGATCTTACCTTTGTTTATGGTTGTTTCTATTGAAATGGTAACCGCTCCACCCTCCCCTGTTTGAAATCCAGAAAAACCCTAAACTCAATTCAGGCAGACAGACTTTTAGGTCCTTAGGCCAACTGAGCTCCTTGCTATGCACTAGCTATATAAAGCTCTTTCTCATTTTGAAACCCCAGTGTCTCAGGAATTGGTCATCCAAGTGCTTAGGGCAAGAACCTGCTTTTGTTTGGTATCTCCCTCCTTGGCAGTTCTAGCACTGGCTGGCTGGAACTCCAGAAGACTGCTCTTAGGCTTTGAAAACACCCCCTCTTCCCTTTTATTTTATCCCCCCAGCCCTAGAGATGGTAGGTGCTTCCTACAGATACTAATCCCTGTGTATCACCCTTTTTCCTTTTTGTTCCTCCAGCTCCCTTGCTTTTTTTTTTTCCTCTTTAGCTTTTCCATCCCTTTCAATACCTGGAAGACCAATTATCTGTATCAAATTCCCTCTATTTGAAACATCTAGAGTGGTTTCTGTGTTTCTGACCAGACCCTGACTGATACACTTAGCAAAACCAGGGAAAATGCAATGATTGCACCACATAGCAAAAACACACGTTGGAGAATATTTCATTTATGCCAGAAAAATTTAGAATAGAAACTGAAATTAGGTTAGAGAATTGGGTCATTATTAAATGCTATATATATAAGATATAAAGCGCATTTCCCCTATCCTGGAATATCTTCCTGCTTATATGTCTTTATTATTGTCGTTGTTTTTAAACCTCTGCTTTTTTTACACAGACCAAAAGAATCTCCTCCTCTCTCCAATTCCCTCAGCCAAACTTGATCTTGCTTACCCCGAACTCCTATGGTTCTCTGATTCTTTCATTTCTCAATTATTTCTCCAAGTATGTTATCAATCAGTCTTTCCCCAGATCCCTTCCAAACCCAAATGATCACAAAAATCCTCAGCAAAATATATACAGATGCCAGGACCTCACATCCCTTCTAACTTCCTGAATCAGAATTTCTAGAGTGGGGTAAGGTACAGAAGGTGTCTGTACATTTTCAAAATTCCAAAGAAGATAAACCCCTCATAGTCAGGGCCCTCCCACTTCTTTTCTAGCTTTCGCTGTGTCCAAAATAGTTTAAAGAGATACAACAAAAATCTGACAATTTTTCCAATGAATTGAATGAGTGAAGATTCCCCGAAACACCAGGTGGTGTCACTACTACCTAATTAATATTTCTGGCCTGGTGAAAGCATCTCACCAAGCAAACTTTGGCCTTCCCTGGACTCAGGGATGCTGTACTTGAATCCACCTTCCCGTTTGCCTTTCTCCCTAAGAGGGAGCTACATAAACCTTGCCGAGAAATTAGAAAGCAAAACCTATACAGTGCAAATAACTTAGTTTCTCTCAGGGGAAATGATGGCAAGTCCTGAGATTGCTAGGTTTCCTTTGAGGAAGCAGTAGACCAAAATCTCATGCTTGGACCAAAGCATAAGGTCTCATTGCATTAGGTTATTAGTTTTGGCTTTCCAAAGAGCAAGTTTAAGAAATGAAAGCTTAATGAGATTGCAAGGAGAAACCCAGGTTGCTTTTGCATTTACTTTTTGCAATTCCATTAATTTTTCAATAACATTTGCAGTTACTATTTGAAATTTTAATTTTCCTTTTATATCTACTCCTTTCTCATTATTAACTTAAATTATTCCTGATTCCTGGATGAGCAGCAGCCTAATCTAGGTTTACCATGAGTTATTTATTGTTTTATTTCTAAGGTGACATAGAACTCTTTCCTCTGGCAGAGTTGTTCAGTAAGTACTTGTAATTACTAACAGGTTGAGAGCAGCATGTATTCCAAAAGCAGTTTGCATACAAGCTCAGATCTGACTATATTTTAATATTTTTGAATTCCAATTCTCTTGTTGTACTAAAAATACAGTAAGATCGGTTGAAAGGAAATGAAATCCAAATTTAGGGATCCAAAGGGGCTGTCAAGGGTCATCTGGTCTATAACTCTCCTTAGGAATTTCCACACCCTGATCCTCTCCTTTTTGAGCAGCTGCCTCCAGAAAAATAAAAAAAGATTTCCTGGGTAATCAGCCCTTTCTTTAGTATTGATTAACCACACACTCATTCTGTGTTAAGAAGCTTAAATTTCAATTAATGGGGAAGAATTGAATGATAAAGTGATTTCCAGTAGAAAGGGGCCCCCTCCTTATCTAGAATAAAGACCTTTGTTAAACTTTGAATTCCTAGTGATTCCCAGATTCTTCTTCCTTAATATTTAGTCCCCTAAATATCCATATACTACCCCCATTTCCCAGTGAACAGCCAGCCCCTACTTTCTTTTCACATTAATCCCCTGGAGGAGTTTGTGTGTCCTTGGCTGCTGATCAGTTATTTCACCTATAGGTCATCAGATTAGTCCCTCATGTTCCCCCTCCTGGTACTGAGGAAGCCGGGGCCTTGGTGGGCTAACCAGTTAATGCCCAGCACTCTGTTTGAATATCATGTCAATAATATTTGTAAGTTTTCCTTCCACTCTCTGTGGAACCCACACTTGCAGTGAGCCACTGAACCTTGATGCCCTTTGGGTTTCTATCAAGGAGGGCTCTTTTGAAACAGTACGGAAGCTCTCTTTTAGGCAATAATCTTCAATTAGCCAGGACTTGTTTTCATTGGAAAAGAACTTTGAGGAGACTCCAAATGAAGAAAAAAGTTCATTTTCTAAGTTGGCAACATGAACTTTATAGTCTTTAACAAGTGATCGCCAAAGGCATTCAGCTGCTTTTATTGTTGTTGGTGGTGGTGTTTCCTTTAAAACAAAGCCACTCTGCCACTTCTTCCCTGGACAACAAAAATGCCATGCATGGCCTCACCTGACCTCATCATGGTCTCGCTGCTTTCAGTAAGTCCAAGGACTGGGAAATAAACTGCCTTTTCTTTTGAGAGCTTCCTGACACCAGCTGGTTCCTATCCACAAGAGTTGTGTGTCTGTCTTCCCCTCACCACCACTTCCTACCCCCCCACACCCCATGCTCACCCACTCATCTTCCAGCCTTCCCCACCCACTCCAGTGCTGGTGTCCAAAGCGCAGCAGATAAAAGACTTTCCCTTCCTTGATACCCAGGTTGGGAACCTAAGCCTCATTGGAAACGCTGTTATACCACTTTGGGTTACAAATGTCATTGTCATGATTTCAACTGACCTGTCACCATGCTGCCCTGCAGAGAACCGGAAACCAAGGGCAGATGCCTCAGCCTTTAAGAAGTTACTTGCAAAATGACAAACTCTAAATAACAAAAATATCTCCTGACACACCTCAGGGCCAGTTTAACGTGCCAGTGAAGTGACAGCAGCTAGGATATCCTTTGCTGCAGTTTGATCGCAGAACTGTTTCTGCATCGCTTGCATTTCCTGCACATCAGTCTCTCCTCAGCTTCTCCCTGCAAACAAATATTTCAGAGATTTCCCAAACCCCAAAAATACCTCATATGCATTCCCAAAGCAAGAGTGTTCCAGCCAACTGAGGACTGATGCCTGAGTCAGCTTGAACTTTGATAGAATGATCCAACAGCAGCTGAATCTCTATCAAGGACTGGATGTTTTATATGCATGCACTCATTTAACCATTATGGCCACCCTGAGTCACAGATATCATTTATTACCCATTTTTTACATGATATCACAGACTTCAGGAGTTGCCCAAAGTTGCACATCTAATAAGGGGTGGAGTTGTGATTCGAACCTAAGGCTCATTCCAAACTCTATGCTCTTAATCTCTGGGCTACCCTGCCTCCCTTGAGGTCGCGTGTTTAAGGAAGCCCTGAATGTCCCTCTTGTGCAAATGCTGGGGGTGGCATGACCCATGGCCCATGGCCCAGAGGCCTTACGTGGGCTGGAGATCCCTCGGGATAGCAATAGCTGCTCAAACCTAAAAAGCCCGTGTTTGTGAAACATGGTCTTTATAGTTTACAGAGGCCCTTCAGATCCTGAACTACTTAAAAGTTTACAGTTCAAGAGAAAGATCTAAATCAGAAATAACCAGCAGAATGAATAAGGTTTTGTAATGGATGGTGTTGATCATAGCACAACCTTGTGAATGTAATTAACACCACTGAACTGTATAATTCAAGGTGATTCAAATGGGAAATTTTATGTTGTATGTATTTTGAGCACAATAAAAAATTTTAAAAACCCATAGGATGGTACAACACAAAGAGTGAAACCTAATGTAAACTATGGACTTTAGTTAATAATGTAATTATAATAACAGAGGTTCGTCAATTGTAAGAAATGTACCACACCCAACACAAAATTTTAATGGTAGGGAAAACTCCATGGGGGGAGTAATATGGGAACTCCAGTCTTTACACATTTTCTGTTTTTTTCTGTAAACCTACAACTGCTCTAAAAATAAAAATAAATTAAAACTAAGTTTAAAAATTAATAAATAACCAGCCAGGTGTACGTCTTGGTCTGGATGATGGCAGTATGCTGATTTCTGCCCAGAACCACCACTTAATAAATACGCCTGCTTTTGAGGACAGATACACACTGCACTGATGTCCTCGTGCAGTGGGTAAGCTAAGGTCCAAATCAATTCATCAAGAACTTTGTCAGCATCTACTATTTTTCAGACACTGTTTTCTCTGCTTATCCTGGCAGGATAAACAGCAATAGTACCTGCTATCAAAACTGTCTAGGGCAAGTTAATGCGATAAGTGAAAGGACTGGCAGATAGAAGGCACTAAAGCAGCACAGAGAAGACAGTGCTTAGCTCAGTGTGGGGATGAAAAGGCATTCATTCATTCATTCCATAAACATTTCCTAGACACATACGATGCGCCAAAAACTATGTAAAAATATATATATTATTCTGCACAAAGGAAAAGAGACATTCCAAGCAGAAGAAACCATATATATGTATAGGAGCCAGAAAGCTCATGGTGTGTTTGAGGAATTATAAGAAATTCCAAAAAGTGGAGAATAAAATTTGAAGGGAAGAAGCAGGAGATGTGACTGAAGTGTGCCATAATTCATACTATGCATATGGGCTACTCATAATCTATACAGGAAACAGCATAAGTAAATGTGGAGGTTCAAACCTCTGACACTGCTTGTATGTATTAGGTGCTTGGTAAAAGCCTTACATTGCCAGTAGAGGTTATATGCTTAATTCCATGGGCATTCTTGACCTTTCTGGCCAGAGATCCTTATGGGGAGGTCAGGGGAATCACTTCACTCTCCCCGAGACTGGAGAATCCTCAGTGGGTGGTGGCTTTTTCCCACCCAGCGTCCACCATGGGACTGATGAGGACCCACGAGATGCAGCCTGACTGCCTCCCTTACACTAACTTCCCCATCTTCCTTGGGAAGATCATTCTTTTTCTGAAAGATTCACATAGGTATCCCAAAGCCGGAGAACATCAAGGGCAGAAACAGGAATTGGGCCTTTTTTTTTTTTTTTTTTTTTTTTGAGCTAAGATTCTTCTTTACACCTCAGAAGGAGAACGAGTCCTCCCTGTTTGGGGCTTTTTAGGAAGTAGCTCCATGAAGGCTCCCTCCCTTCCTAATTCATCCTTCTGTCTTCCTGTCCACTATCTGGGACCCGCCCTTCCCTGTCTATCACGCATTTCCCCTTTCCATCACTCACCACTACTCTTGTCATGATGCAGAGCTGTGGGCCCAGGCACATGTGGAGTCTGAAATGTTCTGCCACCTCGGGTTTCAGCTGGATGCTGGGGAGGTGTGGCGTGGCCAGTAGACCCCTTCCTCAGGGTGCACTTGGTCCCGAGGAGGCTCATGCTGGGAGGGTGCCAGACTGACCTTGCTAGTTTGCCTTTGAAGTTCCTTAAAGGCAAACAAACTTTCTGTGAGCAAAAGAATTTCTTCCAAAGATTGCCCTGTCTAGTCAATACAAGAAGTGTGCTCTTTTATTAATATAGCTTTAACCCTTCTCCTTTTGAATTAATAACACTAATCCTCTTTCGGACCTGGTTTTCATTAAGGCTTTCCATGTTAAGGAAAGCTCGCTCCACCCATGTCACCTGGGACAATAGCCTCCTACTCAAATAGTTTCTTCCTCATTACCAGGTTTCTTCCAGGTGAAAAGAAGTATGGGTGTGGGCGTGGGTATGTGTTGAGGTGTTCAGTTTATTTTCTATCAGATATATAAAGATATATTTGAAATTTGAAAAAAAAATCACATCTCTCCATCTTCGTTGAGGATAAGAAAACCAGAAAGAGGCTCACACCTTCGGAGAATTTGGATATAAAACACACAGTCAATACCTGGTGGCTATTATTATTCTTACAAATTTGCATCTCCCCAGGAGCTTATACGATGCACCTGTCTGGGTAGCACCTACCACTCCGGCTTAGCTGGGGTCTGTGGCCCCTCCCAGGGAAGGGAGAGTGAGGTCAGTTACCTTTCAGTACAGCCCTGAGCCTTAGATTCAAAAGGGGGACACAGTTTCAGTTTCTCATTTTTTATCTGGTTCATGATTTTAATGTTTTTTTATCACTCTCAGATCACCTCCAAACACAACATCCTTTTAAAGTATTGAAACTAAGACAGGAGGGACACACTGATTATGAAATCCTTTTGTTTCTGCATGAATCCATCATTTTCTTCTGTTATCACCCAAGGTAGCACCTCAAAGCCAACCCATTCTTTGAGTCAACCCTCCTGGCACTTACAAAGATAGGTGGAAACACGTAGGGCTACATATAGACGTCACTTGCCAGCGTAAAATAACTGGAAATAATTCACTACTAGTTTAGGTCACTGTTCTTCCCTAATCAGGTCTTCTGTTGCCTTCCCTGCATATTGTGCTTAATTTGTTTTTTAAAGTGAGGAAGTATCCCTAGATCCAGCAGTCTCTCTTTGGGAAATTTGATAGAAATAAAATCATTTTTGCATAATGGTGTGTGTAAAGTTTGTTTAAAGTAGTGTTATTTACAGGAACAGAAAGAAAATGAAACCTATTCTTTCTTTTGCATTGTTACCCTTTTAGTTTGTAAAAGGGAAATCAATATAGAACTTGGTTTGTTTTATGAAGATAGCTTGGGTGACCAGGAAAAAAAAAAACAGAAACAAAAAAACACTTTAAAAACAACTCTGAATGTAAATGTCAGTTGAAAGAAAGCTAGAGAATAATCTAGGGAGTGAATACATAGTGAACCCAGAGGTGGATGAGGAATGTGGTTAATAGTACAAATACAAAAATGTTCTTCTATGAACTAGAACAAATGTACATCACTATTACAAGGTGGTAAGAATGTGGTTATGCATGGGAAAACTACAATTAATGTAACTTATGGACTATAGATGTGGCAGTTTGGTATTATTTATAAATTCCAAAAACAGATATAGATTATGTTTGTGAACTGATATGTTCCTCTGGGCGTGACCCTTTGATTGTATTGGATTCAGCTGTGATGCCTCTGATTAAATTAGGTTAAGATTAGGGCTTTGATTCAACCATGTCAGTAAGGCATGCAGGGTTGAGTTCCTGCCCCCTTGGTGGGCCAATAATACAGACTCTTATACAGAAGTAGATACACTAAGTAGTAGATAAATGGGGAGGAACACAGAGGAAGAGAGACAGCTCCATAGACATGGTAGAGGCCCTGGGAAGAGAGAGCTGGCCAATTTGCCTGATAGTTTACAGCCAACCTTGTGAAAAGAACAGAGCAGCTGAGCCCAGAAAGAAACAAGCACTAGGAAGAGAGATGAGCCTTATGCTAGCCTATAGCTGAGATCAGAAGAAGATGGATCCATGGAGCCTTAAGAGGAAAGAGGAAGGCTGAACCCTCATAGACATCACCCACCATCTTGCGTCAACACGTGGCAACAGAGTTTGGTAAGGAAGTAACCTTGAGTTGAACTTTTTAGGGCCTTATAACTATAAGCTTTTAGCCCAAATAAATACCCTTTATAAAAGCCAACAAATTTCTGGTACTTTGCATCAGCACCCCTTTAGCTGACTAATACAATAGTTAACAGCAATAATATAATATTCTTGCATCAATGTCAAAGAAGATACTATATCAACCTTAAGGGTCAATAATAGGAGGTATGGGATTTTTTTCTATTGGAGTAAGAAAAATGTTCAAAAATTTACTGAGGCAATGACTGCACAATTCAGTGATGAAAGTGAGAGCCACTGAGTGTACACTTTGGATGGAGTGTACAAGGCGTGGGGCTGTATAACACAGTGAACCATGTGGTGGAAGATGGACTGTGGTTAACAGCACAAAGATGAGTGTTCTCTCATGAACTATAACAAATGTACAATACTAATACATGGTGTTAATAATGGGGGGTATGGAAAAAATACACCAAGTATATGCTATGGACCATAGTTAGTGGTAATAATCGATGACGTTCTTTCATAATCTGTAACAAATGTTCCACAGCAATGTAAAGTGTTGGTGGAGGGTTGATTATGGAATTCTGCACATAATATATGATTGTTTTGTAAGCTCACAACTTCTCTAATAAAATATATAAATATATATTTAAAAAATACTGACCCCAGGACCCACTTGGACTAGTTACAGTTTATTGTCTAACTTGGACAGATGCCAAAACTGGCATCAGGAATTACCTGACACCATGCCAATCTTTGTTTTCTTTTGGACAAAGAACTTTCTTTGGTCAATAATTCAAAACCTCAGGAAAACAGTTTCAAAACCAAATTTTTATTCTCTTAGTTCCCAGCACATTTGTGCTCTGAACATATTCAGTTTAGACTGACAGATATTAAATGAGTACCTATCATCTGTCAGCCAGGGTGTTAGGTAGATACAGATTATGAAAATGAACAAGAGATGGCTTAAGGTGTCAGTGTAGTTAGATGGAAGGATGAGGATGTTGGTGATGACTAGCAATTGTGCGAAATATACTTTTATAGAGAGAAGAGCATCATTGATCACTGGACCTGCAGGAACAAAGGCATGGAGGTAAATGGGTGAGGCTGTGAGCATTTGATATTATCAGAACAGACAGTGCAAGATGAGGCAAGGCAGTAGATGAGACTGAGAAGACTAGTAGGAGCCAGCCCACAGAAGCCCTTGTATGTTGTCCTGTGGATGTGGAATTTTACATGTAGGCAATGAGGAGCCATTCAGTGGGTTTTCAAAGGAGAGTGATGCGGTCAGATGTGCATTTCAGGTAGGGCACTGCAGCCTCACTGAGGCAGATGAATATGACAGGCACATGCCCAGAGGAGGGAGTTCAGGCAAGTGACTGGACCAGTCTCCAAGAAAGAGGATGGGGGCCTGCATGTGGGCAGTGATAATAGGGACAAAGAGGAAGGATGGCTCTGAGATATTTAGACAGTAAAATTGGTAGGACAAGGTGATTGATTGGATGTTGGAGATGAAAGAGAAGGGAATCTAAGATGACTCCTAGGATTTTGGTTTGGACACCTGGGTGGATAAAGATAGAAATAGAGAAAGATAAATACATTTGGAGGAGGAAGATAAGTTTAATTCCAGAAAAGCTTGAGGTACTCTAGGGTACACAGATGGAGGTGTCTTGCAGTTGGCGCTATAAATCTGGGACTCAGGAGAGAAGTCAGGGCTGGAGCTATGGACTTGGGATGTCATGGGATGCTCTTGCTTGAATGGATCTGAGAGTCACCATCCATTTATTACATAAATATTTTTATCAGATATTATGGGTCAGGAACTGCACTTGATTTTGGGTATCCATTAGGTGTACCAAAATACTCATGATTCCTGTCATCAAAGAGTTAACCACCTAGCAAGGAAGCCAGACACTAATTGAAAAAGTCACGTAAAAATATATTGCAAATTGTGCTTGTGCTAAGCACTATAATGAAAAAGTGAAGCTGCTATGAGAAGGACCTGATTTGGAATGGGGGTCAGGGAAGTCTTTCTAAGGAAATAACATATAAGAGGTAGTTAAAATCACTGGCGATGGAGGAGCAGTAAGCCAAGGATGGAACCCCAGGTAACACCAAAATATAAAGGCTGGCAAAGAAAGACTGAAAAGGAAAAGGTAGAAAGATAGGTGGAAGAAACAGGAAAAAATATTATCATGGAAGATGAGGAAGTGGAAAATTTCAGTAGAGAAGTTTCCAACAATATTCAATTTAGCACAGAGAACAATTAATGTAAGGGCTAAAAAGACCCTTTGATTTGAATGGAGGTCATTGGTGACCTTGACAAGCAATTTTTGTAGATTCAGAAAACAGATTTCAGTGAGTTGAGGAGTGAATGGGAGGTGAAAAAAAGGGAAGGGGAGGAGAGAGACCTAATAGAATAGTTAGAGAAGGATCCAGAAGACAGTGAGGAGTTGTGCTTAGGATCAGAGGAATGTGAGCAGAAGATTGAAACTCTAAGAAAGAAAAACAAGGGTTACAGAGGGAATGGGAAGGCTGGCATCGAAAGAACAAGCAGAAGGCTTGGCTTTGATTTGGAGGAGATTGTCCTAGCTTTTTTGATCAGCAGAAAGTAGTAAAGATGGATCCAAAAATGCATGTGTTTGAAGAGGGAGACCTAGAAAATTGAGGTCATTCATGACCAAAGACCTCACTCTTGTAAATTATGAAGGAGACCACCATTGAAGGGGAGTGGTGAAGGGCTGCAGGAGTTGCTGAGGAGAAACAGAAAAGTGGTAAGGGATGTGTAAAAGGGTTGAGCCACTATACTGGCCCTGGCTTTGTGGTGCAGCCAACTTACCTGGAGATGTGATTTTCTCCAATAACCTGGATACAGAAGGAAAGTCACATTGTGTGAATGACCCCAAGTTTGAGTTTTTGCTTGATTGCTATGCAAAAGCCAGTCTTTAGGAGAATTAAGAGATTTGGTGGAATTGCAATTTAGGTAATCAACATTGTGGTCCAAGTCAAGAAGAAATAAAAGTGAGGCTAGGAAGTTGTGATGGTTAATTTTATGTGTCAGCTTGGCTAGGTTATGGTGTTCAATTATTTGGTCAAATATTGTCCTACTTGTTCTGGAGAGATATTTCATAGACAGGATTAGCATCTACAATCAGTTGATTGGGGAGGTAAATGATATTACCCTCCATAAAGTGGGTAGACCTCATCCAATCAGTTGGAGACCTTAACAGCAAGAATTGAAGGTTTTCTGGAACCTTTAAATAATTTCTGCCTCAAGATTTCAACTTCAATTCTAACCAGAATTTCCAGCCTGCCAACTTACCCTAAAGAATTTCAACTCAAGAATTCAATATCACCTTTACTGGAATTTCTAGCCTACAAAGCCTGCCCTACAGAATTTGAACTTGCCACCCCCCACAGTTGCATAGCCACTTCCATGTGTCTCTTAAGAGCTTCTTGGTTGGTTCTGTTTTTCTGGTGAACCTTGATTGATACAGAGGAGAGTGAGAGATTAGAATAATATCCTGAGGTTTAGGGACCAAAAGGCTCTATGAGGCTGAAGAATAAGAGATTCAAGAAAGACCGCATATGAGAGTGGGAAGGTTATGAGGTTTGGTTAGACAGTGGATTACTCAGATGTCTGATGTGGAGTGGTTCCGAGCCAAAGATGGAGATAGCACAAGTAGAGTAGAGGGTTACTAGAGCTGGAGTTAAGAAACTGTGAAGCTCAGGTGTTGGATGGCTTGTCCAAGCAGGGATTTGAGGCACCAGGGTATCGGAAAGTAATGGAAAGGGGGAAGAAGAAAACCTTCAGTCAGGTTCCAAAGGATCAGTGAACTCTTGGGAGTGACCAGGAGGTTGGTAGTTTACAGTGATAAGAAGGGGTAGACAATAGTAGAGCCTAGTGGCCAGACCCTTAAAAAGACTGGGATTTTTATTGGTTGGTGTAGGAGTTTGAAGCAAACTTGGGTAATTGGAAAAGGCCAGTCCTATCACTGAACAAAGAGCATATGAGGTATAGAAGAATGAACACCTTTTTAGAAGCAACAGAGAGGGAGGGAGCCAGCTTTCACTGAAAGAAATGGGAAGGAGGAACATAAGTGGGGATTCCGGGGAGCATCAGGCAGAGATGAGTGGGTGAGGACAGCACCAAGGAGGCAGGGAGGAAGAGCATCAAAGAGGATGGCTGGTCAGGAGCCTTTACTGGGTAGTGCCTAAGGAGGTGGGAATCTGAGGCCTGAGGATCAGTGGATCTTGGGCCCCAGAAGTAACTCTAGGGCACTTGGGATGCACTTGGTCGCGTGGAGCCAGGCTCTTGTGCTGAGAGAGGAAGAGTGTCTAAGGGCCATCTTAGAGTTCCCAGAGATCTTGCACTAGAAAGGGCTAGGCAAGAGGTCAGTGGTAAGAGATTGGGAGAGGAAAGACAGGTCAGACTCATATGGAATGAGGACACAGAAGAGTCAATTAAACAGTTGACTAAAGCTCAGGGTGGGAGTTGCCTGTCACATCAGAGACCAGGGCTCTGTCCTCAGCACTGCCTATCCTCCTAGGTTCCTAGATGCAGGCCCATCTCAGAGAAAAACTCACATCTACCCATACATAAAGGCCATAGGGATGACTTAGTCTCCCTTGGCCTGTTTATTTCTCTCTCACTAAAGAAGAGATGGCCCCAAATCCCAGATGGGGAGAACTGTGAAGGAGAACACTCAGCCTGACAAATAAGGTGACTTTTAAATGCATATTGGTACTTGAACTTGTTGAACTCTGACCATCACTTGGAGTCCGAGCTCTTTTTGGTCTTTTGAATGAGTGCCTTGATGTTACTCTTATTGCTTCTGCATATATGCCCTGCTTGGTAACTATTATGCACAGTGTAAATATATGCCTTTCATTGGGAAACCGTAGAGCACAGTGGTCAAAAACTCAGGTTTGGTGTTGGACAACCCAGGGTGAGGCCAGGCTTTATCACTTACCAATCACTTTACTTTCCTGAGCCTCGGTTTCTGCCTTTATAAAGTGGAACAATCCTAACTCGTAAGATAATAGTGGGGATTACAAGAGGTAAATGTATATATAGAACCTAGAAAGTGGCTTCACACATAGGAGAAGCTTAGTAAACAGCAGCCTCTTTTATTATTGTTGTTATTAATAATATAAGAGGGATTCTGTTTTAATATGCTTCTCTTTTTATTTCCAGTAAAATAACTGTCTTTCCTGTGAGCTTTATTGCTCAGTGGGCCTGAGTTTGAAATTTTCATCTTATTCATAAAGCTGTCCAAACTGGAACAAAAAACAGTCCTTGGGGGAGAGCCAGTAGAGGGTAGCACTTGGACTCACTGAACTCAGTTCCTTTAATGAATCCCAGGAAAATGGCTCTCCATTTTTTGAAAACCTCTTTCCACACTATGAATTTGTTTCTGAAAGTATTGTGATTGACCTTGGCTGCTAACTCTGGTTACCTAGCTTCTTCTCAGGGAATGCAAAAAATCCAGAACTGTTTGAGACAATATTTCTGACTTTTATATCTTTCTTTTAGGAAACCTCAATTCAATTTTGTGAATCCATAAAAAATTACTTCAGAGCCCCTAACTCAAGGATTAAAGGAGCAATCTGACTCTGTTTTGAGCCTCCAATCTCTCAACTGCAAGTGCTGTGCTCCAACTATGGAAGAATTCTTTACAGTTGCAAATCTTGGAAAACAAGCAAAGGAAAATCTTAGCGTTTTAACTTGGTGATGCTGTGTATCGTTGAGTGGATGAAAGGAAAAAATTTTACCTTTAATTCAGATGAAATATATCTGAGAAATAATTCATAGCAATTCAAAAAAATCAGCTTCTTATGTGATGCCAAAGTTGTTCAGAAAAGAAAGCATATTGCATTCATTTGATTTTCCTTAAGAAAACCCGATTTTGCACATCTGACTCTACATTTGCTTTTAGGGAGAACAGACTTAGATGCGAGAACACTTTTCACTCCTTTCACCACTAATGAAAAAGATTATAACCTCATAAAACTCTCCCTGTACTTTGGCAATAGCAAAACATTGTCAAATGCAGCTATGTCTAACTATTATGAGTATCTTTAAGCTTGAAAACCATAGATGCAATAGCTGGAACTGTAATTAGCTGCTTAATCAGTCTGGCTTGGAAAAACACACTGTGAGTATCTTGCACTGAATATCCAGTAGGTGACTACTGGCTGGTTTAAAAATTCAGAACCACATCTCCGGAAAATGTCTATTACAGTGCAAAGTGCTTTCTAATTATTCATTAAGAATAAAATGGGCATCTTTTATGTGTCTCCAACATACTAAAAGTTAATGTTGAGAGTTTTATGTGGACCATGTTCATAAATTTACAAATTGTGCCCATGCATTTAAATTCTAGTAATTCAGCTTCACATCAATTCAATCACATCTTTTCCTTCAAAAGGCACTCTTTTACAAGTAAAATAGAAATATATTCATTGACTCTTTTTTTTTTTTTTTAAAGATTTTATTTATTTATTCATTTATCCCCCCCTTGCTGCTTGTGCTCTCTGGGTCAGCTAACCACACCGTGCGGGCGGGCTTGCCTTCACCAGGAGGCCCCGGGAACCGAACCCGGGGCCTCCCATATGGTAAACGGGAGCCCTACTGATTGAGCCACAGCCGCTTCCCTATTCATTGACTCTTGATTACTCATTTGACCTCCCAAACAAGGTGAGTTGCATGAGTTGTCTGATTATTTTGTTGACGAGCTAACATGATTTTCTATTTCTCCCTTCTCACTTACTACACTATTTCAGTGTAAATAAGTGACTATTATAGAGATTTCAGTCCCTCTTCCTTCTTACACCTCTGATGTGCAGCCTGAGTTTGCGGTAGGTTCTACTTAACCTAGCCCGGCTCTGACCACTAGCCAAGGCAAATGGACCCCCATACAACCCAGGAGCCTCTTTGGTACCAAAGCCTGAGAATGTGACATTTGTCCTTCCAAAGGGGGGCTAAGCCCATACCAAAATGCTTCTTGGGGAGGCTTGTATGGCAACTAACTTATTAGGGTTTGCTGCTACTTTCTAACAGGCTCTTACTGGCAGTCTGGCTAAATTCCAGAACAGGCAATTGCCTTCCCATTATAAAATATGATAATCCTTGCTATCAGGAAAGGCATTTGACCCTAGGGGCAGTTGAATTAATGGCAGATAATTTTTCAACAGGAAGTTACATAAAAATATGTGTTCAATCTGCAGGCATTAATTACTGTCTACTGCATGGCTAGAACTGTGAGGACATGAAGGTGAACGATATTAGATTTACTTCCACAGATTGCACTCTCACCCCTGCAAAAATGGATGGTGTTCTGCAAGGTAGGGACGACAATTCTTAATCATTGAAAACCTTACAAAAGGATATTCTACAACCCCAAAGATAACTATTTCAATTATTTATATTCCTTGTAGCCAAGAAATCCTCTTTTAATCTAACTCAGGGTTTCTCAACCTTGGCACTATTGACATTTGGGGCCAAATAATTCTTTGTTGTGAGGTACTGCTCTTTTCATTGTAGGATTTTTGGCAGCAGCATCCCTAGCCTCTAACCTCTAAATGCCAGTAACATCTCTAACTCCTCCCCAAATTGTGACAACCAAAAACATCTCCAGATATTGTCAAATGCTCCCTGCCAGGCAAAATCGCCCCCAGTTGAGAACCACTGGCCTAATTTGAATTTTTGTTTTTTTTTAGGCAGTACCAGAGATCAAATCTGGGACCTTGCACATGGGAAGCAGGCGCTCAACTGATAAAGTGCCGGAGCCCTAACCCCTCCTCAGGAGAAACCTACAGCTTTAGGAAAACAAGCTCCCCTCTGTCCCTTTCTCCCTTCCTCCCCTTTTCTCCCTGGAATTCATATTGTTAGGAAGATAAGCACTCCCTACCTGCCTCTTTCAACTCTAACAGATAATGACTCTTTTCCTAAGTAGCCCTCTGCTTTAGGAAGATAAGCTAACCTCTCTCCTTTTGCTTTTGTAACCCTGCCTGCCCACTTGCTTAGGAATTTGCCCGTTTAGAGTTCCTATATAAACATGAAAATCAAGACACAGCGCTCAGATTTTTTTGGAGACTTGACTCTCCTCTGGGCCCGCATGTAATAAAACTTTGTTCATCTGCCCCCTCAGAGTGCCACTTGGGTTTTCATTCTGTCTGCCACAATATTTGGTTCCCTGACCAGAAAACCCAGCCAAGCAGGCCCATTGTGCGAACGGTGATCTCCAAGCGAACAAGGTGGGTACCACCTGTCCTCTTGATGGGACCTCCTTCTGAGACAGTCCCCACGGGCCACGTCCTCACACCCCAGCCTGACTCAGTGGGGAGGCAGATTGAACAGTGCCAGAGGACTCCGGAAAGGTAAGACCCCAGGTGCCAAGTCCTCAGTCAGGCCCATCTCTGGACGGAAGGGGAGACTGATCATCTCACGAAATCTCAAGTACCGAGATTCCAGAATAGGGCAATCCCTGTGGGAGGGACTACATAATCTCTGAGCGACTATGTATGTGAGTGAAGATGACAGAGGCTTGCCTCTGTTATTCCAGTCTGTGACACCAGAGCTTTATGCTACAGAGCCCATGTGGGCCCTAACCTGTTTTCCGTGGCTACGTCATACAGCATAACGGCCCACCCCAAACTCTGCCAGGGCACCTTAGCCAAGACGAGCCGAAGTTCTTGCGAGAGACGTGGATAGGCGGGCATCTGAGTGGCCTCAGAAGAGGCAACCCGTTCCTTCATCTGTCTTGCGCCACCGACTCAGGGTGTGGACTTATTACTGCTAATTCCTGAGGGAGGGACTGTGTAACTTCTGAGCGATTGTGTGTATGAGAGGATGACAGAGGCTGGCCTCTGTTATTCCAGTCTGTGACTCCAAAGCTTATGCTATGGAGCCCGTGTGGGCCCTAACCTGTTTTCTGCAGCTACGTCATACGGCATAATGAACTCTGCCTTGGGCACCTCAGCCAAGATGAGCCGAAGTTTTCATGAGAGATGTGGACAGGTGGGCATCTGAGTGGCCTTGAAAGAGGCGACCCCTTCCCTTGTCTGTCTTGCACCACCGATGCAGTGTATGAGCTCACCACAGTCAAAACCTACCGTCTTAAACTGCATGCTCAAGAATTTCAAGAAGGGTTTTTCCAGAGATTATGACACCTGGATGAATTCCAGCACCCTCTGAACCTTATGTGAAGTAGAGTGGCCCATTTTTAACATTGACTGGCCCTCAGAAGGGAACCTGGATATAGCCAGGTCCTGCGCAGTGTGGCTGGTTGTCACAGGAACTCCTGGCCACCCTGATCAGTTTCCCTACATTGACTCTTGGTTAGAAATAGCCAAAACTCTGCCCCCTTGGGTTCAATTGTACGTTGGAAAAAAGGGACAGAGCAGGGTCTTGTTTGCACAGGGCATGGGGCTGCGGAAGTCAGTCATTCAACAAGGGTCCCCAGAGGAGGGCCCACAACCCCCACCACCACCGCCATATGCTCCAGCCACCCTAGCCTCTCCTCCTATCCCGGAAGTGCAGGGAGATCTCCCAGAAACACCCCAACTTTCGGTCTCTCCTCCTAGCCTGGGAGTGCAAGCAGATCTCCCATAAACACCCCCAACCCTCAGTCCCTCTGGGAACATCGACCCCCTCTGAGGAAAGCCCTGGAACTCCAATAGCAAGGAGGCTCTAGCCGGCACAACCCGCATTGTAGATGCCCCTCCGTGAAACCATCCAACCTCCGGGACCATCCGACCCTGGAGGACTGTTTTATACTACAAACCCTTCACAACTACAGACCTTTTTAAACTGGAAGCACCACACCCCCTCCTACTCAGAAAAGCCCCAGGCCCTTATTGATCTCATGGAATCCATTTTCCAAACCCATAGTCCTACTTGGGATGATTGCTGCCAACTCCTCCTGACTTTGTTTAATATGGAGGAGAGATGACGGATTCTGACGAAAGCCCGAAAGTGGCTGCAGGAGAAGGCCCCTACTGGCATCTTAAACCTGAAGATTGGGCATGGGAGGCGGCACCAGAGGTTCAACCAAACTGGGACTTCAGCACTGATCAGGGACGGGCTGTACTCCAGCAATATCGGGAAGCACTCCTCCAAGGGGTCCGAGAAGGGGCAAAACGACCCACAAACATGACAAAGACAACTTCAGTTATTCAAAAGCCCGACGAATCTCCGGGAGATTTCTCTAAATGACTTTACAAGGCCTTCAGAATCTACACCCCTTTTGACCCAGAAGCTCCAGAAAACTAGAGGATGGTGAATGCCGCCTTTGTTGTGCAGGCAGCAATGGACATTAAAAGAAAGCTCCAAAAATTAGAAGGGTTTGCAGGGATGAACATCTCTCAACTCCTTGAAGTTACCAACAAAAGATTCGTCAATCTAGATGAAGCCGCCAAACGAGAAGCCAAGAAGCGAATAAAACATCAAGCCTCCCTACTGGCAGCAGCCTTGAGAAATCCTGACCCCACTAGATGAGAAGGACCACCTCAAAAAGAGGGGACAAGCACCAGAAGGGTGCCACTGGCCAGAGACCAATGTGCCTACTGCAAAGAAAGTGGACACTGGAAAAATGAGTGCCCCCAAAAGACTCAGGCACATAGAGGGAACATCCCTAAAGGAAAATACCAACCTGAGCCCCAAGACCATCTGATCGGGCTGGCAGGGTTCAACCCTGAATAGGGGCGACCGGGCTCACTGGAACTTAGCGCCCACGAACCCATGGTCAAACTACAAGTCGGGGGCCGGTAGTTTCATGGTGGACACTGGCGCTGAATATTCTGTGGTCACCAACCCCCATTGCCCTCCTTAGTGGAAAAACTGCTAATATTGTAGGAGTAACCGGGGACCAGTTAAGTCAATGGCCTTTTTGTCAGTCAAGAACTTGCCAGCTTGGTGGCTATGAAGTGACTCATGAATTTCTATACCTGCCTGAATGTCCTGTTCCCCTGCTTGGTAGGGACCTCTTAACCAAACTGGGAGCCCAGATTACCTTCAAACCTGAAGGGCCAGCAAGCTTAAGCCTCAGGACCGGCCTCACTCTTGTCACCATACCCAAAGCGAAGAATGGAGACTTCATGCGGAAGAAAGTTCAGGTCAGAATCTATAAAAACTGCTGGAACTTTTCCCCCAGGTTTGGGCAGAAAAAACACCCACTGGGAATGGCATGGAACCATGCACCCATCATCATCAACCTGAAGCCTGGAGTGTTCCCAGTCTGGCAGAGACAGTATCCGATCCCCCACAAAGTACAATTGGGCATGGTCGAACACATAGATCGCCTGAGAAAAGAGGGAATCCTAATCGAGTACCAGTCACCCTGGAACACCCCATTACTACCAGTAAAGAAGCCAGATATCAACCAGTGCAGGATTTACGAGCCATTAGTAACGCCACTCTCACCTTACATCAGGTTGTTCCCAACCCATACACTTTGCTAGGACAGCTGCCACCTGAAGCCACCAGGTTCACTTGCCTGGATCTGAAAGACACCTTCTTCTGCCTGCGGCTGACCCCCCCACCCCGAGCCATCCTCTGTTTGCTCTTGAGTGGGAGGATCCCAAAACCCAGCAGAAAACTCAGCTAACCTGGACCCAGCTCCCGCAAGGCATCAAAAGTTCCCCTACCCTTTTCGGGGAAGCCATGGCAGCAGATCTGGCCACCTATCCCCAAGAGGACTTTAGGTATGCCCTCTTGCAATATGTAGATGACCTCCTACTTGCCAGTGAGACGGAAGAGGACTGCTGGAGAGGGACCCAGATTCTCCTACAACTTCTAACACAGACTGGGTACAAAGTGTCTTGGAGAAAGGCCCAGATCTGTAAAGAGCAGGTCAAGTACCTGGGGTTCAGCATCACACAAGGGCACCGGATGCTCCAACCTGAACGAAAGAAAGTGATCTGCACCATCTCTACCCCCACCACAAAAAGAAAGCCTCGGGGCTGCAGGGTTCTGCCGCATCTGGATTCCCGGGTTTGCAGCCATGGTCAAACCCCTTTATGAAGTTCTGATGGGTCCAGAAAAAGAGCTCCTTGCCTGAGGAGAAGCTCAACAGGGGGCCTTTCAAAACAGCAAAAGACATCTCAGCGAGAAGCCGCTGCCTTGGGGCTTCCCGGTGTAACACGAAACTTTAACCAGTTCGTGCATGAAAAGAACAAAGTAGCATTGGGGGTTCTTGCACAACAGTCGGCACCTGGCAAAGACCCATCACTTACCTCTCCAAGCAACTGGACCCCGTGGCTGCAGGGTGGCCGCCCTGCCTGAAAGCCCTGGCAGCAACCGTAACCCTTGTCAAAGAAGCCGACAAATTAACTCTTGGACAGGCTATTCATGTTATGGTGCCACACACAGTCATTGCCCTAATGAACTCACACAGGCATCAGTGGCTATTGAATCCTGGCTCACACATTACCAAGGTTTACTCTGTGAAAACCCCAGAGTGACAATAGAAACAGTGCGCAGTCTAAACCCTGCCACTTTTTTACCAGAAGAGGAAGGGGTTCCTGAACATGATTGTATTGAAGTGACCGAGGAAGTTTACGCCAGTCACCCTGACCTCCAAGACAAACCTCTCCCTTCCCCAGATCAGACACAATCGGAGCAGTTTAGTTAAAAACGGGGAAAAGCTTGCTGGATATGCAGTCACCACTACCGAACGGGTGGTGGAAGCGGCATCTCTACTGTGGGGATGGTCCGTGCAACGAGCAGAACTCTGGGCACTGGTCCGAGCCCTGCAGCTAGCTGCTGGGCAAGAGGTAAATATTTACACTGACTCTAAGTATGCATTTGCTACCGTTCATATCCACGGGGCAATTTATTAAGAAAGAGGTCTCCTAACCTCAGGGGGAAAGGAAATCAAAAACAAAGAAGAAATACTCCAACTGTTAGAAGCAATCTGGAAACAAGACAAAGTTGCCATCATCCACTGCTGGGGACATCAGAAAGGAATGGACATGGTCACTCAAGGAAACAGGCTAGCTGACAAAGCAGCTCAGCAAGTGGCTGAAGGAACCCACGGAATACGATTCCCGGAATTGACACTGCAGCTGTCCTTCTTAGGACAAGAGACTAATCAACTAAGCTATACCTGGAAAGAACAGGAATGGGCTAAGAAAGAAGGGGCCAGCTGAACCCCTGAAAGAACTTGGCTGCTCCCAGATGACTGGATTTTTCTCCCAAAGGGAGCTGCTCATGCCCTTGTCCAGCAATACCACCAACTCACCCACCTAGGGAAAACTGCGCTAGAAGTCTTGCTCGGGAGATACTACTACATAGCCCGACTAGCTTCTCTCTGTGCTACCATCAGCAGCCAGTGCTAAGTTTGTGCCAAAAACAACCCTTTGCAGGGCCCCAATGCTCCAGCAGGTGTCCAGCACATGGGGACGGCCCCCTTTGAAGATCTCACAGTAGACTTCACAGAAGTGAAACCAATTTGGGGGTACAAATATCTGTTAGTGATGATATGTACCTTTTCAGGTTGGGTCGAAGCTTTCCCACTCGCACCAAAAAGGCAAGAGAAGTGACTAAGGCTTTTACTTAGAGAAATCATTCTCTGACACGGGCTGCCACTGTCTATTGGAAGTGACAATGGCCCGGCATTCATGGCTGTCGTAGTCCAAGAGCTAGCAAAAATGCTAGGAATCAAGTGGAAGCTCCCTGCCGCTTACAGGCCCCAGAGTTCAGGGAAAGTTGAACGCATGAATCGACCCCTCAAAGCCACCCTAGCCAAATTCTGCCAAGAAACTGGTCTCCCCTGGGTAGATTTACTTCCCTTAACCCTTCTCCAAGTTAGGTGTACCCCAGGACCCACAGGCTATTCACCCTTTGAAATTCTATTTGGACCACCACCCCCAATTATCTGGGCCTTCAAAGGAAATCTCGGACTTCTGGGGGAGGCTAGCCAAGATTCCATTCTCCAGCAGCCAAGTATAAAAATACGTAAAACTGTCTTGTCCCGGAACCTTATCCCCCTGGGACACCTGGTGCCCTCCCACCAGCCAGGGGACCTAGTCTGGGTCAAAGACTAGAAAAAAGAACCCCTTCAGCCTTCCTGGACAGGTCCACATACTGTGATCCTTGTAACTCCTACTGCTCTTAAGGTTGCAGGCATCGTCCCTTGGATCCATCATTCCAGGGTCAAAAAGGCACACCCCAATAAAGAGCAGGACATCTGGACAGCCCAACCCATACCCAGCCACCCCTTGAGAGTGCAAGTTGCTTGGGACCCCCGAGCACTGACCTTGTCAAATGCCTGCTGAATGCACCCCTGCTCCTGGTGGATCCTGTGCTTATATGGCCTGCTCGCCTTGGTATTTGGAGTTGGACTCGCTGCTGTGGCCCCTGAAGACTGGACTATTGTGAATAGAGCCTTAATTGCAATTGCTTACTGGTGTATAATAGGATGCTTCTGTGCCTTACCTTGCTTGTCCTTTCCTTCCTTGCCCCCTCCCTAGGAGCCAATATTCACCCCCAAAATCTATGGCAGCTACAAGTTAGTCAAAGCTGGGGCAAACAATCCATGCTGAATGCCTCAGTCCCTTTCTCGGCAAGTGCAACTTCAACTTCTGTAATATTTGACATTTGCAGGGCAATCCAAGATCACGCCTCTTACACCTTGCTAGTTGCCCTGTAACCCCACGCCCCCATACCTGCCCCCAGGAGAGGGTGTAGGGGTCACAACTATGGGAGTTATGACAAATACCTCTGCTGAGACCCCCCAAAGAACAGAGGATTCTGCCGCTCTTGGAGCTTGCTGGTAGGTGCCACCACTCCCTATCTCCATATTTTCCTGCAGAAAATCCCCAGCCCGACAGGGTGTGGCATAGACACCCATGACCCCGTAAAACTCACCTTATTAAACATTACCACGAGATCAGAAAATGCCTTTTTAAAGACCCAAACAGGACTAAAACTAGGAATCAGAATATATGACCCATCGGGGCCAGACCCAGGGGACCTCATACTGGTCCAACTGATCCCAGTAACCCAACCCTGAGAGAAAACCCTGATGAAAAATATCAGTAAAGCCGCGCAGACACTAAAAGCCAAAGTTAGAACAGCCCCCTGCAACGTCCTTTTGAACCAGGTTCGAAATTTCCACCAACTCCTAAATGAATCCCGGCCCGACATAGCTGCATCCTGCTGGCTATGCACTTCCTCAGGTCTAACCATTTTCCCCATACCTGTCCCATGGAACATAACCCTCCTGACCCATGACAGCTCTGCGGCGGGGACCAGGCCCCTCCCAGTCCGCATAACCGAACTCCCGGGAAAACTGGCTAACTGTAAAATCATAACTACCAGGCCTCCTTCAACCATCCTCCCTCTTGGAAGGGCCAACTGTGACACCACCTGCACACTCAATGAGCCTGACCGATGCGCCGCAAACTCCACCATCTGGGTCTGTGGCACCAATGCCTACTGCTGCCTACCCCAGGATGGCCCGGGCATCTGCTACCTGGCTTGGCCAGTACTATCATTTTCAGTGTATGGAGATGAATTGTCTGGAGAGCTCTCCCGAGCCAAACGAGCAATACAGGCAATTCTGATACTCTTAGGACTAGGAGTAGTCAGGAGCATAGCAGTAGCAGGGATCTCACTCGCAGTTGGTCAGGAGGGCTTACAAACCCTAGCATGGGAAATATCAAATGACCTGGAAGAAATATCAGGGGCTCTCAACGGGTTGCAAGACAAGATAGACTCGTTGGCAGAAGCGGTTTTACAAAACAGGCGAGGATTAAACTTGCTCACCGCAGGTTCAGTGGGGATCTGCCAGGCCCTGGGGGAAGAATGCTGTTTCTATGCAAATTCCTCAGGGATAGTTAGGGACAAGGTGGCCCTACTAAAGGAACGAGCCAAAGACCACTTAAACTGTGTATACCAGGCATCTGCCAACGGGAACTACTTCCAGTATCTCCTTTCCTGGATTTTGCCGTTCATACCAGTAATAGCCTCAGTCTTTTTCCCCTTAACTTTTGGGCCATGCATTCTATGGTACCTAACATAATACATCACCTCCTGCTTAAATGCCTTAAAACACCAAGTGATGCCTCGTATTAAATATCAGCCCTTGGGGACTACAGAAAAATCCCCATGTTAGCAGATGATGCCCCATAAAAAATTATAAGGGCATCAAAGGTAGGGATGATAAAGAAAGTGCCGGGGCCCTAACCCCACTTCAGGAGAAACCCACAGCTTTAGGAAAATAAGCTCCCCTCTGTCCCTTCCTTCTTTCCTCCCCTTTTCTTCCTGGAATCCACATCATTAGGAAGATAAGCACTCCCCACCTGCCCCTTTCAACTGGAATTTACAACTCTAAACAGATAATGACTCTTTTCCTCCCTAATAGCCCTCTGCTTTAGGAAGATAAGCTAACCTCGCTCCTTTTGCTTTTGTAAACCTGCCTGCCAGCTTGCTTAGGAATTTGCCCGCTTAGAGTTTCAATTTACGAAAATCAAGACACGGCACTCAGATTTTTTTTGGAGACTTGACTCTCCTCTGGGCCCACGTGTAATAAAACTTTGTTCATCTTCCCCCTCAGAGTGCTGCTTGGGTTTTCATTCCTTCTGCCGCAACACAACCACTTAAGCTACATCTGCTCCCTGGCCTAATTTGAATTTGTTCTTTTGCAGTCTGATGTCATACTTTTGTTGTTGTTACTGTTGTTTAATATGGAGAGTGAGAATAATTGACCATAATTTTCTATTGAATACTATCAAGGGAGACTTTTTAATTTTCTAAACAGAAATATAAATTTCACTATCCTCTGACTGGATTTCACTAGTTTTAATAAGTGACAGTATAACTCTGGACTGATGATTTCAATTTCTTAGACAAGATTCCTAGTTTCCTTTTTTTCTCCCTTTTTTATTATTTTGAAAGGCAGGAGATCAAAGGCTTAGGTTTCTAGCTAATTTTTATTTTGAAGCCAGTAATTCTTACCCATTTTTATTTCACTGACTCCTTTAGAATTTAGTGAAAGTTATGTAGTCTCTCCTTAGAGAAACATATATAAGTATATACATAATAATTTTTGCATACAATTTTAGGAGAATCAAGGATACTGCTTCTTCAAACCGTTCTGTGGACCCTTGGTTAAACTTCTATGTTTCAAACTAGTTCTGTTCCTTGAGTTATGGTTTTGTGAGGCTATTAAATGAAGCAAGCCTGGATACGGCTGATAAGTTTGATCATCATAATGGCTTTCTTTGCTCCTCAGGCTCCTCCTTTCTAGGTAAATGCTCCAGGCACTGTAAACCTTCCCCCAAATATCCTATTCTCTTGTCTCCCCTGTCATTGTTTTCCCCTGTGTTTTTGCCAACCCATTATTGTTCTTTGCTTTAATTACTGATTTTGCTAGCAGGAGAGTCATATTACTTGACAAGAGAAGATAGGATGTGTCCCACTCTTGCCTCTTGCCTACCACCCACCCGGCAGCTGCTAAAGAGAGCCTAGTAGGGGCCTTTGAGGCTACTGCAACCTTGCTGTTACTGGATTTTGTCTAGGTTCTTGACTGTGCTGCAGAAATGAATTTCAAGAGCACATCAGTTTGGTTAGGCCAGTAATTTATTAAGGTAGGAAGGGAGGAGAAATGCGAAAAAATAACAGATCATGGGTTCCCAGTAGAGAGTAAGGGGCAGAAGAGTGATAAAGAGGCCTGATTTATAGACTACAATTTCCCTTTATTGATTATAAATGCCCAGGTTTTACTTGCGTGTTGATCCATGCAGAGGGTACACGGCGAGAGCAGGGCACAGAAACCAAGGGAAGTGGGCAAGTGGGAGAGTTGACCTTTGTGCTTGCTTTTTAAACCATCAATTATTCCACCCCTTTGCTAATCGCACGGGAGAAGTTCCAGCTGTTTGCTGTTTTGATTGTTTTGATTGATTACCCCACCCATCAATCCCCCGGGTGGGCCCAATGATACTGTCCCTGCAGAATATACCAGGCTTCTCCTGGCTTCCGGAGGGAATTTCATTAGTGAGGGTCTTCCAGCAGCCATCTTGGGGGTATCGATATCCACGCGGACTTCTTGCCAGGTTCCCGATCCATCATTTGATTCCCTATTTTACTAGCCGTCTTCATTGCTGTGAACTCCCGCCTCACCTGTCTCTTTAAGTTCACCCCCTTTGCAAAGGAAATAAGAAATCACATGCCCAAAAGCATCAATGAGCAATCCAGAAGATTCCATGGAAAGGGTGAAGGAAAATGAGTGTATTGTCAAGCAAACAAGTTCAAAATATCTATATAATACATTTCTCCAGTGTGGGTCCCCTTTTCTCCAGTTCCACCATTTAGCCTCTATCTCCCCTGGATCTTCTTTCTTCCTGTGGAGAGCAATTTCTACTGTGCCTTCAAACCCAGATGCCCCCAATCATTCTGATGCACAGATAAAAAGGCCTTAAAGTTAATGGGACCCCTCCTCCTGGGAAGGCAGTTTAAAGATCATCAATTGTTACTTCAATATATGCATTGGGGGAAGCGGCTGTGGCTCAATCAGTGGGGCTCCCGTTTACCATATGGGAGGCCCCGGGTTCGGTTCCCGGGGCCTCCTGGTGAGGGCGGGCCTCCTGGTGAGGGCGGGCCTGCCCGCACGGCGTGGTTGGCTGACCCAGCGAGCACAGGCAGCAAGGGGGGGATAAATGAATAAATAAATAAAATCTTTAAAAATATATATATATATATATATATATATATACATGCATTGGTGAGTCACCTACAACCCCAAGTGACTTATCAGAGTATTTCTCACTAAATACACAGAGTATTGTCCTTAAAAGAATTCTCATGCCATCTGCCAAGAGGCTGTTTTTCCCATATCATTACACCAGCTGGAGGTAGCATAACTGGTTATTTCTAGCCCCTTGCTACTCAAAGTGTGCTCTGTGGACCAGCAGCTTCACTATCACCTGAGAGTCTTTCGGCAATGAACCCACCCCAGACCTACTAGATGAGAATCTGCATTTTAACAAGCTGCCCAGGTGATTTGTGTGCACATTAAAGTGTGGGATTTGTGTGCGCATTCAAGTGTGCACATCCTGCCCTCCACATCCATACCTCCCACGGTGGAGTTGCCTTGGGGTCCTGGACATTGCAGGAACATGTCATGCACGGCCTCCTTTCTCCTCCACCCCAAGCAGTCAAAATAATGTGGACAAGAGGCAATGGTGGCCTGAACTGGGATAATTGCAGGGAAGACAGAGAAACAAAGACTAGAGCTGTTTAGGAGGTGAACCTCAGTAGGGCATGATTGATGAGATGGGAGTGGGAGAGAGATGGGGACATCATGATAATGTCCTCCAATTTTGGCTTAGACGGGAAGGTAGATATTGGTGCCATGTATTTGGTATTAAAAATACCCCTACAAATTATCTTCAAATTAAGACAGGAATACCACTTTATCTGATAATATATTTCTGGCTCAATTTGCCTTTGTCATGATTATAGTGATAAAAAAGATAAACAAAGTTCATTAGTTAAGGAAAACTTCAAAGATTCCGATAATTTCAACCAAATTATTCCTTCCAGCTGCAAACAGTACTTTAGTTGGGGAATTATTAGAGTCTGCAGAACAGAGGGACAAATAACAAGCCACCAACTAAGATTTCATATGGAACTTATAATTTTATTGAATTAATTAAAAACTACAAAGTTCAGATAGTTGGAGGCAGGCTAGAAAAGGGACCTGAGGAGGGAAAGAGTGCTGTAGGAAAGAACTAGGACAATAAAGACTACACAGCCTGCACCTGAGACAGCCTGCCCACAAGGGAGGAGTGAACCACCCAAGGCCGAATACTGAGGATAGTAAGGAGACGCCCATCCTACCCGCTCCCCTGACCCCCCACTCAGGCTGGCAGACACTCGGAACCAAGGAAAGTGTTAGGTTTCCAATCTTTCCATGTACTCAAAACCAATGAGAATGTTGTAACTCACAAGTCTTCATTTACATGGAAGGAAGGAAGGGGGATGGAGGAGGCCAGCCTTAAATAAGGCCCAGCCCCAGCCCAGGGCATCTCCTCTTTCAGCACCTAAGTCTAGGGTGTGTACTCACACTTTAGTTCGTTTCTCGTTAACCCCTTTTTACTTGCTTGCTTAACCTGGCAAGTCTCTAAATTCTTTCTCGTGATGTAGCCAAGAACCTGGAAACCCACCGCCAGCAATAGTTGTATATTTGCTTTGTGTCCTATGTTTGCGTCCTCCTTTGTCTTGCATGGAAGGATGATATAGAAATAGTGTTAAGCTCACTGTTTTAATGATTATGGGATGTCAAAGAGGCTGGCCCCTCCATTGCTCAGTATCACTTTCATAGGTACCTCCTGGTGAAATTTCACTTATATTTAACTGCCAGCAAAAGTTCTCCTTCTCCAGAGCCAATGAGATATTTTTATCTTACAGATAAGGTAAATCTTTAGCTGATCAAGTTTCTCTTTTAGTTTTGGCCCCTAGGCTTCTATGGCCCAGCTTTAGTAATTGTATGGGACATAATTCTCACAGATTGATGTGTTTTTTTTTTTCTTAAATTGTGTACAAATCTTAAAAAAGAAAAGTTACTAATTCCTTGTATTTATAGCTCTTATGCAACTGTAAGAAAACAAAACAAGTTTACAAAATTAAATGCAAGCAATATGACAAAACTAATACAACCCACATGCACAGCGCTAGTAAGAATGAGGGATGATGCTATATTGTCAAAATTAATCACCACTCAATGTTCTCTTGAATCATGTACCTAATATTATGGTGTGTGGTGTGATGACTCAATTCCCCCACACCATTTTTTCCTTTGAATTACTATGAAAGCTTCATTCACTTGATGTGTTGTAATGACTTTTGGCCTTTGGTGCAAATATACCCTTTTGATTCCAGGTCCATTCCTATGCCTTTCTACTTGGAAGCCCTTTTTGGCAGCCACATGATTGAAAACACAAACACAATCCTAGGGATGAAAATCTCTTGGCAGCCCTGGGTTATGAGGGATGTGCTTATATTGTTTCCTAGATTGCCATAAAAATCAAAACACAGAAGTATTAAATGCTCATCGAAAACTATAACATTCCCTGAGAATAAATGTGTATATTCCAGTTTGAGAACCATGAATTTAGGGGTTAGTGACATGTCACCTTTTCCAATGGTGCCATCTTCCCATTCTACTTTTATTTTCTACTTGGCCTCATTTTTAGAAAATCCAGTTTTGATTTATGGTGCTGTATGCCCTATGGTAAACTACCTTAACTCGTCTTCTGAAACCTAGTGGAACACAAACAAAAAACACTCAGCTCATGCTCCCAAAGAAATAACCTGTGGGTAATTGGCTTAAAACACATCACCCATTCTTTTGTGCTGAAAACTTTGTCTTCTTATCTGCAATCCTCCATCCCTAGGAGCTTTTAGTGTGTGTTCTGAAAGCCATTGAAGGCTAATGAAATAAATTTTTTTAAATGCTTTCTGAAAAGATGCCATTAAACTTCTTGGGCAAATTTATATATAGTCCTGACTGCTTTAATATAAAATAAATTGGCTCATTACCAAATGACCTTTAAACACAGAAAATATTTTAAGAGACTGCGCAAAATCTTAATACGGGTGTCAGAAGAATAGATTGTCAAATCCTCTAACAAAATTGCCTAAGTCTCTAAACAGTACCCCTGTCCTCAGTGGCTTTCTGAGAATATCTTGTTCATTCCACCCTCCCACGCACACAACCACCCACCCCAAAATCCAGACCTATGGGTTGTGGAACATATTTCCAAGAAGGCACATTGAGAAATCTAGCAAGGTGGAATGCTTATCTTGCTATGATAGCTTAATAATATGGAAGTAAGTTGTGGGAGATGAACGATGTGACTTTTGTATTGGGGTAGTTGCTATAGATGGGTTCCTTCAATTAAAAAAATTTAATGAGACAAAAGCTATCCTAGACTGGCCCCTATATTCAAATCCTGCAACAGACAATTCTAGGGACTCAAAAGGAGCTAAATCACTAAGTCTAAAGCAGAGAGTATCCCAGTGTACCTAAATATAACCCAAGAGACCAATAGCTTAGAGCAGTTATCCATGTAAGAATGCCATCCATATTGCTCTATGTGTGTATATCTCCATCTGTCTGTTCCCCTACTGGACTTGGGGACATTGATTCAGCCTTCGTCATTTTTATATCCTCCAAAACTTACATGGTATTTGGTACTTAGTAGGTGGTAATATTTATTGATTATACTTAAATCCTGATAATTAAATAAAAACATGGGTGTGGTAAAGACTGGCTGACTATTCACAAAACACATTTCCCTTTCCTCCTGGATCCACAGCTAGTTCTACATTTCCCAGACTCCCTTGCAGCCAGGTGTAGTCATCTGACTGAACCTGACTAGTTATGGGCAGAATGAACATGCCACTTCCAGGCCTGGCCCATAAAAATTCACCATATAATCCCCTACTATATCTCTTCCCCCATCTGCCTTTGTTGACACACAGTGACCTTAGAAGTCATGTGTCAAAGGTGGCAGAGCCTACATCAGCTTGAATCCTTGAATAACTATGTGGAACACAGCCTCCTTCACTAGCCCCTTCCTGCCAATTGGACTTAGCATTAGTAAGAAATAAATTTCCATATATTTTTTAAGCCAATGATATTAAGGCTTTCTCTGTTTCACCAGCTGACACTATGCTAACTAATACAATGCATTAGAGAAATGATGCTCTATTGGTGTTATTAAAGTCAAGATACTATAAAGTAAAAAGTGTACTATTTTGAGTCAGACCTGGGCTTGAGTTCTGGATTTGACACCCACTAACTCAGAGACCTTGGGTACACAGTTAACATTCCCATCCCAAAACAGGGTTGTTGAGATAATGCATGGCTATACCCTAGTATAGTGCCTGCCACATTAAGTCACACCATTAGTGGAACTGCTATGGTTATGGGGGAAGTGGCAATCTTCTCTCTTTGATGGGCTCATTCTCAGTTTCTTCCAATCTCATGGTTTCGCTCTTAATCTCCTCTTTAATCAACAAAGGAGTTTCCACCAGACCTGCAGTTGCCTTCTAAGACTGCACATTTTGAATTTTAGTTATTTTTTAGCTATGTATTATTTCAAAGGCTATGCAAGCTCCAGTTTCCACCCCTAAAGTATCATCCTTTTTCATTTATCCTGTGTGTGGGCAATTGTTAGATTGTCAAGCTCTTTGATGCTCTGACAAGGAAAGTCCTGTACAGAGCCCAGATTTTTCTCTACCCATTATGATGGAACCCCAGGGGCATCCTGGAAATCATCATCCAGACCAAACATAACCTCAGGTGTGGGAGGGAACTCCATGTTCCCTGAGTATTACACCAAGTAAGGATGTCTTCCACTGCCCGTTTTAACCACTACTTAAAATGCCCCAAAAGAACACAATTTCATTTTAAATTATTAACTGAGGCTTTATGAAACTTAATCCAACTAAAAATTTGGACTTCGCTAAGTGAGGTTCTGGCAACCCAGATACAGGTTAAACCCAGCCCGACTGTAGAATTCCACACTGCCTAACTTGGCAGCATTTGCCATTACACACCTGTGGCCAGCTGATCCTTATTTGCAGATTTAGACGCCTTGGCCAAGTCGATGAAACCCAGAACATGTTGGTATTTTAAGGGGAAACACTGAAGTCTTATGTAGGCTTTCTCTGAACCAGTTGGAATGTGAAGTTGGCAAAAGGCCAACAAAGTAAAGTGAAAGAAAGACAAAAGGGTAGAATCTGGGGTCAAAAGACTTGAATGTCCAAAATTACAAGCAGAAGATCAGCACAGAGCAGAGTGGTATAGAAGGGTAGGGCAGATTTTAGATTAGATAATCCTGAGTTCACAAGATTTCTGGTAAATGAATAATCAGCCAAACAGGTATAGCCCAGCATGTTGGAGACAGTGTCGCTCAGTGGGCATGTGCCCAGCTTCAGGAATTAGACTTCAAGTCCCAGCTCTACCACTTACCACCCAGGTGATACTGAGCAAGTTACTGCACTTTGTTGAAACTCAGCTGAACTTCTGTTGTCTCATTATTGATATTGGGGGTGCTCAATCATAGATTGCTTTAAGGGTTAAATAAGATAATGCAGGTAAAATGATGATTTTATGTCAATTTTATCCTGAATAGCTCAGAATTACCTGGTCATTCCTGCCCATTCCCTACTCCTTCAAGAGCATTCTCTGGTTAGAGTAAGTTTATGTTTTCTGAAGGACCCTCTCTTCTATCCAGATTCTGATTACCCAAATATGGCTCAACGTGCCCAGGTTATAGAATTCCACTCAAAGACTGTAACAGAAGGTTATGTTGCTTATGTGGATTTAGGGATCTGTCAGGATATTTCCACCCCTTGGACACCAAATTCCAGTTGGTCCTCCTGGATCAGTGGTTAGTACTCAGCCTCATCATCGACCCCTTTATTCTCTATCTAGGCCTGGCAAGGTAAATATGCTGGTAACCTCAACATCATTCTCCAAATGCTCCTCACCATGTATCTGGCATTTTGCTTCAGGTAGTAAACTTCCAGGGTTGTGCACAAGGTCATACTTTGCTTTGACCCACTGCCTTCTAAACAGATGCATGTTCACTTACCAGACACGTGGAAGCATTTTGTTTAGGGCATCTGTTTGCAAATTGCACTTGAACATCACCATCCGTAGGGTTGTTTGCAGGTCAATTCTTCACACAAACAAATGATATCAATACTCAGATCATATTCATCCCTGAAGAAAGTACATATTTTGTAATCTTTCTTCTGGGAACAGTGTAAATGTGACCTTACATCAATGGCTTTTAACCTTTTTAATGTTATGAATCCTTTTGAAACTCTAACGAAAACTCTGGATTGTCTTCCTGGGGTGAGGGGTGAGGGAAGCACAAACTACTTGCACAAAATATTTTTTTATGTTTAATAAACTTATTTTTCTTCTTATATTTATTTATTTATTTATTTATTTTATTTTATTTTTTTTTTATTTTATTTTTTTTTTACCGGGAGGTCCCAGGGATCAAACCCGGGTCCCTCCATATGGGAGACGGACACCCAACCAGTTGAGCCACATCCAACCCCCTTTATTTTTTATTAATTAGATTTTTTATGGTCAAAAACTTATATTTAGCCAGCTGGACTCAGTTTAGATAATCCCATTTTGTTGGCAACATCCAAAGCATCGGTCAGGAGCCAGTGGAACATATGTCTTCTTCTCTCCATCAGGCCTGATCAGGGTGCTGACCCTGGCCACATCAGGGTCATAGAGCTTCTTCACAGCCTGTTTGATCCAGTGCTTGTTGGCCTTGATGTCCACAATGAACACAAGTGTGGTGTGGCCTTCAGTCTTCTTCATGGCTGACCCAGTGGTGAGAGGGAAGTTGATGATGGCATAGTGGTCAAGCTTGTTTCTCCTCGGGGTGCTTTTCCGAGGATATTTGGGCTGTCTTTTGTGGCGCAGCATCCTAGGCTGCTGCAAGGTGGATGACACGCGGATCTTCTTTTTTGTGTGGCTGTGGACGCCTTTCAGCACTGACTTCTGGGCTTGCAAAGCCTTTGCTTTGGCTTCAGATTTGGGAAGGGCAGGGGCTTCCTTCTTTGCTTTTGGAGCCATCTTCGTGAAAAGGTATTAATTAGATTTTATATTGAAAAGTAACACACATTAAAGGAAAAAACCAGACAATTCAAAAGGGCATAAAAAGAAAATAAAATCTTCCTTTGCTACCCCTCTTCCTAAGTCCCTCTCCATTTTGATTTTTAAAGATTTATTTATTTATTTATTTTTCTCCCCACCCCACCCCATTGTTTTTGTGCTTGCTGTCTGCTCTCTGTGTGTTCTTCTGTGTCTGTTTGTCTTCTCTTTAGGTGGCACTGGGAACTGATCCTGGGAACATTTGGAGTGGAGAGAGCTGCTCGATCTCTTGTGCCACCTCAGCTCCATAGTCTGCTGCGTCACTTATTGTCGCTCCTCTGTGTCTCTTTTTGTTGCGTCATCTTGCTGTGCCAGCACTTCTACACGGGCCAGCTCTCCTGCACAGGCCAGCTCTCCTGTGCAGGCGAGCTCTCTACTCGGGCCAGCTTGCTGTGTGGACCAGCTTGCTTTTCACCAGGAACCCCAGGAATTGAACCCTGGACCTCCCATATGGTAGATGGGAGCCCAGTCACTTGAGCCACATCCGCTTCTCCCATTATATCTTTCACACACACAATACTCATATATCTGCACATGTATCGAGTATATATGTATTTTATATAGGTCCTAGCTTTGCACAGTAGTGCTACACTGTGCAAGCTGAAACTATGCCAAGTAATTTTAATAATCAAGGGAAACTTACAATTGCTCTATAACCTTTAAAATTTTTTTGTCAAAATATTAATATCTCTGTAGGGGAAAATGAGAGACCTAGTAAAGCTATTTATTTAGTGCACTATAGGTTAAAACATTAGAAACACTGAGAATTAAAGTGTCTTATTTGTAAGAAAAAAAAAAGCTTTTCAAAAGGAATGTGAGCAGTTTTCATCTTTTAATTTAATGAAATAGACTGAGTATCTTTTCTATGCCCTGGCAATTTGTCATGCTCCTTTTTAAATTTGGAATAGCTTCTAACATTCCATCCTTTACTCTTTAAATGTCATGAAATATCTCCCAGAGTTCCCCTATGTAAAGGCATCACTACCTCTAGGATATCTTCATCCTTTTTGTCACTACCACTTTCTTCACTTACGTCAATAAGTTTGCCTTCATTAAGTTCCTCTGGCTGCATATCTAGAGTCTCTCAAAGTGCACCAGTCCCAACATTACCAAGATCAGCAATTTCTTCAATAATTCCATTTGATTTTAATTTATGGTCTCATGTTATCACTGTTCTTTTCTTTGTTGCATTCAAGTATCTCTTTCAATTTTAAAATGTTACATGGGTCTATCACTGGGAGACAAAGAGGCAACACAATTACACACTGTGCTGTCTGTGCATGGACTGAATGACAGATGCTCAGTGACCAATCACAGATGGACTTTGAGAGAAGTGATGTGATTGGTCACTGATCATGATATGCATCTCTTATTTACTTAGTGATCTGTGGATTGAAGAGCTAGCAGAGAAGTTTGTACTTTGTACAATGACTCACAATATTCTGTGGTAACTGAAATTTGAACCATGTTATTGGGGACTTGCATTATTTAACTAAACCATGGTCACTGAAATTTGTTCATATTCAGAACCATGTAAAGTGAGGCCTGCCTATGTGTGTGGGTGTGGGTGTTTGGATAGATGATAGTTGATTAGATAGATAGATATATGATATATGCTCTTCTCTCCATATTGGACGGAGAGTACCCTGATCCCAGTTTTTCTTCTCTTTGTCTTATTCTTTCTTTCTCATCCGCGGCACCATTTTCACAGACCCAGGTCGTGACCAGCAACATATGCTTTTTAAGACAAATGGCTCATACTATGTGTGGTGACTTGGAGCTGTGTATCCCAGAAAAACATGTTCTTAATCTCAATCCATTCCTGTGGGTGTGAACACATTGTAAATAGGACATTTTGATGATGTTATTTTAGTTAGGGTGTGGCCCAACTCAATCAGGATGGGTCTGAATCATATTACCAGAGTCCTTCATAAGCAGAGTGAAATTCAGATAGAGAGAAAGCCACAGGGAGCAGCCAAAAGCTGGAAGTCAATAGAACTTAATTTTTTTTTTTTTCATTTAAAGCAGGAATTGAATTGCTTATGCTGTCCATTATATATTCAAATACCTATGTATTCAAATATCTGTGTTTGTTCTTGCAAAATATATAGTTTACTTCCTATCTTAAATAAACCCTTTTTCTTTTCATGGACAAGTAAAAAAAAAAAAAAGAATGAAGAGGCTGCCATATATAGTGTCATGTGACAGAAAAGTTGGGCTCAAGGATTTCCAGCTGCCAGCACCAGAAATGCAACAGTCTTGTGGGAGAAAGCATCACCTTTTTTATGTGTTGATTTTGGACCTCTCCTAGCCTCAAAACTGTGAACCAATAAATTCCCATTGTTTAAACCAACCCATTGCATGGTATTTACTTTAGCAGCTGGGAAAAAGAATTACTATGCATACCATGCTTCACCTTTTCACACTTAATATATCATGGCACTCCTTTCGTGTGACCATAGACCATTATGTGGATGTACCAATACTTATTTAACCATTCTACTATTGATAGACATATATATTGTTTTCACTGTTTTGTGATGGCAACCAAAGTTGCAACGAACATTCCTGTATATGCTACTTTGAGCTCTTGTGTAAATACATCTACAAGATAAATATCTAGCAGTATAAGGAATATGCATTTTAAATGTTAATAAGTATTGTTGTCCTCAAAATGTTACATCATGTTACATTCTTACCTATATTATGTGAGAATTCCTGTTTCACCAGGTATCTTCAAACTTTGTAATCATTGCATGCCTGATAAAATGTTCAGGTCAACTTGCATGTGATTTCAGAGTGAGTTTTATGAGCTTCCTCCTTTTTTCCAAACTAAATTGTGTTTTTGTTTTGTTTTGTTTTGTTTTTAAAGTATTTTGTGATATGGATTGATTAGAATCTACAGGACTGAGAGGTGGGTTGATTCTTTTGTGGACCCTAGAAAATTATGTTCTTAAGCTAAGCCATTCCTGTGCATGTAAACCTATTGTATGTAGAGCCTTTTGATTAGATTCCATTAAGGGACCTTTTGATTAGGTCAATTTTTATTAGGTCACTTTTGTTAAGGATCTTTAATTAGATTGTGGGACCCAGGGTAGGTCTTAATTCTTTACTGGAGTATAGAATAAATGGAGGGTAGGGGAGAGAAAAAGCTGCCATTATACCCTGCCATGTGAGAAAGGATGTTAGGATCACCTGCAGCTGTAGAAAGAAAGACAAATCCCAAGAGGCTGAGACAGAGAGGCCAGAGACTAGAATCAGCAGAGCAGCCGAAATCTAAAGCAGTGAATTGAGGAGAGGGGAGAGATGAGCCATGTGCCTAATCACCCACAGCTGAGCCCAGGGAGAAAGTGAGCCTGTAGGGGAAGGCAGAGACAAAGGCAGAGAATGGCAGCCATTGCACCTTGCCATGTAGCCGGAATCCAGAACGTCTAGCAGCTGACCTTTGGTGAGGCTGCATCTCTGATGATACCTTGATTTGGACATTTTCCAGCCTTGGAACTGTAAGCTTTTACCCTAATAAATCCCCATTATAAAAGCCAACCCATTTCTGATATATTGCTTTGGCAAGCTTCAGCAACTAAAAGTGTGGGGTAGAGAAACAAATGGTATTTTGAATGGGACAACTCTTTCAGTGGAGACTATCCTACACATGGTGTGGTGGTATGAAGCTGTATATACCCCAGAAAAACATGTTCTTAAATTTAATCCAGTTCTATTGGTATAAACCCATTGTAAGTAGAATCTTTTGATGAGGCTACTTCACTTAAGGTGTGACCCACCTCATTCAGAAGGGGACTTAATCCTATTGCTGGAGTCCTTTATAAATGGAATGAATACACAGAGACGGAAAGCCATGGAAGCAAGAAGCTGAGCTCAATGAAACCCGGGAGAGAAGGAAGAAACCAGCAGACATCACCACGTGCCTTGCCATGTGGCAAAGGAGCCAAGAATCAATTGCAGCTGGTCTTCAGGAAGAAAGCATAGGCTTGATGATGCCTTAATGTGGACATTTTCCTGGACTCTAACTGTAAGTGAATAAATTCCCATTGTTTAAGTCAAACCCATTTCATGGCATTGCTTTAAGCTGCCTAGGAAACAAAAACACATGGAAAAACATCTAGCATTCCTGGCTCATGCCCATTAAATGCCAGTAACACCCCCAGTCCTTGCTACAGCCAAAAACACACATCTGAAAAGCTTCCAGGGGGTGGACTGCCAGTTGGGAACCACTGAAATATCTCAATTTTCTAATCAAGACAACTTCTATTAACAGTCACTTATGAGCCACCCTCAACAAGTGTACTAGATATGGCCAGGATGGCCTTCAAATAAGCTACGCAGAACTTCAACCTGTGCTAGGTAATATCAAGGCAATTTTTAAAAAAGCAAAACAATTATTTTGGTACATATTAATAAAGCATACAACTCATCCAAAGTGTCCAATCAATGGTATTTGGTATAATCAAATAGTTTTGCATTCATCACTTCAATCATTATAAGAGCATTTTCATTATTTCAATAATAATAAATAATAATAAACAAACAAACAAAAAAAACCCAGACAAATAAACAAGAAAATTCATCACCTCTCAATCTCTCTATGTATTACTTGATGTACATAGGTGCCATTTCTAGTTATTCTTGCACAATTATTTATTTTTATTTATTTTTAAGCAGTTTTATCAAGATATATTCACATACCATATAACCTATCCAAAGTGTGTAATCAATGGCTTTTAGTATAATAACAATGTTGTGCATTCATCACCACAAAAAATTTTAGAACCATTTCATTACCCCAAAAAGAAAATTTTCACAACCCTTAACATGCCGTCCCCAGCCCTACATAACCACTAATCTAATTTCACCTTTATAAATTGATTTATGTTTACATTTTATATGAATGGAATCATAAATTTGTTACACAGTATATTTAGTTCAGAGTAGTGCAATCATACAGTATTTATCCTTTTGCATCTGGCTTATTTCATTCAACAATGTCCTCCAGGTTCATCCATGCTTTACTACATCATTTTTTCTTACAGCTGCCTAATAATCCATCATATGAATACACCACAGATTTTTTATCCATTCATCGGTTGGTGGACACCTGGGTTGTTTCCAGCTTTTGGCAATCATGAATAACACCACTATGAACATTGGTGTGCAGATGACTTGTGTCAATGCTCTCCGTTCTTCTGGGTATATACCCAGTAGTGGTATTGCTGGGTCGTGTGGCAAATCTATATTCCACTTCTATAACTGCCAAACAATCCTCCACAGTAGCTGTACCATTCTACATTCCTACCAACAGTGAATAAGTGTTCCTATATCTCCACATCCTCTCCAACACTTGTAGTTCTCTGTCTTTTTAATAGTGGCATTCTAATAGGTGTGAAATGATATCTCATTGCAGATTTGATTTGCATTTCCCTAATCATGAGTGATGTTGAATATTTTTTCATGTGTTTTTTTTGCCATTTGTATTTCTTCTTCAGACAAATGTCTATTCAAGTCTTTTACCCATTTTTTAATCAGGTCATTTGTCTTTTTATTGTTGAATTGTAGCATCTCTTTATATATCATGGATATTAAACCTTTATCAGATATGTGATTTCCAAATATTTTCTCCCATTGAGTCAGTTGCCTTTTCACCATTTTGACAAAGTCCTGTGAGGTCCGAAAGTGTTAATTTTGAGGATGTCCCATTTATCTGTTTTTTCTTTTGTTGCTTGTGCTTCGGGTGTAAGGTCCAAGAAACCACCAACTACCACAAGGTCTTTAAGATGTTTCCCTACATTTTCTTTTAGTAGTTATATGGTCCTGGCTTTTATACTTAGGTCTTTGATCCATTTTGAGTTGATTCATGTATAGGGAGTGAGCTACAAGTCCTCTTTTCCTTCTTTTGATTATAGATATCAAGTTTTCCCAGCACCATTTGTTGAAGAGTCTGTTTTGCCCAGTTAACATGGATTTGATAGGTTTGTCAAAAACCAGTTGGCTGTAGAGGTGAGGGTTTATTTCTGGACTCTCAATTCTATTCCACTGATCGATGTGTCTATCTTTATGCCTGTACCATGCTGTTTTGACCACTGTGGCTTTGTAATATGCTTCAAGGTCAGACAGTGAAATTCCTCCCATGTCACTCTTCTTTTTCAGAATGCTTTTGCCTATTCGGGTGTACTTCCCCTTCCAAATGAATTTGGTAATTGCCGTTTCTATTTCTGTAAAGAAGGCTGTTGAAGTTTTGATTGGTATTGCATTGAATCTATAAATCTGTTTGGGTAGGATTGACATCTTCATGATATTTAGTCTTCCAACCCATGAACACAGACTGTCTTTCCATTTGTTTAGGTCTTCACTGATTTTTTTTTTTTAGCATTGTTTTGTAGTTTTCTGCATATACGTCCTGTACTTCTTTGGTTAAATTGATTCCTAGGTATTTGAGTCTTTTTGTTGCTATTGTAAATGGAATTTTTTCCCTGATTGGCTAATCAAATTGTTCAATACTAGTGTACAAAAACATTACTGATTTTTGTGTGTTCATATTGTATCATACCACTTTGCTGAACTCATTAATTAGCTCAAGTAGCTTTGTTGTAGATATTTCAGAATTTTCTAAATATAGGATGATGACAGCTGCAAATAGTGAGAGTTTTACTTCCTCTTTTCTGATTTGGATGCCTTCAATTTTTTTTTTCCTGTCTAATTGCTCTAGGTGGAACTTCTTGTACAATGTTGAATAACAGTGGTAAAGTGAGCATCCTTTTCTTGTCCCCAATCTTAAAGGGAAAGCTTTCAACCTTTCCCCATTGAGTACGATGTTGGCTGTGGGTTTGTCATATATGCCTTTTAACATATTGAGGAATTTTCCTTCCATTCCTATCTTTCTAAGTGCTTTTATCAAGAAAGCATGCTGGATTTTGTCAAATGCCTTTTCTGCATCAGGTGAGATGATCATGTGGTATTTTTTCCTTCAATTTGCTAATGTGGTGTATTACATTGATTGATTTTCTTATGTTGAACCATCCTTGTATACCAGGAATAAAAGCCACTTGACCATGGTATATAATTCTTTTGATACGCTGTTGGATTCAATTTGCAAGTATTTTCTTGAGATTTTTTTGCATCTATGTCCATTAGAGAGATTGGTTTGTAATTTTCTATTCTTGTAGTGCCTTTATCTGGCTTTGGTATTAGGGTGATGTTTGGCTTCATAAAATGTGTTGGGTAATTTTCCCTACTCTTCAATGCTTTGGAAGAGTTTAAACAGGATTTATGTTAATTCTTTTTGAAACGTTTGGTAGAATTCACCTGTGAAGCCATCTGGTCCTGTACTTTTCTTTGTTGGGAGATTTTTTATGATGGATTCTATCTCTTTAAATGTGATTGGTTTATTAAGTTCTTGTATTTCTTGTAGTATCAATATAGGTTGGTTGTGCATTGCTAAGAATTTTTTCATTTCATCTAGGTTGTCTAGTTTGTTGGCATACAGTTTCTCATAGTATCCTCTTATGATCCTTTTTATTTCTGTGGAGTCAGTGTAACTCTCCCCCTCCTCTTTCATTTCTGATTGTATCTATTTGCCTCTTCTCTCTTTTTTTGTTAGTCTAGCTAGGGGGTTGTCAATTTTATTGATCTTCTCAAAGAACCAGCTTTAGGTTTTATTGATTTTCTCTGTTTTTTTTTTTTTTTGTTGTTGTTGTTGTTGTTGTTGGTGGTGGTGGTGGTGGTGGTGGTGGTGGTCTTGATTTCATTTATTTCTGCTCCAGTCTTTGTTCTTTCTTCTTTCTGTTGCTTTGGGATTGGTTTGCTGTTCTTTTTCTAGTTTGTCCAGTTTTTCAGTTAGATCTTTGATTTTAGCTCTTTCTTCTTTTTTAATATAGGCATTTAGGGCTATTAATTTCCCTCTCAAGACTGCCTTCGCTGTATCCTGTAAGTTTTGATAAGTTGTGTTCTCATTTTCATTTTCCTCAATATATTTACTGATTTCACTTGCAATTTCTTCTTTGACCCACTGATTATTTAGGAGTGTGTTGTTCAGCCTCCACACATTTGTGAATTTACTTTTTCCTGTGTTATTGATTTCCAGTTTCATTCCATTATGATCTGAGAAAGTGCTTTGTATAATTTCAATCTTTTTATATTTATTGAGAGCTGCATTGTGACCTAACATGTTGTCTATCCGGAGAAAGATCCATGGGCACTTGAGAAGAATGTATAACCCACTGATTTTGGATGCAGTGTTCTGTATATGTCTGTTTGTCATATTGTTTAAGTTCTGTTCCCTTGTTGATCTTTTGTCTAGTTGTTCTATCTAATGATATAAGTGGGGTGTTGAAATCTCCAACCATTATTGTAGATATGTCTATTTCTATCTTTAGTTTTGCCCGCATGTGTCTCATATATTTTTGGGCACCCTGGTTAGGTGCATAGCTATTTATGACTGTCATATCATCCTGGTGGATTGTCCCTTTTGTTAATACATAGTGGCCTACTGTATCTCTTATAACTTTTTTGAATTTAAAGTCTGTTTTGTCTGATATTAGTATAGCTACCCCTGCTCTTTTTTTGGTTACTATTTGCGTGGAGTATCTTTTTCCCACCTTTCACTTTCAGCCAGTTTGTGTCTCTGGGTCTAAGGTGAGTCTCTTGTAAGCAGCATATGGATGGCTCATGGTTTTTTTTTATCCATTTGGTCAGCCTATATCTTTTGATTATGGAATTTAATACATTCACATTCAATGATATCACTGTAAATGCATTATTTACTTCCACCATATTTCTTTGGTTTTTGTATGTCATATTTTATTTTTGTCTGTCTTTTTACTCTTTTGGTTATCCTTTCTGCTATTCTTTCTTCTATACTCTCCTCCAAGTCTCTCTCTCCTGTCTTTTTCTTTCAGGCTCTAAGACTTTCTTTAATATTTCCTACATAGGTGGATTCTTTTCTATGAACTCTCTTAGTTTCTGTTTGTGAATATTTTATACTCACCTTCATATGTGAAGGGCAGTTTTGCTGGATAAGGAATGCTTGGCTGGCAGTTTTTCTCTTTCAGTTTCATACCACTGTCTTCTTGCCTTCATGGTTTCAGATGAGAAATCTGCACTAAGACTTACTGGGAGTGATTTGCATGTGATGGTTTGTTTATCCTTTTCTGCTCTCAGAATTTTCTCTTAATCTTTGATGTTTGACATTCTGAGTAATATGGGTCTTGGAGTAATTCTATTTGGATTTATTCTGATTGGTGTACACTGCACTTCTTGGATATGTAAGTTCATTTCTTTCACGAGAGTTGGGGAATTTTCAGCTAATATTTCCTCAAATACTCTTTCTGCCCCCCTTTCCTTCTCTTTTCCTTCTAGAACTCCCATGACATGTATGTTGTTGCATATCATGTTTTCCTTCAACTCCCTAAGTCCCTGTTCAATTTTTTCCCATTCTTTTCTCTCTGTTCTTTTCTCTCTTCAATTTCAGCTGTTTTTTCTTTGGTGCCACTTATTCTCTCTTCTATCATTTCGAATCTGCTGTTGTATGCTTCTAATGCAGTTTTTTTTTTATTTTTTATCTCACCTATCATGTCTTTCATTCCCATGAGCTCTGTTACTTTTCTATTTCAGTTTTCAAATTCTTCCTTGTGCTCACTCAATGCCTTCTTGATATTGTTTATCTCTTTAGCCCTATTGTCTTTCAACTCATTAATTTGATTCTGGAAATTTGTGTGCATCTCGTTAATAACTTGTCTCAAATCCTGCATCTCTTCTGAGACTTCAATATATTCCCATTCTTGGACCATGTCTTCAATTTTCTTAGTATGGCTTGTAATTTTTTGCTTTTGTCTAGGCATCATATTAGGATGGTGAGTTTACTCAGATGCTCAATTTTTCTCTCTTTCATAGGAATTTAGTGGTGGGAGGCTGTGTGTAATGCTGTTTTTGATTCTTGGTTCAACCTGGGTCTTTGAGATTATCCCTGTTAGTTGCTCAAAATTGGACTCTGGACCCAGTAATGGGTTGCAGATCTGCTTCCCTAGGGTCTTGGCAAGGCAGGCTATAAAGGCCAGAAAAAGCCTCTCATTTATTTTTAATTTCCTCACATGCGTTCCCTTGGTCTGCCTGTAGATGGCACACTTTGGCATCCCTCTCAGTTCAATGCTCGGAGTGTGTTTGCTGCAATAAGGACTGGATCAATGTAATATAGGTTCCTACCTGGAAGATAAGACCTTGGAATTCATACTTTCTCAGAGACAGTTCTCCAACCTTCACTGACAGCCCCCTTCCTTTTCCCAGGTAGAAAATAATTCCACTCTCCTCTGCATCCTCTATAATCAGTCCTGGTTAGTAGAGAGGGAAATTGAGAGGGTCAGATCTCTTTAGTCCTGGATCTCTTTAGTCTTGAGCTGGCTCCCAAGGCAAACAATGGCATCACCCCACCCAGCCTGGAAGGGGTCTTGGGACACAGCAGACCAAATTTGTGTGTCAAAAGCTGAGTCAGCCCTAGGCTGTGTCTTTCTCTTTCCCCTTTCCTGGGGAGGTGGATCCCTGGGGACACCTTTGTCTGTAGCCAGGGACCCAGAGGCCTGAGTATTCAAAAATGTCTTTACTGTGGAGGAGGGTGCCAACAGTAGCAGCTGCCACTTTTAACTCACAGTTTTGCCATCACGATTTTTTTTCCTTTGTCCCTCTCTCTTCTGGGCAGTGCCCAGACTTTCCCTTGTGTCCTAAATCCTAGAAGATTTTTTTCCAGGCCATTTCTGCTTGTCCTCTAGCTATTTTTCTGGGAGAGAAGAAAAGACTAATATTTATTGGAGGAAAGAAACTGGACTTGAACTGTTGGGGATAGAAATAATAAGATATGGCAGGATAGACAT
Organism: Tolypeutes matacus; assembly: GCA_026826555.1. Classification (NCBI taxonomy): domain Eukaryota; kingdom Metazoa; phylum Chordata; class Mammalia; order Cingulata; family Chlamyphoridae; genus Tolypeutes; species Tolypeutes matacus. The sequence goes on along the minus strand of JAKSZT010053764.1, from coordinate 17,680,080 downwards.
GCAAACTGTAACACAAGTCACAACTCTGCCCAAATCTGGAGGTTAAAATGAAGATGTTATAGGTAGGGTTTTCTCTCTTTGTAAAACTTTCTGAACTAAGTATTGGTAAAGACTATATAGGAATTTAGAAAAGATTAGAATAGCAATGCAAAGTGGAGTAAAAGCACATTGGAGAAAGATGCTGATTTTAGCATTGGAAGAGGAAACACAGTCATGGAGAAAGTAGTTTTTGAGTTGGGTGTTTAAGGATGAATAGGACTTCAACAGAGACTGAAGAAGGGCACTCATACAATACAGGAGGAACAATGTGAGATAGCACATTCCACCAGGGGGTGGAAACATTCAGAACTTCAGGGAAAAGGTTATTGTGTCCTGTGTGGTGGAAACATGGGTTGTGGGAGCATAGTTGACTCAAGATAAAGCTAGAGAGGGAGATGGAGAACACCATGCTGAAATCTTTTGGCAATGTGACTCAGGTCTTACAATCTGTCATTATGCAATTAGGCTATAATTCAGTAAATTATAAAATACTTTCAGCATTGTTGAAGGATAGAATTTTAAAATCTCTTAGAATTAAACCATGAGTATTACTTTCTGACCTCAAACATAGGAGACTTATGTTTGCTTTCTCTCCCAAACTTTTATCTTTTTGCCCTATGTTACTGCAAACTTCTCTGTAGCTTGTGCTTATCTCTCCTTGACCTGTTAACATAGGAGTGACTCAGGACTCTATCTATTGTCCTTTCCTTCTCTCTGTCTATATTAATCAACGTCTTGATTTTTGTATACCTTATCTATGTCAATGAATCCCAAATTTAAATCTTCAGCCTAGACCACTTCCTGAACATCAGATGTTATATCCAACCTATTAACATCTCCACTTGGATATCTAGTAGGCACCTCAATCCATTCATGTCCAAAACTGAACTCCTGATGTTTCTTCCCAAACCTACTGTTTCACCATCTAAATGGATGGCAACAATATCCTCCCAATTGCTCAGGCAAAAACTCTTAGAGTCTCCTGACTCCTTTCTTGTCTCACCTCACATTCAATCCATCAGGAAACCCTGTGAGCAATATTATCAAAATATATGCAGAATCTTACCACTTCTTACCATCTTCACTGCCACCACTCTAGTTCAGGTGACTACCATCTCTCACCCAGATGAATGCAAGAGACTTCTAATTGGTATCCCTGCTTTCACCTTTGCCCTCAGAGTCTATTCTCAACACAATACCAGAGTGAAACCGTAAAGACTTAAATTCAGATCATTTCACTCTTCTAAGCAAAACCACCTAAGTCTTCCAAACTTTTAGTCCTTCTGATTACATGAGGGAGAAAACCTCCTTTAGGTGCTCATCTGGTTTGAGCTGCTGCTAATCTCTTTCAGACAAAGAGGGTGGGCCCCAGGCTGAGAGCCATCTGTAGGGATCTGAACAGAAGAAGCAGTTGTTCTGAACAGTGGCTGTTCAATACAACCACCTGGGGAGCTTTTACAAACTCCTAGAGTAGGGCCCAGGCATATGTGGATTAAAAAAAAAAAAAGAAAGAAATTATTTCCCACATGATTGCAATGAGCAATCAAGTTGGAAAACCAGAGATTTAGAGGAACCATTGTTCAGAAGGCCTCTAACCCCACATGGAGGGGAAGAAGGGATTCAAGAATCCTCCATCTACAAGTCTATTGAGTGCCACATTTCCAGAATAGGCCATGTATTTTATGGAGTTCAGAAAGAAGAGATATCATTTTCTTCATTCTCTTAATCCACATTCCATTCCCTCAACTCTTGTCTGAGAAAGTGCACACCCCACAAACCTAAAAAAGGAAGGAAAATTAGATGATTATATAGTTGGACAGCTATCTCCAGCTCCAGACCATTACTCGTAGGGTGTCGTGATTAGGGACAATATAGCTAGTCAACATGTAGTATTATGTTGAGCTAGTCAATCAACTTGGGAGGAAGGGAGTGGAGAACATCAGAGAACATTGGCTATTTGATAACATAAAGATGGATTCCACTGTGTAATTACAACAAAGCAGGTCCATATGTCATATATAATATCTAATTTTTTTATACTTGCCTTTAATTGCTGTTGATTTTTTCCTATTAAGAAATAGAGCCTTCATATTTATAGCACTTGCATCAACATTCATTTATCTTTAACCATCTTAGAAAGCATTCCAAAAATTTTGATGCATGTTGGCATCTGCATTGCTGGTATTTTAGGGATTTTTTTTTTTTTTTTAATATTGTATAATGAATAGTTTTCACCTTCACCAGCATTGAGTTTTCATTTCATGAAAGCCCTGTCAGTAATTGTTGACTCATAAGGCACCATGAGGCAAGGATCCACCTAGTGCTGATCTTTCCATTGATATTCATGAGTGCCTGAAATAGTCTCTGTCAGATGATAGGGGCAGATTCCTGGCTTCCCACAGGGGAGGTAAGGGGATCCTACCCAGGTGACTCATCAAGTACAGGTGGTGATGATAAAGCTGGTTCGGAGAGTCATGGTAAAGGGTGGTGGTCCACAAAAGATGCTGGTGGTACTTATGGGAAAGGAAGCCAAAGGCAGCCCAAGGAGAAGACTGATTGGTCTGATGGAAATTGCACTGTGTGTGGTGTTTCTCTCTTTCAACCAAAGAAACATTTCATCATTTAAGTATGTATTCTGCATCTGCTGTGGGTGAGGTTTGCACTAGAATACAAAGACCTCACCTCAAATACAATCATAGATGGAATTGGTGGGGTAAGGAGGTTCTCAGATTTATTAATGACTAGCTCACTGCCCACCTGCAGGATTCAGTCAGTCATTCAGCAAGCTTGTTCTGAGCCGTGGCTCAGAGGAAAAATGCCCTTTCCTTCCCCCTTCCTTCCTTCCTTCCTTCTTTCCTTCCTTCCTTCCTTCCCTCCCTCCCTCCCTCCCTCCCTCCCATCTTTCTTCTCTCCCTCCCTTCCTTCCTTTCTTCAACAATTATAAACAGAGTACATTCTAAGTCGTAGTCACTAGGGTTAAAATGGTGACCCAAACTTAAATGATATGGTCTAAGGAAGGAGTTCTTAACCTGGGGTCTTGTGGATAGAACAATGGGGCATCTGTAATCTTGGGTGAGAAAAAATTACAACTTTATTTTCACTAACCTCCAATTAAAATTTAACATTTGATTCCATCATGAATGTATGCAGCAAACCCCAGCAGAATTAGAAGTACCTGTGCTTCTGAATCCAATAAAATCACAGATAATTCCTTACTGTGTTAGTTTTTGCAGACATTTCAAAAAACTGATTATCCTCATCACCACTTAAAAATTATGGTAGGTTTTAGTTTCACCACCAGGTTTTGTTATTTAATGTGTTAATAAGTAAGCACACATATAATTGTATCACAAATTTACATTTTAACATTTCAGTGATTTTTATTTCAATATAACTGATTCCCTTTATAATCCTATATATTTTATTTTATGCATTTAAAAACACTATAGACTTCACCAGACTGCCAAAGAGGACAATGTCACAAAATGATTATGAATCATTGTCCTAGTAAGAGAAAAAAGCCTTAAAGAAATAATCCACAAATATGTAATGACAAACAGTGCTAAGTGCTCTAAAGAAAATGTCCAGATATGGGAGATGCCAAAAAGAAGAAGACATGGTCCCCAACTCAAGGAGTTCAATGTCTCTAGTGCTATCCAACAGGATTCTGCTTCCCCAGGAAAACTACATCTTATTCTATAGTCAACCAGTCAGTCAAAAAATATTGATTGAGGATCTCTCCTGTGCCTGGCCCTGGGTGAGCAGTGGGGATACAACACCTCTGACTGCCAGTCCAGTGGGGAAAGTCAGAGCAAACCACTCATAAATAAATACATAACAGAGATAATTTCAGTTAGAGACCAGAGCACTTGAAGACAAAGAACTGGGGTAATGGGATACAGAGTAATCCCCAGGGGATGTTGTGGGAAATCTGGGGGTACTGGGAAAGCCTTTCTCAGGAGGTGACATTTGCAGTGAGGTCTGAAGGATGAAACTCAGGGGAAGAATTTACCAGGCAGATAAGACAAAAGCCCTGAGATGGAAACAAGTACATGGTCAGTCCCCTAGCATCTAAGTATCCAGACCTCTTAATTAATGGCCATGTCCCACTGTTGTGCCCTGCTTTTAGAGAAAAAATAAATCACAGGGGTGAGAAAACTGGAGGTAGTCGGAGTCAGAAAGCTACAAGAGGCCAGAGACAGCAGTGAGGTCAAATGCCCGTGGCATGCCATGTCAGGCTGGTTCAATGTGAGGCAACCTGAAGAAGGTGCAGTCCCCTGGGAGGGAAAATCAGGGGCCCCTTCCAACCTCTGAGCAACCCCTAGCCTTTTGTAGCAGTTTGATATTGTTTATGAATTCCAAAAATAGATATTGGATTATGATTGTAAACCGGTCTGTTCCTCTGGGCATATTAGATTATATTAGATTCAGAGGTTTCACTTTCACTTGATTAAATTAAGATTGGGGTTTTGATTGGCCATGTCAGTAGGATGTTGAGTTCCCGCCCCCTTGGTTGGCGGGGACTCACAGAGAAAACACACAGCAGAGGAAAGAGTTGGAGTTTTGATGCTGGAGCCCTGGGAAGTAGTAAATACACTGGAGAAGAACTCAGAGGGATAGAGACGGCTCCATAGACATAGCAGAGGCCCTGGAAAGAGAGAGAGCCTGATAGTACTACATGTGGCCTTGTGGAGATAACAGAGCAGCTGACCCCAGAGAGAAATAAACCCCAGGAGAGAGACGAGCCTTATACTAGCCTACAGCTGAGACCAGAAGAAACTGGGACCACAGACCTTGAAGAGGAAGGCTGAACCCACGCAGAGACCGGCAGCCATCTTGTTCCAACATGTGGCAACAAACTTTGGTGAGGAAAGTAATTTACTCTTTATGGCCTTGTGACTGTAAGTTTCTACCCCAAATAAATACCCTTTATAAAAACCAACCGATTTCTGGTATTTTACATAAGCACCCCTTTGGCTGATTAATACACCTTTCCTAGCCCAGTTCATCACAGCTGCCTTTCAAACAGGAAGTTCCTATTATCATCAGGTGCCTCCTTGTTTTTGGAAGGAGATACACAAGTGCTTATCACCTGATCTTCAAAGGCCTGTGGCAGTGAAATACCTCTCTACGATAGATAAAGGCAGCTATTGGCCTCCAAATCGCATCTTAATCTCACCCTCCAAGGCCTCTTGGTGGGCACAAGTCTTCTACTCAACCCACTTTTTCCACTCCAGATCCAGGGAAAGCTATTCATTGTCCCCAGCTCTTTGAACTTTAGGAAAATTACTCTTTCTTTATGAAAAATGACACCCAAGCTCTTCCCTGGAAGCAGCCTATAAGACATCTCTTACAGCTTATTAAAATCTACAAAAATCCTACCCAGTGGCTATTAAAGAAGCTCATATAAGGGATTTATTTTTTAAAAGACCAATAGTGCTTTTTCCTCTCAGCACTTGGTATAGGCTGCCTGCGCTTTTTCCTCAGTTGCTGCTCAGTTCCAGGATATAGCTGTCACAATGGGTTTCAGAGACCTGAAAAGCCCTGCTGGCCTCCAAGTGCTCAATGATTCCTTGGTGGACAAGAGCTACATGGAGGGATAAATGCAGTCATAAGCAGATGTGGCACTATTTGAAGTAGTCTCCAGCCCGCCACCCACCGATTTGCCATATGTTGGTATAATCACACCAAGTCTTACAAAAAGGAAAAAGCCAGACTGCCAGGAGTGAAGAAAGCTTTGGGCAAATATGGACCTGCTAATGTGGAAGACACCACAGGAAGTGGAGCTGCAGATAGTAAGGATGATGACAACATTGATCTTTTTGGATCTGAGGAGGAGGAGGAAAGTGAAGAAGCTAAACAGCTAAGAGAAGAATGCCTTGCTCAGTATGAGTCAAAGAAAGCCAAAAAACCTACACTTGTTGCCAAGTCTTCCATCTTACTAGATGTAAAACCTTGGGATAATGAAACAGATATGGCAAATTTAGAAGAGTGTGTCAGAAGCATTCAAGCAGACGGCTTTGTCTGGGGCTCTTCTAAACTAGTTCCAGTGGGATATGGAATAAAAAAACTTCAGATACAGTGTGTAGTTGAAGATGATGAAGTTGGAGCAGATATGCTGGAGGAGCAGATCACTGCTTTTGAGAACTATGTGCAGTCCATGGATGTTGCTGCTTTCAACAAGATCTAAAATCCATCCTGGATCATTGCACTTAAATAAAAGTTTGAAAAACTAAACCAACAAACAAAAGAACCCCAATAGTATCTAGAGGCTATCACAAGGTTACTGAATGTTCAGCCTCAAACCCTAAAACAAATGTCAGCTAAATTGTGGCACAAATGCCATAAAGGGCACATGGACCAATCTTTATTGAAAAAGAAATCAGTTGCTTCTCTAATACTATCTTTCCTGATACTTCTAGACCTTCAATTCCCTTATTCATTCCCAGCAGCTCCCCTTTCCCTCCCCCCACTCCCACATACTTAAAATGCCACAGGAAAATCAGTGAAAGTTTGGCACCTCTCATAAACTGTTGCTAATCTCTTTTTTACATGGTCTCTATCTGTAATTAGTCCATGGTGAGATATGAGCTGATGGTCAGATGATAGACCCACTACAAGATAGTGCATAATCAAAGAAAAAATAAATTCCATTTATCACATAACACTTATGAAGACAGGAAACTAGATTAGTAAATGTTGAGGCAGAAAGTCCACTTACAAGAAAATTCCCAATGTCCTGGAATTTCTAGTGAATCATCAAGGTAAATGTTTTGCCTTCTAAAGTGATATTTTCAAAATGCAGACTGGGACTTGAAATCAGTTGATGTAGGTTCCAGAACTAGTCTTCCACCAATTCTCTGCATGGCCACAAGCAGGTTTTACTCTGGGTCTCACCAGGCCTCTGTTTCTTTATCTGTAAAAATATGGATATGGAACATTACTTCCAAGGCTTCTTAAAGGTCTAAAATTCTAAGAATCTCAGCCTCTGATTAGAATGAAACTGTGCATACAAGCAACAGATTTCCAGCCAAAGCAGTGAAAATAAGATCGTAAGTGAAAACAGGAGCATGATACTGACAAGTAACTTCAAACTTCCCATATTGTCTACCATGGGTGCATGATCACTGGGACATTTGCATGGAAAATCTAGGCATTTGGCAATTTATTATTTTTTTAATTAGAGATTTACTGATTAAAGAACCCTTCAGCCACCATATTTGCAATCTTTCCTCAGCCACCTAAATTTAGCCTCTCTGAGGTGCTTTGTGCCCCTTCTAAGGGAACAATGAGGCACAGAGACTCCTTCAGAGAAAAGGAAGAGGAAGAGAGGGGTGACACTTCACTAGTTCCCTGTGTAGTCCAGGCAGAACTCATCCCCTGAGAGCTCCATGTACTCCATTAAAAAATTAAAATTTTTTTCCAGGTCAAAGGAATTGGGAAAATGCTCCAGTATTTCCTTCCATGAAGATTTACTATTATATTAATATAGCAAAGAATCTGAGAGGTCCCACAGTAAAAAATCCTGCCTGGCTTTCTTTAACTGAATTTCCCATACTCTTTTACCTACAAACCCAATTTTTATAATCCCTGCTACCATCTCATGGAACCAATGTGACATGGAACACACTTTGGGAGAGCTGGAGTGTAGACCAGGGGCCCATGAGAAAGAGCTCAGCAGGAGACGTCCTGAGATGCATCCCGTGACTGGGACCTCCACCCTCACAACCTACACCAAGTCACTTGATCATTTATCTGGGAATCAGGCACAACTTGGAGTGGTGGGACCTCCAGGAGAGACAATAGACCACTGTCCAGACCTTCCAAACATTCACATGTTTATGCAACATGTACTAACAGAAAACCTACTAGGTCCCTGGTGCTCTTCAATACTAGGAATGCAGAAGTAAACAAAGCATACAAACATCTCCACCCTTGTGGAGCCCACATAGTCATTGCGGGCATTAAACAATGAACAGGTAAGTAACCATTTCATGTGTCCGGGGGTGACGGAGCGTGTTCTGGATGCTGATGCAGCCTCAGCCCTCACCTCCGGGTCACCGTTGACTTAGTACACCTGCTGGATTTTGCCACGTTTGGCAGGTGATAACATCCTCGACAATGGAGGAATCAGCACCTTCCATGCATATTCCATCTGGAGAAGAATATCCTGGAACAATAATTTAGTGGAAGTAGAGATATTTACCCTTGAAAACAAAACAAGCAGGTATTAAAAGTCACTGTGAACCAGCAATTCTGCTACTAAACATACCCAAAATAATTGAAAACAGGAATTCAAACAAATACTTATACGTGAATGGTCATAGCAGCACGAGTCATAATAGCCATAAGGTAGAAATCCATTAGCAGAGGAATGAATGGATAAACAAAATGTGCTCTAGCCATACAATGGAATATTATTCAGCCATAAAAAGGAATAAAGTCCTGATACATGCAACAACAACATGGATGGACCTTGAAAACATTATGCTAAGTGAAAAAAGCCAAACACAAAAGGTCACATATTGTATGATTCCATTTATATGAAATGTCCAGAATAGGTAAATTCATAGAGACAGAAAGCAGATTAGTGGTTGCCAGGTACTGGAGGGAGGGGAAAATGGGGAGTGACTATTTAATGGGTCTGAGATCTCCTTTGATGAAATGTTTTAAAGCAAGACAGAGATGATGATGATGGTTGCACAACATTGTGAATATACTTAATACCACCAAATCGAATGCTTTAAAATGATACATTTTACATTATGAGAATTTCATCTCCAAGAAAAAGTCAGTGTGGTCCTGTTGTGTTGCTGCCTGGTGGGGAGGAGGAGTGCACCAGAAACAAGCATGGGGTCACCACTGCTCAAGGTCAGAGCCAGAGCCCCACTAATAGGGAGGTAACTCCGTCTTTGATATGGTATTAGCCTGACTTGTCCTCTCTCCCATCCCCCCACAACAAAAAAACAAAGATTTGGAGACATGTTCTTATTCACTAGGCACTTTGTGTTATGAGTTGAATTGTGTTCCCCCAAAGGACTCCTGAACTGGCACCCTAAGTTGGAGGGAGCCTGGGTCCCTGCTGCTCATGGAGTTGTCAAACCAGCCCCTACTGCCCATATCCAAATTCGGTTCATATAAAAGATACTGTTGTCTTGTGTTGTCTGTCACATGCAACCAACTCCAGCCCTGACTAATACACACCAGACTCAGTTTCTCTTTATCAAAGATATCATTACGCAACAAAACACACTGCTAATGACCAACCAAGCCTCCACCACAACTATTTCTGCAAATCAAAGGATTTGCATGGAAACCTGATTTTTATCCCTGAACATTTCAGTCTTCCTTCCCCCAGCCACCCCAGCTGGGGCCAATGACAACAGGGCCCTTCAAAAAGCTTCCAAACTGCGTGACAAACAGGAGGACACACAGGGTTTTTTCTTGTAGGCCTTGCCCTCACAATGACTTGTCAAACCTGCTTGGCTGCTGAGTGGCTCTGGTGGGTTGGGTTAAAAGGGCAATGGATCCGTCCAGAGAGCCATTATCTGCCTAGAAATTGCAGCTTCCTATTACCGTTGTAAATCTCCTGGGACATTCAAAAGTGATTCAGTTGCTACTGGCACTTCCATGATGAGATCTGCCTTTACCGCCTATTTCCCTCATATTTGCCTTTACCTCACTCTGCTAGCCATCATGGCTTACAATCCTGGGATGAGCAGGCCTCTGCTAATGCATGAGAGATGATTTCTGTGGAAAGTTTTGCCTGAATCTGGAACTTAAACTCTCAGTCTTGTCTTTGCAGAATCACAGAATCGCAGAACTTCAAGACACTGAAGAGGACACTGGTTCTAGTTCCTGTCTCAAGGAAGATCCCAGATGGATTGTTACTGACTCTCTCCTTAAACCAGTGGTTTGCAATATTTTATTTGATTGTGAATCCTTAGAGAAAGTGTTGCCTTCATTAAATGACCAGCTCCCTAGACAAAACGCATATATGTTCATGCAGCACAAAACTTTGCCCACAATTTCCTGAGGTTCCAGACCCTTTGAAGCCCACCCATGGGTCCAGAGCTCTCAGGTTAAGAAGTCTTGCCTTGGAAGATCAGAGCAGATTTTAAAACCTCTAAAGCCATCTAATTCCCTCCTTGAGGTAGATTCCTCTGCTGCTCCCAAACAGAGTAGACTATGTTGATTTTAGAGGCTTCAATTGTTCATGGCCTGTACTGTGATTTATGGCTGACAGTAAGAGAAATGCCAGAGCCCCCTCCCTATTTCCTACTCTAAAGTCCTTTATTTGAAATTCAAGTCCCAGCCATCCTTTCCTGCCTTCTCTCACCCAAACAACCCACACTCAGCCACGTTGGACTGTTTACTTGCATGTTCTCAAACATGCCACGATGCCTTCCTCTGCCCCTCTGCTTTTGTTTGTTCAGGCAGTTTACTAGCCCAGGACACCTTTTTGCCCATCACTATCTGTTTAAGGGAATATATACAAAAGAATTATTTTGTAATCAAACACAGATGTACACCTTAAGGTACTCATTACAATTTTCTTACAAGGGAAAAATGCTCACAACTAAATGTCCATAACTAGAATAATGCCATGGAGAATTAATTTTTACATTAATTAACAACCATACTAAAATCCAAAATATTTTGCCTATAATTTTTGACTTAAAATGATTGAAATATTTAAAATATTGGTGTATTTCATCTCTTGGTATGAACCTTTATTTCATTCTTTTAATGAAATAATTTTTAATTTTTAAATTGAAGGAAATCACTATATTTTCTAAAAACAATTTTTAAAAAAGATGAGAAGCCAAGATAAATTAACTGTTATTTTCCTTCCAAAATATATTATTTTAGCCAGTTTTCAAAGTGTTACTCATCTGTTTGTCTTCATAAACTATAGAATATAGGGACAGGGCTTCCTTTAGTTATATTAATGGAGAGAGAAAACAGTAATATCTTTCTGCTTTCTCAGTGTCATGACTTAGAGAGCACTGATGTTTCTTCTTTCCTAATCTTAGGGTAAGCCCAGTATTAGAAAACTTGTGAAAACTGTCAGTAGATGTGTGTCTATGTATTTATATATATATGGATAACAGCGGTACACCTTTTAAAAAAAATAACACAATTCACAGTACCTCTATAAGCGCTGCTTGCTCACTTCCTTCGTCCACAACTATTAGTTGCGATCTTCCTTTCCTTTCATTGTACCGAATGCTAGTGGCAACCTGGTTTGCCTTTACATGCTCATATTTGTTACAAGAGGAACCACACCACTGGTAAATTTCCTAAAAGAAAAAGGCAGATTTTTGGAAACCAGGAATTATATGGAGGGCATTCAACCTTGGTGCAAAACTCACTGTGATTAATTAGGATAAAACATAAAGGTAGTGAGAAGAATATTAAAATCGCCTATTGTGGAGGTACAAATGGTTTTATACATTAAATTTATACTTCTTTCTGTGTCCTGTTGCTTTCAGTTAGTATTATAAAGTGAGCATTTTTAAAATATGTAGAATAAAAATACATATCTCACCAAAAAAAAAACACAACTCACTTTTCAATACCCAGGAAAAACAGCCAAGTCCATAAAGCCTTTCCTGAACTCTTCCTCGGTGCTCTCAGCCCAAGCCTGAACATTGGTTGTGGAACATATCACCTTCCATTGCAGATTATTTGGGCAGCCATATAGCAGACTAAACCCTTGAGGTCTGGAATCAAAATGATTGGGTTTCAATCCTGGCTCTGTCTCTTTCTTACTGTATTACCTTGTGTATGTTTCTTAACCCTTCTGTACTTCAATGGCAAAATGGAGACAATACCTCATAGGTTTCTACATCATAGGGTTGTTGTGAGGATTAAATGAAATAATCCATGTTCAATTCTTAGCACAGTTCCTAACACACTGAAAACATTTGGTAGAAGTTATTTTTATTATAGTTGGTTGTATACTTTAGCTCCTCCTGCCATTAGATAATAAAGTAGTAGAGTGTAGAGCCTAGTTCTTATTCATCAGTTTAAACCACAGCAGCCTGGAAAATTGCTTTGCACATAGTAAATATTCAGTATATGATATTTGAATGAAAATGAAGCACCTGAGAATTTTGATTTTTACCCACAATAAAAATAAATAAAAAATTTTAAAAAAAAGGAAAAAAATGTATCTAAGAACTTCAGACAGCATTGTTGTCACCTGTGTTTTATGAATGAGTAGAGATGCCATGGTATAGTAACGTGGATGATGTATTGAGACAACAAATCAGGAGTAGAGATGCCATAGTATAGTAAGGTGGTAATCTGTTCTAATACCCAAATTTTTATCCACCATGAAAAGATCCAGAGATATTTCATGCACATAAGCCAAATGTCTACCTATTCTTTCTTCTGTTTTTGTTCTACACAAATGATAGCATGGTGTATGTACTTTTCTGCACCTTTCTTCTTTTTTTATAAACAAATCAATTTTATTGGTACATATTAATAAAGCACACAATTCATCCAAAGTGTACAATCAATGATATTTGGTATAATCACATAGTCGTGCATACATCACTCAATCATTATTAGAGCATTTGCATTATTTCAATAACAATAATAAACCAAAAAGTAGACAAACAAGAAAATTCTTTACCTCTCAATCTCTCTATGCCAACTTTGACTTTAGTCATTTATAATAAACAAGGAAACTAGAGATATTGAATGACTTGCCCAAGGTCACAATGGTGGATCTGGAATGCCCATATGCAGGTTTTCTAACTTCAAATTCAGTCGTCTTTCCATTACAAACATCAAGATAAGCGGAGAAGATAGTCGAGGAACCCTTCACTAGCCAGGCAGGAAATGTAAAAACTGAGGCTGGCCAGGGGTAAGATAAAAGGGCTGTTGGGAACCTCATCAAGCTGGAAGGTGCATGCTTTCTAATTCTAGCCATTTCCTGTTGGTTGTCATAAAGGCATAAGAGGATATTTACTGAAAAGATCTAGCTTGAACTTATTGTTGACAAATGGGAGTGCAGGCCTGGAGGCCTGGTATTTTTAGATTTTCCTGTTTTTAAGAGAAGTTGGAAACTTGGACTTTTATGTGAAATGTTTCTGATTTTTAAACACCACACAGGTCAAACAGTACATGTCTGCAGGAGAAATGTTGTCTGGGGACAGCCATTTTGCAACCCCAGTTGAGAAGAACGGCAGATAAGCAGGGAAAGCTGCACTGTAGTCAGTACATAGCTGTGCTTGTACTTCTGTGGAAAATACCTAAGTCATCTGAGCAACAGGTATCCAACTTGAAATTTGATGATTCCATGAAACTGGTAAGTTATAGATCAGTTAATCTGTGACTGGCTTTATTGACCCAAGATCACTATGTTCTGCTAAACCAAAGAAACAACACCTAGTAGGTGATTAACTTCATTTTCTGACCCGTGGGGATGGGGATGGGCACTGCTGGAGACCATGTAGATTACTGACAAGGCTTTTCTTCTCCCGAAAGTATACTCCGTGGATAAACTGATAATAGCCTTTAATTCAAACTCTCATTACATCATTGTATTCACTTTCAATTTGCCATGGATCATGGGAAAATTCATCTTTATCTTATTCTGGGTTCCTTTTCCTGGGATTTCTAATTGAAGGAACCAAAGGAGTCACAAACTGCTCATCCAAGAGAGAAGCTAGAATAAGGTCAATAAATACCTGCTATTCGGTTCCAATTCCCATAACCTTGGAGTGGGCTGCCATGTAGAGTTCTCTCAATTTGTCCACCCCCACCCTATTCCCAACTAAGTATGCGCTTAAGAACTTGTTAGGGTCATTTTTCCTATGGTGCTTATTCACCCAGTTAAACCACTAGCAACTTAATAGCCACGACTTTCATGAAATTCATTTTGTGGAGCATATTCCTGACTTGAGGTCTTGGAATTTCTCTTATACTCAACTGTAATTAAAAGAGGAATCAGGAACCAATAGAGGAGAATTCAGTAGCAACCATCACATATTCATGGATCACAGAAAGAAGAATCATTTGCTGGTTGTCATGTATATTCAGCATACTTACATCTTGCTGATATGAGTGAGGCTAGGCTAACCTGAATGTTCTGGTGTTTTAACACTAAAAATTTGTTTCTCGCTTCTATCACAGTTCAATGCAGTTGGTGGGATGGGGGTGGAGAGGAGTTGGGGGGTGGGGGTGGGGTGGCAAGCAGTTCTCCATGCAGTCAACCAGGGACTTGGGACCCTTCCATCATGTGGTTTCACCATCAGCAAACTTTTTCTATAAAGGGCCATATATTACGTATTTTATGATTTGTGGGCCATATGTTCTCTGTTGCAACTACCCAACTCTGTCACTACAGTGTGAAAGCAGCCATAGGTAATATGTAAGTGAATGAGTTTGGCTGTGTTCCAATGAAACTTTATTAAGAAAACAAGCAGCAGGCCAGATTTGACCCATGGGCTGTACTTTGCCGACTAGGACCTTGTCTTCCTCTGCATTCAGCTAGTTGACAGCTAAAGAGCAAGGGTCCTGGAAGAGGCACATTTGCTCCTAATGACATTGCCTGGAAATGAAACACTTTACTTCTGCTCCCATTACAATTGTAGGAATTAGTTCCACAGCTCTATCTAATTGGAAGGATGCTGGGAAATGTAGTCTAGCAATATTCCAAGGATATACAGATATTGGTGAGCATTAGCAGTCTCTGTCACATCTCTCTTAAAGATCTCTCTCATAACTTATGGGCAAGCATACAAGGTAATATGTAAAAGCAATTGCCATTCCATTCATTCATCCAACACATACTTATTACTAAGCACTTGGAGTGAAAGACAAAAATAATGATAGCTAATATTTATTGGGTACTTATTATGCACCAGGCCTCAGGCTAAGTGCTTAATATTTATTATTTTTAACTCTAAGAAGCTACTAAGGAAGAACACATAAAATATAGAAGAACATGTATTCAAACTCTGTTTTACCACTTACTAGCTGTGCGACCCTGAGCAAGTTACTTAACCTCTCTGTGCTTTAGTTCTGTTTTGTAAAATGGGCATAAAAATAGCATCTCCCTCTTAGGATTGTTATGAGTCTTAAATGAATTAATATATTTAACATGATTAGAATAGTATCTGAATGCAGTATTTCATAGTGCTGATTATTTGTAATATTTTATATTTTATAGATAAGGAGACTGAAATTTTTGAGAGGTTATTTAACCAATGTAAGGAAACACTGCTAATAAATGATGGAGTTGGGACTTGAGTTATCTGCCGGACTCCAGAGCTTAAGCCAAATATTTGAATAAGGTAGAGTCCCTGCTTCCAAAGAGCTTATAGTCTCATAGGTAATGCTAGGGAATTGATAATACAAAGCAGACAATACTAAATGCTATAAACCCTCCTGCTTCTCTGCTGTTTTCCAAATAGACCTTTTCAAGAGCTTCATCCTAAGAGCAATGCAAGCTTTGGAGTCAGACAGACTTCAGTTGCAATATTGGTTCCATCATCATGAGCTTCGTTATTTCTGTCTGCTAAGCATCCTTTCTACCTCTTTTATACTAATACCTGGGGCTTCATCTGGAAGCCACCATTCCTCACTCTTGACCCATACAGTTCCAGGGGCTGACCACATCCTCATGGCCCATGACTCAGGTCAGTGTTTTAACCCCTATCTTCAGAGATGGACATGTGATCTATTTTGGTTGAGTCCAAGTAAATCCTGAGGATTTTGCCAAAGCTATTGGGAAGAAGACTTCTTGTTCTCACTAGGACTGCTAAGCTAGTTAGGATGTAAAACTAGAGATACCAGGAGCCAAATGTGATGTGGAAAAAGCCAGCCTGTGAATGACCTCAATACAAGAAAGCAAAGCAAAAGCAGTGGAGACAGAGTTCTGAAGACATTCTTTGAGGCCTTGGATCCAGCCATGCCTGAGGTCAGATATCCCTAGATTTTTCATATATGTGAGTAAAGAAATTCTTTCTCTTGCTCCCTTTTTGGTGGTGGTGGTATTTTGCTTAAGCCTGTTTGACCTTGTGTTACTTGCAACCAAGAGTCCTTATACCCTAGCAGTACCTCTTTGAGTCTCAGTTTCCTCACATGCAAAATTAATGCCTATTCCCATATAACTATCATAAAGATTTTATTAAACAATGTTTGTAAAGTGCCTAGTGCAGAGTTCAGCACATAGCAGTTGCTCAATAAATGACAGCTCTCATGATTTTCAAAATACAGAACGGAAGTACCTTTAGTATTTATGGGAGGAAGCAGTTGGATTTAGTTGAGGGCAACTGGGAAAGGCTACAGTTGATTCTCAAAGGTAGGATAGACTTTTAACAAATAGAGATGGAGGATTAGCATGAGTAAATGTATAGCAGCCGGGAAAGCACTGTAGATTTGGTAAGTTTGTGTAGTTCAGTTTGGCCAAACACAGGACTGTGTGGAGGAATTGCAGGAAGTAAGTCAAGAAGGGTAAGCTGGGGGAGCAGATGTAGCACAAGTGGTTGAGCACCTGCTTCCCATGTACAAGTTTCAAGGTTCAATCCCTGGTACCTCTTGAAAAACAAAACAAAACAAATGAAAAAATCAACTTTCATTGGTAAGCTGATGTGGCTCAGTGGTTGAGTGCCTGCTTCTCTTGTATGAGGTCCTGGGTTCAATCTCTGATACCTCCTAAAAAAATTTTTTTAATTAAAAAAAAAAAAGGCAAGAAGGATAAGCTGGATTTGGAGCATGGAAAAAGTTGTATACCAGGTTTATAATTTGGATGTTCAGTTGGCAAGAGGGAAGGGAACTACTGAAAGTTGTTAAGGAGTATAGATACAAGTCTTGTATTTCCAAAGTCTGTTTCTAAATGTGTTGTTTGAAACACAGAATATTTTCTAACACAGTGTAAGCAATGAGCGATAGAGTCTCAGATTAGTCCACGGAAGACTGCTTCTCAGATGTTTTTAACTTTTAAGTGTCTGCCAAGGAGATTGTAAGTTTCTGGGAAGGAGAATTCTTTTACTCAACCAATATGCCCCCCAATTATTCAACTATAGAGCTACATATAAATGGTGCTTGTAGCAGTTTGGCATGGTTTATGAATTCCAAAAAGAAATATTGGATTATGTCTATAAACTGGTCTTTTCCTCTGGGCGTATTAGAATGTATTGGATTCAGAGGTTTTTCTTTTACTTGATTAAATAATGATTGAGGCTTCGATTGGGCCACGTCAGTAGAACGTTGAGTTCCCACACCCTTGGTGGGCAGAGAAAACTACAAGGCAGAGCAGAGGAGTTAGTTGGAGTTTTGATGTGGGAGTTTTGATCCTGGAGCCAGGGAAGTAAACACACAGAGGAGCAGATACGCAAGGAAGGAGAGAAGACTCCATTAAACATAGGCAGAGACCTCGGGGAGAGAGACAGAGCCGTTCACCTGATAGTCTACAGCTGGCCTTGTGGAGAAAGCAGAGCAGCTGAGCCCGGAGAGAAATGAGCCCTGGGAAGAGAGGAACCCAGGAAGCCTGAACCCTTGCAGACATCGGCAGACATCTTGCTCCAACACTGGCAATAGGCTTTGGTGAGGGAAGTATCTTATGCTTTATGGCCTGGTAACAGTAAGCTTCTACCCCAAATAAATACCCTTTATAAAAACCAACTGATTTCTGGTATTTTGTATCAGCACTCCTTTGGCTGACTAGTACAGTGCTCTGGTTATCTTTGTCTTAATCCAAAGTGAGATTTCCTAGGAAAAGATACCCAGTTAGCATGCACACAGATATATGGCCAACGATTAAAATTCCTGGAAGTGTGTGTATTGATAAAAGACAGATCAATTTTTGCCAACTCATTTGGATATTGAGAAATGATTCGCATAAAGATGAAATCATGACATCAGAAATATGTTTAGCAGGTCTTCATTTCTGGATCCCTGAAAGAACTACTTATCCTTAATTGCTGCAAACCTGTTGGGCTTGTTTGTTAGAACCCATCTGTGTTGAAAGCGTTGACTTTGATTGTCTTCTGTACAGGAATTCCTGCTTCCACCTGGTGCTGGCGTAACCTGCTCTGACACTCTGATGCCCTACTTAAATTGCAATTGAGTGGAAATTCACAATGTTGGTGGAACCCAAGCCAGTGCCTCCTTCTGACATTTAATATGTATAGTATTGCATTCATTCATTTATTCCACAAGTATATATGAGCACTTGCTGTGTGCCAGATATTGTTCTGATGCTAAAGGCAGCAGGATAGTCAATAAAGTCAGACTTGAAACAAGTGTTTATACTGCAATACTATAATTTATTTTATGGGGTTATATCCAAGTCAAAAAGGTACCATGGTGTGTGGGGGGAAGCACTTAAAACTGTCTAAGGAATAAGAAAAGCTTTTCTGAAGACATAATATCTAATCTAAGACTTTTAAAGATGAAAAGAAACATTATAGAGAATGGGAGGATGTCATATCAGCCTGAGAAACTGGCAAACACCAAAAGCATGTGATTACAGAGTGTTGTGTGTATTTGATGAACATTTGCTGAGAGGATGGGTGGCTGGTGGATGGGTGGATGGGTGGATGAATGGGTAGAAGGGTGGGTGGGTAGGTGGATACGCGGATGGATGGATATGTGGATGCAAAGAAACCTTCCTCAGAAGCCATGTATTATCCAAGACTCATCTCAATCTGGAGGCAAGCCAGTTCTCCTTTCTTATAGTTCTTCAGTGTGGCTTGACGTTTGAATCTAACTTTACCTGCCAGTTTCCCCAGGGGCATTCTAACTTTTCTCATTCAGTTAAGTTAAAAATTCAAAATCCTGACAACAAAGGGTTTTATCTTGATGGATTTATTAAGAAAATATGATGCTGAATGCCACCCTATGTCCAATGTGGGCCAAAGGCTAAGCTACATAGTAGAGAGAGATACCAAAGGAGACACCATCCAGGACCATGGATAATTTACAATCTCACTAGAGATTTAAGAGTTGTATTCAAGAAATAAATCAGAATAAAGCTAGCAAGTACCAAATTATATGACTTGGACTCAAATTTGGGTTGTTTGCAATCATTAGTACAGCTGAAACTTCAGAGTTCTGTCTCTCACAGACAATTCTCTGAAACACTGTGTAGGGATAAGGTCCTTTGAGCTTGTTGAGAGGGTTTGAGTGTGGCTAACCTGAAGAACTTTGGTTACTTCCTTTCAAGTTTCCTCCTTTCTATGATCACATACCAGGTCACACTTACTTTGCTTGCTTCTTTCCTTCTTCTCCTCCCTTTACCCCCAACATTCTCGCTTCTCCCCATTGTCTATTTCATATGCAGAATTACAAATGATAATATGAGTTGAATGAGATTACTAAACTCAGTAGCAAGAGTCAGACACAAGGGAAGCTGGGTAAATTCTAAGTATGGCAAATCAAGAGGTAGAGTTACCAGGGACTGAACAGATCCTCCTTTCCTCTCTTGGGGGTGGGGAATGCTCCTCAGACTGCTAGACAAATGTCCCTTTGCCTTCTCTGGGTCTCCTGATCTTTGTCACAGGACCTTCAGAAGGAAACCTCTTACAAAAGTCCTTTGATATTAATTTTTGCCTGATCCTGGATTTGCCTAGTATTTAAAGACAGATTTACCACTCCACTGAAAAGATTCATATTTAAATCTCTGCAGAGAAAGCTGAGACAATAACCTATAACAAAAATCTGCCCGCAAATTATTTGTGGATCACAGCTATCTTAAGGATATAAGATATAAATGTGAATACTTGAAAAAGCTCATTTGTGACTCACAACACTGGTGCTGAGATTTTTTTTTCATTAATCTATTTAAAAAAATTTTTATATTTGATATACCCTAGGACCCAATAATTTTCTTCTAGGAATTTAGATATGGACACAGATATAGCTATGAGGATGCTCATTAAAGCTTTATGTAGAGTAATGAAAAATTTAAAACCACCATAGAGAAATGATTAAAAAGCCATGGTACCAAGGAATACTACACACACACACACACACACACAAACGATGTTATAGCAAACTATTAAAGATAAGGGAGAATTTCATAATACATTAAATTTAAAAGTTGGTTTCAAATTTACGTGTACAATATCATCTCAAGTTAATAGAAAATATGACCAAAATTGTAACATAATATTCACATTCTTCTTCCCTCTACTATCAAAGAGAATTCAATCTTTGCCTGCTCAAATTCCCATCACCGCTGCCACCGTGATGTCCAATGTACCTTCACCTCCGCCATCAATGGCATCTTAATCCGAAAGAAAAGTTCTGTTTTTCTCAAGTAAATTCTTTGAATTCTGTAGTGGATACTCAAAATAATGAAGAAAAATAGAAAGGAAACCAGAATAGGAGTAAAAGGGGAAAACTTCCAGCTAAAGGGCAATAAACTCTGTATAATAAAGTGCCACAATATAGAACAAAGATATCTTAGGTGGAAAAGGGGAAGAATTTTCTAGGGGATGTGGGACAGCATCAGGGTGTGAAGGAAAGCATAGAAGAGGAAAGTGAGTTGTGAAAACTTAACTATAAAAATATATTTGAACCTCTTCATGGTTATGAAGAAGTGGCAATACAGAATGAGTTGTTTAAACATTTAAAATATTTCAATTTTATATAAATTTAATTTATATACATACATTTACAAATGAAGGTATATATACTTAAATACAAAAATTAAATTTTAATTTTAAATTAAAATTTTAACTATTATAATTTTTGTAAATTAGTTATAAAATTGCCCAAATAAATGTTATTAGAAATAAAAATAAATTATAAAAATAATTAGTATATAATTAATATAAACACATCTCTCTTGTCTCTTCAGCATGCTTTAATATTTTTTATCCCTTTTTTCTCTCTGTGCTGCATTCTAAGTAAATTCTTCAGTATTACTTTCCAATTACTTAATTCTTCCTACAAGTGTAAAATTCTGTATTTCAAAACTATAGCTTTGTTCTGTTTTCCAGGATTTCTAATCCATTCTTTCTCATTTCAGATTTCATTTCTGTAACTTTCTGTTTTGTAATTTCTCATTTTTTAAAAGATTTTATGCCTTCTTTTATCTCCTTGGGCACTTTACACACACATATTTCAAAGTCTTTGTCAGATTATTATTCTATTATAATATTCTATATTCTATAATAATCTCATCTGTAATGAATTCACATCTATCTATTAGATTCCTTTATATATTTGCAGTTATTAATTTTCAGGCTTATTCTGAAGTGAATGGATTTTGTTTTCATTTTCTCTTTCTCCTTCTGTGCTTTCCCTCATTCTAGGAGTTTAAAGTTGTCTCTACCTGACCCCCCAGTTCCCAATCCAGAACAAAACTGATTCATAATGACATTTTAGACATCTGACCTGGTGTGATCATTGAGATATGGTCAGTTAAGTCACTGAGCCAGGGAGCAGCTTGGTTCAGTTGCAGGTGAAACTTTTGAGTCTGTGTTCTCCTACCTACCTAATCATACATTTACAAGGCTACAGAGACTCTAAGCATTGCTTGGTAGCAGTTTTGTTGTTTTTGCCCTAACATTCTTTTATGAGACATTGAGTCCCACTCCAGCACCTGGCTTTATGTAATAACCCAGTGTTTCATCCTCCAACTCTCATGGAGAATTTTACCTGAAAAAGCCAAACTTTGGGCTGCTACTGCAGGCTTCCACACTCACAGTCAGAAAGACTATAGCTCCAGCCCCACTCACTGCTTACAGTGTTTGTTCATTTCTGATACACAGGGATATTTATCTTATTTTTTAATCCAGTTATGTTTTAAGATGAACTATATGAAATTTCTTGTCAATTTTAACCTATGAAAACTAATTGCAGAGATTTGATTTAATATTTTTTATTACTTTTGTCATACTTTATCTGTCACATCTATATTTTGGAACAGAGGGAGTACACCAGAGAATGAACTTACTTTTCCAATTTTACCAGAAGTCTCTCTCTCTCTTAAAATTCATAATGAGTTAGAAATTAACTAGAAGAAAAATAGACAATAAAGATGTGGGGTTTTTAAGTTCAGAGAGAAGGATTCAGGGAAAGAAATGTCACTCAACTAAGAGGAAGGAAATAGGAAGAAGGAATGATAGAGAGGAAAAGAACCAGGGCTGGAAAAGGGGGCGAGATTCAATTAAAGGAATCAAGAGGACAATGTTAGAGAAATCACTTGTGAAAAGTGTTCTAGAGGCCAGTCCAAGTGGTGGGGGTGGGGTCCAAAAAAAGGGATCATAAGCTTAGATATCAAGTGATCACAAAGAAAGCAGCTTTGACCTAAAATCTGTTGTGCCGGGAACTCAGTCAGAAATGTCCTTGTTTTCTCTCCAGAGCACAAAGGGAAATAGTTTAGCTGACCCTGGGTCAAAGAGGTTGGCTCAAAGAAGCCAAAATTATGTTAATCTGCCTCAAATTAATTCTCTACTATTCTGCTGTGTCCTGTATATTTCCTGGCTGTAGAGATGTTTTACCCAAGCTTTTCCACAATAGAGTCAAATACTTGACTCCATATAGCTGTGTGATGTGTTTTACCACAGAGAATGAGTCCTAGAAAGGTAGAACCATGGTGGAAAGAAAAGAAATCTCTTGATGTGATGGTTGATCACTGGAACGAAGACCAGAAGAACGTGATAGGACATAATTGTCTGGAATGTGAGCTTGGTGTTTCCCTTTCAGCTCAGGATGACCTTTCACCAATCAGCATCTCAGATATTCAAAGGCTCTTCTGTAAAATAAAATACACTACTCACCTTAATTCACAAGAGCATCATAATAACTACTGTCGCTCATATACACAGTAATAAAGACACCTAAGCAAAGCCTTTCTGTCCCCCCATCAGAGATGATACAGAATCAAAGGCTCAGCTTGTTTTTATCCCCTAGCCTTCCTGTCTGGGTTAGTATCATTACCTTAATTATCTGTCATTTCATACACTTTTTCTGTATCAACAGGATTGATGAGCTCCTAGCCAGACTCCAGTAATTCCTTGGTATCTGCTGCTGCTTTCCAGTGACTTCAAATTCACCTCTCTTTGAAACAAAATATCTGGTTGCTGGACTTGACTTCCCAGTTTTGGTATTCTGATTACTTGCTCAGTTATCATGAAGACAGCTAGCCATTCCATCTTTAGAAGTCTGGCTTCCTCTGTCTTTGGGATGAACACATAAGTAGAGCCAAAAACCCTGGTCTACATGGAATTAGTGACATTTGCATTCCCGGCATACACACCACCTTACTCTATTTCAGGCTTTACTGCACCTGGAGATTAAAAAATTGTTTTCAGGCTTGATCACAAAATTGCTTCAAAGGTTTTACGCTTGAGTAAATTGTCTGAAAAGAAGTAAGTAAAAACCTTATGGGCTCAGTTTAGCTCCTTCTTATCCAGGATACCAAGACATCTTACAGAAAACATAAGGGTTAAAAATCAAATAAGGCTATTTTTGTTTATCATGTGGAATCTTTCCCATTGCCTTGGAGTTGCATCTCATACATCTTAATTGGTTACATGTCATTATTTTAATCATTCTGCACCAACCCAAGGGACCGTTAGAAAGAGGGAAATTAAAGCACAGCATAATGGCATAGTGTGGTGAGGGAGAACCGGCACAGGATTTGTTTCTTAGCCTCTCTTGACCTCAGTTTACTTCTATCTTCAGCCAGGAAAATAGTATTTTTCTCACAGGGGTTATGGAGAATATATATGGAAGCTTTGAAAACTGTAAAGTGCTAGAGCATTTTCATCACTGTTTTTATTATAATAGAATTAGAATAATGAAGCAGAAAGGGATCTTGGAAATAAACTCGTCTAGATTTCAGAGATAGGAAATTGAAGACCTACTACACCTGGTATACAGCAAGCTGATGGCAACTCACACCTTGAACCCAGGTATCTGACTCCTCAGATGCTCTCTCCACTACAAGGGCCACACAGGTAAAATGAAGGACAGAAGCTGGCCGCAAGGTAGGTGGTCAGTAAAGAGTAGGGGGGCTGTGAGGAACTGCATGGAATACACATGCCCCATCTAGAGGGAATGACCGATAATCATCTCCAGGTAATGTTTGCCATATCAGAGTTTAGGCCCACATTTGCCAGATCTTCTGCTTTTTTTCTGGAAAGACCAGAAATCTATATTTTTTGATATGTTAAATTTCCCAATTTTAAAATGATGTTTCAATTTTTTATGTTATGTAGGCCAAAAAAAAAAAAAAAAAAAAAAAAAATCCAGGAGTCAACATCAGCCCATGTTCTACCAATCTGTGGCCTCTGATCTACAGAGAAATGTCCAAATTCTTCCTCATGGTATAAAAGCCCACTCATGACCAAGCCCCTGTTTCCTTCTCCATGTCACTTCCCACCTCTCCTTGCTTTGTATTTAGGCTCCAGCTGCACTGAACAGTTTGTGGTCTGACAGAAATGCCCATTAATTCTCACAAATGTGTCCACTGATTCTCATGTTGTACCCTGTGCTTGCAATGAACATCTCTCAATTCTTATTTTCCTTTTGAGATGGCTCAGACCTTATTTCCAGCAGGAAATTTTCTCTGAACAGTCTTCCCAACACCATAACACCTCCAACACATTCATCCTTTATATTCTTTTTAAAAAATATATATTTTTATTAGAGAAGTTGAGAACTTATAAAACAATCATGTACATGTATGGAATTCCCATACAACACTCCTCCACCAACACACTATGTTGTTGTGGAACATTTGTTATGGATTATGGTTAATATCATCAAACTATTACCACTAACTATTGACTGTCTATAGTGTACATTTGGTATATTTTTCCATACTCTCCTATTGTTAATACAGCACATCTTTGGCATTGATGCAAGAATATTACAGTATTACTGTTAACTATACTCCATAGGTTACATTAATTGTATTTTTCCCATGCTTCTCCATATTCTTACCACCTTGCAATAGTGATGTACATTTGTTTTAGTTCATAGAAGGACATTTTTTGTATTTGTACTATTAACCACAATTCTCATCAATCTCTATGTTATTCATTCCCTAGATTATTCTCTATATTCTTTTTTTTTTTTTTTTTAAGGTATCAGGGCCAGGACCTGTATGTGGAAAGCAGGCACTCAACCACTGAGCTACACCTGTTCCCCCTTTATATTCTTAACAGTACCTTGCACACATTATCCATTTACCTCACTGTACTGCAAGTATTTGGTTTATGGCTGTTGCCCCAACCAGCTAATGTTGTATTGAAATTAAACTCCTCATTTTTACCCAAAAGTGACTACTACTCTCCCATCTGGACCCTCACTCTACTTCTAGAGACTTTGACTCTAAGTACTGCTGATCTGCTGGAAGAGATGCTGAGATTTTCTCTCCAGAGATGGCTTTCCAGAGGAACTCTCCCAGGGACCCAGGTAACTCTTCATTGCATGGGAGGTTGTGGAAAGTCCCCCTCCTGAGCCCAGCCCTCTGTCCTCCATCTGACAGCAGCTTGTTGCATGTCTAGGTTCTTCTTTTCCATAAACATTAGTCTTCACTAGTTGTTTCTATGTTATTTGTGCTCCAGCAGAGCCATGCTTTCCCTGACTGTTCCTGATCACAAAGCCAACTCCATAGGGCTCTGATCTGATCCTTGTTTCCTCTTCCTACCTAAGACTGATTATCTTTGAAGGCAAATTCTCCTGTATCTTCCCAGCCGCAAATCTAATTGGATTCCCTACTAAGGGATCTTTTCATCTAGTGTTTGACTAGGAATTAAGGACTCAGGAGCAAATCCATTTCCGGCACACCTACACAAGTAGAGGCTGGCCAGCCTAGCCATTCCACACAAGCAGACCCAGCCCCGTGGCTATGAGCACAGAGGCTCAGAGCATCTAATCAGCTCTGTCATCTGCAGATAGCAGAGAAGTTGAGCCACTTCTCAGAGCGGAGCCAGCTCTCATAGTGAATTATAGTCAGGACCAGAAGCCCCATCTCCCCATTCTCAACCTAATGCTCTTTATTTTGTGTTGCCATCAGAGACATTCACAGATAATTCCACTTTCTTTCTGGGTACATGGTAGTGTGCATATCTCCTGCTTTAAAGTAGGTATGATCATATTGCTTGCTTTAGACAATGAAATGTGAGTGAAATACGATAGGTTATTTTGGGGCAGAAGTTCTAAGAGTCTGTGTGAGAATCACCATGTCCTATTTGTGATTCCTCAACAATCACGGAATCATGTTGAAATGGAATCTCTAATAGCTGGGATTCCTGGGTGGCTGATGAGCTTTGCTACCAGCCTACCTGGATATACAAGTTGAGATAGAAATAAACTTTTGTTGTACTAAGACCCAAACTTTTGGGATTGTTGGTTACTGCAGGCTAGCCTAACCTAATTATACACACATAATGTTGAATTGTTTATGGAGTCATATAGCTTCTACAAGTGTTCATATTTCCTCATTCATTTAAGGATTATTTGGGAGATTGTTGGTTTTGTCATATTTTTCAATTCCCAAGTTATATGTTTTTAAAAATTTATCTTTCTTTCATAACTTGTAATTTAGAGAATGTAGCCTGAAAGTTTCTGCTTTGGGGATTTTAATGAAGTTTCCTTTGTGACATAATACTTGATCGATTTTTATAAATATTCATACAATAGAAGGCATGTCCCATTGGTAACATCTACACTTGGAGCACCAGGACTTTCCAACCTTTATAAATGCTGCCTCGCCAGAGTTCTGCTACACTCAAGAAGTGCAGGGTTCATTTCCAATTTTAGAGTGTGTCTTATTTCTTTGTTCTAAAGTGCAAAAGTTCAGAATCAGGAGATCATACATGTTCTTCATGAAATATGTGCTCTGTTGCAACTATTTCCTGGAAGGAAAGGAGATTTGGAAAAAAAAAAATCTCTAGGGCTAGAAGGAACTCAGCAATTTCAGAATTCACAGCAAGCAGGATAATTTGCAGCTTAATTAAAATTCCACTATTACCAAAAGGCTAATCCTCAAATAACTTATCCCAAGAGTAGGTTCTGGAATCTCAGTTTTTTTCCCTGACTAATCTCTGAGTTTTTGGTGGAAAGGAGGAATGTGATTTTTGCCCTTGGTACACTATGTGTCCTGTACCCAATGTCTTACAAACTAAGTATGATCATTCCTAATCTAGAAGGAGGAAAGTGAGGCTCACCATAGTTAAAGAATTATCCATATCACACAGTAGGTGGTGGAACTGAGGTGTAAGCCCTAAGTATAAGTTCTGTGTTGCCTCTTCTCTTTCCTTTACAACTTGCTTGCTCCTGAGTGCTGGTCAGAGCCTAGTCAGGGAAACAAGCAAGAGTTACTGAGGCTTTGTGACCATAGTCCAGGAAGGGTTAACTAGAAACAATAGCCACAGGAAATCTTTATTGGCCCCCAACTATGTCAATAGTTGGGGGTCAATAAATGAAAGGAAATATATGCTAAGAGATTCAAACAGTGGAGTTTAAGCAGAGAATAAGGAAAGTGAATCATAGGTGGGGAAATCAGAGAAGACTTATGAAGAGGAGGAACTGGAGGAGGAGGAGAAGAAGGAGAAGGAGAAGGAGAAGAAAAGAAATATTCATTAATTCATAAAACAGAAACGTTTAAGGATGGATTTCAAACAAAACTGGATCCATATGCTCAAAGAATGATGATATACTTTTCTATTTCTCAGATCTGATTTTCCCATTTTTGTCGTCATTCTCATAGGATTTCTTCTCAAACACATCCAAGATAACATTCTACCATTTATCAACCTCAGTTTAAATAGGTGTTTTTTTTTTTAAAGTTCCTACCAAATTGTCAGGGTGGACTCTCAGCTTTGTTCAGCCTGGTTTGGAGTCTTGAGCAGAACTACAACCCCCATCTGTGAATATGACCAGTAAAGTGTGTGTGTGTGTGTGTGTGTGTGTGTGCGCGCGCGCGCGCATGCATGCATGTGCGTGTAGGGGGAAGTTATATCAACCCTACCTGAACCACATAGACTGATGGGGAATGATTTATGGACCAAAGGAAAACCACGGTGTTGTTCATTGGAGAAGGGTGAGTAGATGCCAAGCATACAGAAGCACAGATGTGCATTGCACTACATATCCTAATTCCCAGTTCAAGATTCCATCCAAAGGTCCCTGTCATGCCAATAAAGGTGGTTTCTTGAGATTCTGCCTTCAGAACTTTGCTATTTAACTATGATAAACTCTGATTTGGGTTATTTATCGGAAGGAAGTCTTTTAAATAGTAATAAAGTTTTCTCTTAAATTGGCAGAACCATGGACAGCACCCGGGTTTGCATCACAGATTCTTATAGTATGAAGCAGAAGGAAACTTTAATAATATGTTATTATATGTTTTACAGATGAAAAAACTAAGGCCCCAAAAAAGGGATACATAACTTGCTTAACGTTATAGAGAGCGACAGGTCAAATCATGTGCTTAAATCCAAGTCGGGGTCCCTTTTCTTTACACCTCAATTTCCCAACACATTATGATACCATGGGAGAAAGGGTGAAGGGACAAATTTAAAGGACAGTAATGACACCTGTTATTTCTTCCTATCCATCATCCATCCCCTCATATTCTGGAAAATGGATCTCCATTTCTGTTTAGAGGATCTACCTTTCCCCTGATGTAGGGAATATATCCTGCCATCCTCTGGTCGGTGGTGTGATGTGTCCCAAGGACACAAGGGAGCAATTAACTTCTTGCTCCCACAATTCCAATATTGAGTGGAGTTACTCAAGAAAGGACATATAGTTGAAAGTGATACATTTTCTTGCTGATACTCTGATGTGGCTGCCCCTTAGACTTCCCAAACTTGAAGAAACTTTCATTTCATATAATCTGGAATTGTGCATGTATAAGTGTACACACACACAGACACACACACACACACACACACATTGGTAAGTGCCTTTGTTAATTCTAGATTTTCCTTATTTTACTTTCATTAATTTTACAAGAGCTCTTCCTTATTCTTCTATTCACCTCCCCAAATTATCAAGAACTAAGAAGCGTTTAGTGTTTTTCCATTTCACTAGATAATTTATAGTTTTTCCAGAGTTCTGAACATATCAAACAAAGTGGAATTTAGCTACAGAATAATAATCAATTTCTCATTCTAAAATAGAAATATAAAAAGCCTACTCATAATGAGCCTTAAACGTGCCCTTGTGACATATTCTAAAGTTATTGTTTGATATGAATGAGCCCATTAATTGCTAAGTTTAGACTGATTTATATTTAACTCACAGCTTGTGAGAGATCGCTCTCTATCTTATGGTACTCAGTTACCCTGAATTCACCTAAAACCACATGTGATAGTTAAGTTCATGTATCAGATTGGCTAGGTTACTGTGTTCAGTTGTTTGGTCAAGCAAGCCCTGGCCTGACCATTAGGGTGAAGATATTTTTTGGATTTAAATCATTTGTCAGTTGATTGCCACTATGGTTGATCATATCCACAATCACTTAAGGAGACTGCCTTCAACAATGAAAGAAGTCTCATCCAATCACTTGAAGGCCTGAAGGGAGAACTGATGATTTTGGCAGTCAGACAGAAGAATTTCCATCTCTACTTCAGCCAGCCAGCTTCCCCTGGGGAATTCATAGGAGGTCCCAGTTTGCGGCTTGCTCTACGGAATTTGGACTTTCCCACCTCCCTTTTTGTGTGAGCCAATTGTTATAATAAATCTAATAATATTTACATTATATATATATATATATAAATCATATCAGTTCTGTTTCCCTGGAGAACCCTGACAAATACAAGTGTAGCTGGATATTCTGGCTAGTACAGGAACAATACAATTCTTTTTCCTGACTTTAAATATTGGGAGCTCTTAGGAAAATGTACTTTTGATATGTCACAAAACAGAAAATAGAAAAAAAATAGAAAATAGAAAAAGCCATCCCAAGAGGAGCTTAAAGGAACAGCAATATAAGGCTCAAAAGAAACATAAGAAATCAAGGCAAGAAGGGAAGGGAAAGAGGCAAATGATGTTTCCTCTATATGTCTGCAAGTTGCAAGGATTTGTCCTTTTTCTTTCTTTCTAGTTCTGACAAAGCATTCCAAACCTAAACTATTTTAAAAATAAAATAAATCTTGAAGAGCTCTAACCCCAAATGAGCCAATTTTTCCTTGGCTGTATGTTAGGTGCTTAAGGAAGCTTACTAATTCTTTGATGCTAAAATGAGTCCTATTCAAAGAAAGGTGTGAAGGAATTTTGGTTCTATCCACAGAGAATTAAGAATTTCTTAAAAACTTCTGAAACCAGTCTGACTTCCTCTCTCTAGATTGGAGGTGTCCTATCTTATTTTCTTAAATGAGGAATTATCTGAAAAGTCTCCAAACATTAATATGTTACTCTTTATTTGTGATATTCTCATCTTCTAAAATGAACCATACAAATCAAGATAAAATATTTTAAAAACAGACAACACCATGTTAAGGTTTTGAAACTTCAGGCACAAGCTGAGTTAGTATCCAATTGGATTTATTCTTTTTTGTATTTACTTTAAAATCATGCTTATTTATATGTCAGCTGTATATACTAGAAAGAGATAAATTCTCATGATGTTTCTGGTTTTAATATAAATCATCTATAATCCTTACAGAGAAAGATACACTTTCCACTTATGACATTTTTTCACTTATGATATATTTTTTATTTTGTTAGAAAAGTTGTGAGCTTACAAAACAATCATGCATAATGTGCAAAATTCCTATATGTCACCCCTCCACAAACAACTTGTATTACTGTGGACCATTTGTTACAGATTATGAAAGAACATCATCAAAATATTACTGCTAACTATGATCCACAGCATACATTTGGTATATCTTCTCCATACACCCCCTATTATTAACACTATTTATTAGTATTGCATATTTGTTATAGTTCATGAGAGAACACTCTCATATTTGTATTGTTAACCACAGTCCATCTTCTACCACATAATTCACTGTGTTATACAGTCCCATGCCTTGTACATTCTATCCAAGGTGTACACTCAGTGGCTCTCACTTTCATCACAGAGTTGTGCAGTCATTGCCCCAGTAAACATTTGAACGTTTTCATTTATTCAAAAGAAAAAATCCAATACACCCCTATTATTGCTTAGCATTGACATAGTACCTTCTTTGATATTGATGCAAGAATACTACAATAGGGGGCGAATGTGGCTCAAATGGTTGGGCATCTGTCTCCCATATGAAGGGACCTGGGTTCGATCCCTAGGACCTCTCGGTAAAATAAAGAAAAATATAGAAGGTGTGTGCTCCCCCAGGCCCCTTGCGTGGGTGTTCCAGGCCCCGCCAAGCCATGCAGCAAGATGATGATGTAACAGGAGAGAGACACAAGGAGAGCCAAGACGAGATGCGCCGAGAAAACAGGAACTGAGGTGGGTGCAGTGGCAGAATGCTTCTCTCCCACATCAGAGGCCCCCAGGATCAAATCCCGGTGAAGACGGGAGGAGAAGGATGAGAAGAGAGGGCAGGAAACAGACACAGAGAATTGCCCAGCAAATGGACAGAAAACAGCAAACGGGGGTTGGGGGGTGTTAAAATGGATAAAATAAATAAATCTTAAAAGAAAAAAGAATACTACAATATTGCTGTAGTCCATAAATTATATTAATTGTATTTTTCCCATGCATCACCATATTCTTATCACCTTGTAATAGTGATGTACATTTGTTCTATTTCATAGAAGAACATTGTTGTATTTGTACTATTAACCACAATCTTCATCCACCACTGGGTTCACGTTTATACAGTCCCTAGATTATTCTCTATCTTTCTATCCATTGACATTTATATCTCTAGATTACCCCTTTCAGCCAAAATCGCATTTATAAATAAGCAGTGTTACTTATACTCACTATAATGTGTTACCATCAACTCTATCCATTTCCACACTTTTAAAATCAAGCTAATTAAGAATTCTATAAAAGCAACTAGATAAAAAAAAAAAAAGAATTCTACATACATTAAGCATCAGTGCCCTTCTCAGTTCTCATCCTATCTCCTAGTAACCTATATTCTAGAATTTAACTACATGTGTTTATTGTGCTTATTTAGTTCATATTAGTGCAATACCATACAATATTTGTCCTTTTGTGTCTGGCTTTATTTCACTCAGCATAATGAGCTCAAGATTCATCCATGTTGTCATATTGTCCCAATTTCATTTCTTCTTACAGCAGCATAGTATTCAATCATATGTATATACCACATTTTGTTTATCTATTCATCAATTGATGGACACTTAGGTTGTTTCCATCTTTTAGTAAGTGAGTAATGCTGCTATGAACATCAGTGTGCAAATGTTTGTTCACATCCCTGTTTTCAGTTCTTCTGGATATATTGCTGGATCAGGAAGCAGTTCTATGTTTAGCTTCCTAAGAACTGCCAAGTGCTAAGAACCACTGTCTTCCACAGTGGTTGCAAAATTCTACATTCCCATCAACTGTGAAGGAGTGTTCTTATTTCTCCACATTCTCTCCGGCACTTGTAGTTTTCTGGGTTTTTTATTTGTTTGTTTGTTTGTTTAAATAATGGCCATTCTATGAGGTGTGAAATGATAACTCATTGTAGTTTTGATTTGCATTTCTTTAATAGCTAGTGATATTGAACATATTTTCATGTGCTTTTTTGACATTTGTATTTCCTCTGTGGAAAAATGTCTATTTAAGTCTTTTATGTCTACTCCTAAATATTTAATTCTTTTAGTCACTATTGCAAATGAAAATTTTTCCTGACTTTCTCCTCAGATTGCTCTAGAAAGACTGCTAATTTTTGTGTATTAACCTGGTATCCCACCACTCTGTTGAACTTGTTTATTAGCTCTTTTAGCTTTGTGTAGATTTTTCAGGACCTTCTAGGTATAGGATCATATAATCTGCAAATAGTGAAATTTTTACTTCTTCCTTTCCAATTTGGATGCCTTTTATTTCTTTTTCTTGACTGATTGCTCTAGCTAGAACTGCTAGCACTATATTGAATACAGTGGTGACAGGGGGCATCCTTGTCTTGTTCCCAATCTCAAGGGGAAAGCTTTCAATTTTTCACCATTGAGTACAATGTTAGCTGTGGGTTTTCATATATGACTTTTATCATGTTGAGAAAGTTTTCTTCAATTCCTATCTTTCAGAGTTTGTTTTTACCAAGAAAGGATGCTGGGTTTTTTTCAAATGCCTTTTCTGCATCAATCGAGATGATCACGTGGTTTTTCTTCTTTGATTTCTTGATGTTGTCGCAGTTTGAAATTCTTCTATGAATCCCAACAAGAGAAAGATTATGTTTTTTGAATAAATCCATTCCTGTGAGTGTGAGAATCTTTGATTGGATGATATCAGGAGTGAGGTGTGACTCAGGTTGAGTCCTCACCCTCTTGCTGGGACTGATATAAACA
The DNA here is from genome assembly GCA_026826555.1 of Tolypeutes matacus. Classification (NCBI taxonomy): domain Eukaryota; kingdom Metazoa; phylum Chordata; class Mammalia; order Cingulata; family Chlamyphoridae; genus Tolypeutes; species Tolypeutes matacus. Next base: position 17,646,642 of record JAKSZT010053764.1, on the reverse strand, counting down.
GAGAGACTGAGAGAAAGGGAGCTGCCATATTTCATCCTGCAATGTGAGAGAAAGGACTCCAGGTTCACCTATAGCTGAGCTTAAGGAGAAAAGCCCCAAGAGACTCAAAGAGCTGAGGCCCAGGGAGAGATAAGCCATATGCCTGATAGCTTACAGCTGAACTTGAGGAGAAAGCAGAGCAGCTGAGACTGAGAGAGGAGGCCTGGTTAGAGGCAAGCCCTATACCTGGTTGCCCACAGCTGAGCTCCAAGAGACTAGATTTCTGTAGGGGAAGACAGAACCTTGGCAGAGATAAGTGGTCATCTTGTTTCACCATGTGGCAGGACCCTGAGAAAGCATCTCTACCAATGTTTTGATTTGGACATTTCACAGCCTCAGAACTGTAAGCTCTTACCCTAAATAAAATCCCCATTATAAAGGTCAACCCATTTCTGGCACTTTGCATCAGCAGCCCTTTGGCAAACTAAAATAAATGTGGTGTATTACTCTGATTGATTTTCTTGTGTTGAACCACCTTTGCATGCCTGGAATAAAATCCACTTGATCATGATGAACAATTATTTTAATGTGTCATTGAATTTGATTAGCGAGTATTTTGTTGAGGATTTTTGCATCTATATTCATTAGGGAAATGAGTCTGTACTTTTTTTTTCTTCATATCTTTATCTGGCTTTGGTATTAGGGCAATGTTTGCTTAATAGAATGAGTTTAGTAACATACTCTCCTGTTCAATTTTTTTGGAAGAGTTTGAGTGAGATTGGTATTAAATCTTCTTTGAATGATTGGTAGAATCAACCTGTGAAACTATCTGGTCCAGAGCTTTTCATTTTGGTGAGGCTTTTGATGACTCTTTCAATCTCTTTACTTGTGATTAGTTTGTTGAAGTCTATTTCTTCTAGAATCAGTGTAGGTTGTGTTTCTAGGAATTTTTCCACTTCATCTATCTTTGGCATACAATTTTTCATAGTATCCTCTTAGGATCCTCTTTATTTCTGAGGGGTCAGTAGAAATGCTCCCTCTTTCATTTCTAATTTTATTTGCATCTTCTTTCTTTCTTTCTTTGTCAATCTAGCTAAGGGTTTGTCAATTTTATTGATCTTTTCATAGAACCAACACTTGGCTTAGTTAATTCTCTCTATTGTTCTTGTTTTCTTGATTTCATTTATGTCTGCTCTAATCTTTGTTATGCTTTCCTTCTGTTTGCTTTGGGGTTAGTTTTTTGTTCTTTTTCTAGTTCCTCCAGGTGTGTAGTTAAGTCGTTGATTTCATTTTTCTTCTTTTAAATGTAAATATTGAGGGCTATAAATTTCCCTTGTAGCACTGTCTTTGCTGCATCCCATAGGTTTTGATATGTTGTGTTCTTGTTTTCATTCATATTGAGATATTTACTGATTTCTCTTGCAATTTCTTCTTTGATCCACTAATTATTTGAGTGTGTTGTTTAATTTCCATATATTTGTGAATTTTCCCTTTTTCCATCCATTATTGATTTCTAGCTTCATTCCATTATGATCAGAGAAAGTGCTTTGTATAATTTCAATCTTTTTAAATTTATTTAGATCTGTTTTGTGACCCAACATGTGGTCTATCCTGGAGAAAGATCCATAAGCACTCGAGAAGACTGTATAACCTGCTGTTTTGGGGTGCAATGTTCTATATATGTTTATTATGTTTGGTTCATTTATCATATTATTCAAGCTCTCTGTTTCCTTATTGATCCTCTGCCCAAATGTTCTATCCAATGATGAGAGTGCTGTATTGAAGTCTCCAACTATTATTGTAGAGACATCTATTTCTCCCTTCAGTTTTGCCAGTGTTTGCCTATGTAATTTGGGGCACACTGGTTAGGTAGATATATATTTATGATTGTTATTTCTTCTTGATATATTGCTCCTTTTATTAATATATATATGGCCCTTCCTTGTCTCTAATAACTGCTTTGCTTTTAAAGTCTATTTTATCCAATATAAGAATAGCTACTCAGCTTTTTTTTTTTTTTTTCTTGTTACTGCATGCATGGAATATCTTTTTCCAGGCTTTCATTTTCAATCTATTTTTACCCTTGAGTCTATGGTGAATCTCTTGTAGACAGCATATAGATGGCTCATTTTTTAAACCATCCGTCAGTCTGTGTCTTTTGATTGTGGAGTTTAATCCATTAACATTCAATGTTATTACTGTGAAGCAGTTCTTACTTCACTTATTTTGACCTTAGGCTTTACCTGTCAGATCTTATTTTCAGCACTCTTTTTACACCTTTGGTTACTTTTACTGATAATCTTCATTTCTAGACTCTCTTCCAAGGCTCTCTCTACTGCCTTTTCTTTTCAGGCTGTAACATTCCCTTTACTTTTTCCTGCAAAGCCAGTCTGTTGGTGCCAAACTCCCTCAGCTTCTGTTTATCTTTGAATATTCTAAACTCACCCTCATTTTTGAAAGACAATATCGTCAGATATAAGATTCTGGGCTGGCAGTTTTCTCTTGTAATATCTTAAATATATCATACCACACTGCTTTCTTGCCTCCATGGTTTCTGATGAGAAATTAGGATTTAATCTTATTGGGCATCCCTTGCATGTGATGAATCATTTTTCTCTTGCTGCTTTTAGAATTCTCTCTTTATCTTTGGCATTTTGCATTCTGATTAGTATGTGTCTTGGTGTCGGTCTATTCAGATTTATTCAGATTGGGGTATGCTGTGCTTCTTGGACATGGATATCTATGTTCTTCAAAAGAGTTAGAAATTTTTCTATCATTTCCTCAAATATTCCTTCTGCCCCTTTTCCCTTCTCTTCTCCTTCTGGGACATCCATGACACATATGTTTGCACAGGTCTTGCAATCATTTAGTTCCCTGATACCCTTTCCATTTTTTCCATTCTTTTCTTTATTTGCTCTTTTGTGTGTCTTCAGAGGAGGCCCTGTCTTCAAGCTCATTGATCTTTTCTTCTGCCTCTTCAAATCTAGTGTTATATGCCTCCAATGTATTTTTAATTCATTTATTGAGTCTTTCATTCCCATAAGATGTGTTATTTTCTATGTATGCTTTCAAATTCTTCTTTGTGCTCACCCAGTGTCTTCTTCATATCCTTAATCTCTTTTTCGTCTTATTGAATTTATTTAGGAGCTTTGTCTGAATATCTGTGATCACTTGTTTCAATTCCTTATGTCACCTGGAGGTTTAGTTTGTTCCTTTGACTGGGCCATATCTTTCCATTTCTTAGTATGGCTTGTAATTTTTTGTTGGTGTCTTGGTATTTGATTTTCTTGATGTATTTATTCTGGGTTCAGTTTCTCTCTTTAGTCTAGGGCTTTCTACTTGATTGGCTTTGAGTACAGCCCTTCTTATATACTTGATTCAACTTATTTTGGAACTTTGTAAGAGCTCATGTTTAGCCAATCTGAATTTTTTCAGCTCTTATTCATCTGTTTCTTACCATTTCTCCCTTGTTGGGGGTGGAGAAACAGCCAAGGGTGTGATTGGTACTGTAAGACATGGAGGCTAAAGCTGCCCATGTTGCCCTAGGAACCAATGACTCTCCCCCCACTTTTCTTCCATGCAAGGGGTGGGGACGAAGCCACAGCCATGTGCAGTGATCCAAGCAGTGCAGGCAAAGACCATCTGTAAGTGCCTGGAAAGACTGATAAAGCTTCATGCACCTTCCTCCCCTGGCTAGGTGGGAGTTGGAGCCACAGGCATGGGCAGTAAACTAAGTTGTGTGAGCTAAAACTGACCGAGTTGCCATGAGGCTGCCAAAACACCACCCTTCCCACTTATGATATTTCAAGAACCAATTCATCTTGCAGAGCCTTTTTTTTTTTTTAGGATTTATTTTATTTAATTATTTCTCCCCACACACCCCCACCCCCATTGTTTGCACTTGCTGTCTTCTCTCTGTTCGTCTTCTTTTTTGAGGCACTGGGAACAAACCCAGGACCTCCCATGTAGGAGGGAGGCACCCAATCACTTGAGCTCTCTCTGCTCCCTGCTTCTTGTGTCTCTCATTATGTTTCCTTGCTGTGTCTCTTCGTTGAGTCATCTTGCTGAGTCATCTTGCTGCATCAGCTTGCCATGCCAGCCCGGTGTGTCAGTTCGCTGTCTTGCTTGCCTTCTTTAGGAAGCACTGGGAACCGAACCCAGGATTTCTCCATGTGGTAGGTGGGTGCCCAACTGCCTGAGCCACATCCGCTTCCCCTACAGAGCCTTTAACACAGAGTAAATGTTTCAAGTTGGTATTGAAATTAGTAAAAGTCCTTTTATCCTTCTAGGTTATGGAATGGATTCCTCACACTTTGAAATGTCTCTCTACTCTGTCCCAACTCTCACTCAAATTTTAACAGTTAGTGGGGAAATTGTTGTAAGTGTTTGGATACTTTGCTGTCCCCCCCCCCATGCTCCTCCCTTTGGGAGGTTATACATCTATGCCTCATTGACTTCAGGCTTGGTCACATGACTTGCTTTGCCCAATAAAATATGAGAGAAAGTTATGTGTGCACTTTTGAACAGAGCTTCAAAAGCCATCATTTGGCCACCACCATTTATTTTTCCCTCACCTCAAAACCATCAGTGTCCCAGCCAGAACTGCTCCTTCATCCTGGGTCCTAGAATGAGGACAGAAGGTGGAGCTGATCTGAAACTGACCCATGATAAACAAATAGCATGAACAAGATGTAAATGTTTGTTGTAAAGCTCTGCAATATTAAGGGGTCATTTGTTACTGCACCAAAACTGAACCTGACAGAAAGTGCTTTATAAGTTATTTTACATATTATTTTTATATAATGTAAATATTATAATAATTGGTTAAAATTATTATCAATTAATGAATAAGCTATCTGGCCACCAAATTGTCTGGTATAGTTGAAAAGAATTAGAATAGCAACAAGATTATGCTAAGTGAGTTGGCAAATTCATGTTACAAACCAATAATTCTCAGATTATTGTGACCATACTGCTAGATTACATTTATTGTAGGTCAATAAAAGGATATCCCAGGGCTGCAGGGACCTTGTCATTTTACAAGTGTGATTAGTAAACTTCTTTTCACCAGTCTACAATGAGATAAGCCAAGATATTGGAAGGTTTTAGAAACTCTTCCAGGAATTTGATATTGCCACAACATCCAAGCTCAAGATTGGTGGAATTGTCTTGCTGAATGAGGTAATAGACCAATTTGGATGTTATCAGACTTACATGTGGAACAAATTGCATAATAGGATTGGTCTGCCACAAATCAGAAGTATAAAGAATTTAAAAAGTCTTCTCCTTCACCACTGAGTTTGAATAGCACTGACCTAGAACCTGCTTGTAAGCCATCAATACAACTCATGGACTTACCATCATGGAAACCTAATAAAGATCCAAAAGGGCACAGGAACACTTTATGCAAAATTAAAACTTTCTCTTGTGGAAATCCATTTTGTACTAACAATCTTCCTGACATTTTCTGTCCCACTGGAGATTTATAAAGTCAGACGGAAATAATAGCATTTCTTCGTTACCCATTGTGTGCATAGCACTGTACAGACAGGTCTCAGGTTACCAAATAATATGGCCCGAAACTCAGTGAATATGTTGTTGTCACATACACAGAATATATTTTCCCTTAGAAGCAATTTTACTAATGGTAGAGAGAGTCCTAGAGGTTAAAAACTGACTTAATCTATTTAGTAAGTGAACTGTATCATTTTCTGTGGTAATCTGACTTCTAGGCTTCTAGAATAGGAATTAAGGTGAAAGTAAGAAGGAGGGAGAAGAGAGAAAATATTAAGCTATGTTAAACTTTACTTTGAGATTCTCTCACCTTCCTTTACTATTTCTCTTCTGCTTCTCTATGCCCTCTCAACCAATCCTCTCTGTTCTTTCTTATACTCCCAAGCCCTGCAAGATATATCACTTATCAAAATTATTTATTCCTTTTCCTTCAATTTGGATAATCTCATGTGTTAAGGAAATAGCTGGATTTTTGGATTTATTTCTACTAAGGTGTGGATAACTGATCAGCTTAATCCTCCTAGAGGAATCTGCTTTTTAAGAGAATATGCTTATTTTAACCCAAATAAATCTCAAATGGGAAATGCAATGAAGTGAAAAGAAAAATGTTTGGGAAAAGGAATAAAATGTTCTAGGTCAAGGAGGCAGGATGACTTTTGCCTGAGTCATCTCCCAATTACTTCTTGCTTTTCTCAGTTTGTTTCCCTGTTTCTATTTCTTACATAACATTCCTAAGTGTTTTTCATAGTGTCTCTCTTCACTGAGAGTGGGAGCAGTCATTGGTAAAAAGGAGTCGTTTGTACATGAGGTGTGAGTCAAGGACAGTTTGCATTAGGTACTGAATAAGTGAGTACTCAGGGAGGAACTACAAAAATACTTGGTAGAGGAAATATGTAAAACACCATTGATGTTGAAAGCTGAAAAAGAACTTGGAGATCCACCACAGTGTATCCCAAAATATGACACATGTTCTACTGGTGGTATGTGAGATGCTGTGATGCTGAGTTTTTGTTTGCCAAAGGGGTGCGTATGCAAAGTACCAGAAATGGGATGGCTTTTATAGAGGGGATTTATTTGGGATAAAAGCTTACAGTTCCAAGGCAGTGAAAAGTCCAACTGAAGGCACTATAAAAGGTGCTTTCTCACTCAAGTCAGCTGCCATGTGTTGAAGCAAGATGGCAGGCGATCGCTGCCTTCCCCTCCAGGCTGTACCCTCTCCTGGAGCTCAGCTGAGGGCACCCAGGCATAGGGCTTGTCTCTTGCTGGCCTTTTCCCTCAGACGCTTTCTTTCCAAATTCAGCTGCAAGCTATTAGGCAAATGGCTCATCTTTCCCCAGGGCCTCATCTCCTTTAGCCTCCTCTTTCCGTCACATGGCAGCATCCAAAAGGGTGGAGCTCTCTTTTCTGGTGTGTCTCCGGTTTTTATCAGACCCTTCGAGAGGGCAGAGACTCGACCTGAGTCACGTCTCACTGACATAGTCCAATTGAAAAGGTTGCTCACAGCCACAGGAGTAGACCAGCCCACAACATAATCTTCTTCTTTTTGGGATACATAAAATAATTTCAAACTGCCACATGCTGTTAGGTGGTATGCTGGAAAATCATTAAATAAAATGGAATCACATAGCAAAGACGTTGCTCCCTTTTCAATTCTCTTTCAGTCTTTTGATTTTATCAAGGGTAACAGCTCAATTTAGGGAGGCTTTAATGCCTCCCTCACTGTTGTTTATTTTAACAAAGTGAGCAGGGGCTCTGAGTCCTCAATAGGCAATGGTCTCCATGGGGAATTTTAAAAAATTGTTTTGTTTCCACTATTTTCACTTTTACCACAGTCTTGATAAGTGATACTGATTTTCAATTTGTAGTAGTGATATTAAGTCTCTTTTAAAATATGCTCATTTAAGAAAAAGAAAATGACTTCAAAGAAAATCTTAGGTAAATAGTACATAGGTGGTATAGAGATGTAGAAATTGCAGACATTGTGAGGGTTCTATGCAAAAGAGTAAGATGGAGAATCACTAATCTAACCTGAACTCCACACTGGAGTTTCAAATCTGATGAGCAGATATGTATGCATGTGTGATGGTGGTGGTGGGGTTGATGGAAAGCACACAGAAATGGGGTTAAGGCAAAACAAAACCTGTCACCTGTAACAATTGTAGCTAATTCCTCAGAGCAGGCTTATTTGCATAAATTGTAAAGACCACAAGATGAGAGCTGACACAGGCTTCAGTGACACATTCCTTAGGAACCTCTGTTTATAGTCACACTCTCAACCTACAGCATTACTAGTGTCAAGGTATTCTTGCCACCTCTTCCTCCTACCAGACCTGGGGGGTTGGAATTCCCCACCATTTATAGACCTTCAGCACATTTCTATTCATGTCCAGAAAGAGAACAATCCTCTAAGAAGAATGCAAGAAATTTACATTCAATATTGTATACATGTTTCATGTAAATGATAAACAACTATGCAACATGATCCTGATTAATTCAGATGTGGTGCCAATAACTACTGGGCATACAGTATGCATTTACTCTGGAGTCAGTATATAAAAATTGTAATATTAATATGTGTTAATATATTAGCTTTGGTTGGGTTCACCAAACTTATATTTAATATCCCACCATGTTTCAGAACTGTGCTAGGTGTTGAGGACTCAATGATCAAAAAGACACTTGCCATGCCTTCACGATATCCATCGTTGTAGAAATTAAATATGAGCCATGTTAAATTTATAAAATTTGTTATACTTCATAAAACAGTTTCACTTTGAATTACTTTACTTAATTCTTATAGAAACAATGTGATGTAAGATATTATGATCTCAATTTCACAGACAAGAAAACTAAAGCTTAGCAGAGTCTCTTGACTTGCCCGAGGTCATTTACAATTGTAGTAGTAAACAACAGAGAGCAGTTTTGAACCCAGGAATCCTGCCACCAAACCAATACTCTTGCTGCAATACAAGCCACCCATCATTATTCCTCTTGGATTTTGCTTCTGGTTCTAATGGAGTAACTTGTAACAAACCAATGCTTCTACTGAGAAGAACTTGAAAAGCCAGGAAAAAAAAAATACAAAAAGATAGAACCCTGAATGCACCAAACTTAAAAGGAAAATTTTGATAAATGTGACTATGTTAAAATAAAAAACTTCAGGAAATCAGAAAAAAATCATTGAGTGAAAAGGCAAGCCACAGTGAGAAAAGCTATTTGAAATACATATACCCAATAAAGAATACCTATCAAGGAAAGAATAAGATGGCCAGCCTAAGAGGAAAATGAACAAAGACTTGGACACAAAAGGACTTCACAGAAGAGGAACTCCAAATGCTTATTAAATATATGAAAAGATGCTCAATCTCATTAGTCATCAGGGAAAGGGAAATTAAAACTACAATGAAATACGATTTCTCACCCTCCAGAACAGCTAAAATTAAATTTTTAGAAAATTGACAATATCATAGGTTGGTTTCCCCAGGAAACATACTCTTTGACATTGAAAATTATATGCAGGAAATTTATTGGGGGCTGCTCTTGGAAACAATACCCAAGAGGTGTGAGGGGAGCAGGACTAGGCAGAGAGAGAAATCCTGCAATAGAAGCCTCAGTTAATCTTATAGTCCTCTGGGAGCTCTGGAGTTGGAACAGCCCAACTAGTTTGCCTTTCTCACTTCCTCCTTCCTGCTCTCTGGTATATGGACATGACTGATGCCTGGTGGTCCATCAGCCACTTTGGAACCCTGACGCTGCTAAGATGACAGAACAGAGAGGAAGAAGGAGCCTAGGGCACTGATGATCATGGAGCTTCCACACAAGCTCTAGACTGCCTGCCTCTGAACTTCTACCTGAGAGAAAAGTAGACCCTTATCTATACCATAATATGCAGCTAGCGCTAACTGGCTTACACAAAATGATAGAAGAATATTCTATTCAGGTATTAAAATAAAATGCAAACTCATTGGTGTGCCAGCTTATACCAGTTTTCAAGAGCCAGCTGTTAAATTTTCAGGAATATTTGTAAGCTAGTTGATAAACACTTCCATTTTAAAAATACAATTATATAAACTTAAAATTAAATAAATTATATTAAAAAACAAATGTAATAAATACTAAAAATTAATTATTTCCTAACTACCTTTACTACATTTTACTACTTTCTATGCTCTTGAGTTTATTTACATCTATTATATCTGTATATATATATATAGCAATATTATATAATGCTGTGTTACTGCACATCTCTTTCCAATTCCACATTCAGTAAATACACATTGGTAGCGTGAAAGTGGCCATGGTGGGAGTATTTCACCACAGAAATCTGAAAACACTGCTGATCAGTGAGTCCCCTAAACCCCACCCCACCTGAGAAAGCTAGTCTTTAAAGAGCACACTACTTAGGGAAGTCAATGCTATTCCCAGGAGCATTTCCAAAACAAACAAACGTCAATCAATAAGGCACTCATTGAATAAACTATGGGTATATCCACACAGTAAAGTATTCTGCACCAGTTCAATGGAATGAGGAAAATTTTGTCATAACAATATCCAAACAATGGAGTATTAAGCAGCAGTAAAAGGAACAAGGAAGATCTCTTTATCATGATAGTGAGTAAGTGCTAGAATATATTGCTAAATGTAAACAGCAAGACACAGAATAGGGCTTGTAAAATGCCACTTTTGTGTAATAATAAGGAGGAGAATATGAATATAAATATTTGTTTATATTTTCTAAAAAGAAAAAAAAAAAAGATAAATCAAACACTAATAGACATTACCTACAGTGAGAAGGAAAGGAATAAAAGAACTTAGGAGATGGAGATTAAAGTGAGAATTCTCTGTGCTGTATTTTACAGTTTTGACTTTGAACTATGTAAATGTTTTACACAATTTAAAAATTATTAAAATATTTAAACCAATTTCTAAAATTCAAAAACAAATGGAGACACAAAGTCCTAACTGTATATCAAATTGTTGGCATAACCACACAGGGCATAGAATTATTTCAAGGGACATTAAACAAAGTAACTTGACTGCACATCCTTAATGGGATATATTCTGGGGACAAAAGAAACACAAAGACAATTTAAACTGTATTCAGGGGTTTTATTACTATAAATAATATTGATAGTAGAGTTTTTTGAAAAGAAATTATTATATATATATTTTAGGAATAAGGAATAAATACTTGAATCAGTATCTCTAAGAATCAAGATGTTCAAAGCAAAGAGAGAAGAAAAACAAGAATAAAACAAAGAAGTTCTGTCAAAACCCTGTAATCTTAAATTTGAATTGAAAATACTAGCATGAACTCATGATTTATTTTTTTGTTACCATGAAATATCTATTTCCAAGTTCTGTCCACTGAAAATAATAACAACCTAGTAGCAATAAGTCCCCTAGGAACAAGATTGCACTTTCTAAATACCATTTCCCACTAAAAGGAACCTAGACTCTCTGGAGAAATGACTGTTTCCAGTTCCAGGGCAAGAAATGTATGAGATGGTCCTAGAACATCTTGCTGAGTCAGAAAACAAGGAGGCTATTGAAGACAAATGGTGCTGTCAATAGGATGCAGGAGCCAAACTGAAGGGACTTCTTGGCCAAAGATGAGAGAGTTTGAGCATGTCGAAGAATCTTGATTGAATTATGTTTGAAACATATCAAATATAAATCCATTTGTTCATAATAATACTAAGAAAAGAAAAAAACTTCATCAGTTACTGTTGGAAGTTGCTAGTGCACTAATTTATTATTGAGAAAACTGATAAAGGAAAAGAATTAGCCCTCTCTTTTATGTACAAACTCTAATTTTATGATAACCAAATAGTTGATAAGGAAAAATTCCTTTTAACAGAAGAATTCCAGCAAATGTACTCAAAAGCAATGAAAGGATTAGAATGAATTAAATAAAATAGTCTTAAACAACCATCACCAACAGATGCTAACACTATATGTGAAAGGTCAATGGTAAATTTATCACAGATGAATCAGGCTGACAACATCAGAATTCCCTGTTTGGTCTTAGTCTTGCCAAATATTAAACCTCTAGATCCCTACCAGCTTAAAGGAAATAGTAGGAATAGAGAAACAACTTAAATGCCGCCATGAAGAAGCAATCAGCTAAATCTAGAATGTGGGATTTTTTATGGGACGGATGACCCATAAAACAACTTTTAACAACTAAATGAGAGAGATCTGTCATAGAATAAAAGAGACTGAAAAAAAAAAAAAAAAAATTAACAACCAAATGCAATGTGTAGATTTATTTGGATCCTGGTCTCTGAGGCATTGTCCTCCGTGTTCCTTGTTGCAGTTTCTTGCCCTGCAACTCTTCTTCTGGTTGAAGTCTGCTGCTATGAAGATGTATTCTGTTCCTTATCTTGGCTTGGTTAGAGCCCAGGTACATTTACCAGCAGCCTCAGCCTCACCTTGGTTCCTGCTAGTGACAAACATGTGAGCCTCTGCATTGGGCTGGTTCACTGGGGTTCTCCCCAGACTTAGTGGAGCAACTCCTCACCCTGCCATAGCCAGCCATGGCTCTCAACACCGCATCCTTGCCACCAGGAGCCAAGGATGGTTGGGAAACAAAATCTCAGAGCCTCTCCACCTGACCACACAGCCCAGTTGCACTTGTGTTGATGTGGCTGCAGCCCTGGTTGGTAAATGGTGGTCTGGAAGGCAGCCTCGAGAACTGCCAGCCTCTCTTCTCTAGCACACACCTTCTTTCTGGGCGGAAGCCTGGAGAGAGAAAACAGGATGAGCGTCTCTTTCTCCTCCCTCCCTTTCTTCTTGCCGCCATTTCCTTGACCAGAAAGTGGTGAGTTTTTCTTAGAACTCCCCTATGTCTTAACCTCTTGCTGCAATAAAGTGACAGGCTATATTATAGGGTGTTTTTCCTACACTACAGGAGAATTCTGTGAGGTGGGTCCTCCAGGCTAGGACTTTGATATGCTAAAGGGGAAACGAAGCAATATAGAACAATCTTCCTCAAGATAATAGTCTTTCTTGCTACATAATCCTATATGTCATGCAGAAGTGGAATGGTAGCACTTTTTTTTTTTGTCTTTAAAGTCCTTCTGTAACAAATCCTAATCTCCCAGGCATACAAAAACCATGGACTAGTAGGGCAAAGAGCGTGCTCAGAAAGGAAAAAGGAAAAAAGCACATTAATGGTTTTCATATTACTACACATAACACACACACATACACACACACTCTTAACTGGAATTATCATATGCACATTTAAAAAATTTTGTATTTTAAGTAAACAAATAACTACTCAACACTGTGAATAAAACAAGCCACTTATTGTTTTATAACTTACTTTTCCCATATTAAAAGATAGTGTTTTTTTAATCATTTTCCCATATAATTCCATATTCTGCTAAAATATGATTTTCAATCTCGGAGAAGTGTTCCACTGTGGTATAAATTTCTAGAGGTAGAATGGCTGGACTAAAGAATATGAGGACTTTTGATGGAAGATATTACAAATTGCCTAATTGTCCTCAGAAGAGATACAGGATTTTCTAATTCCACCAGCAGAGTGTGACACTGTCACACATTCTCTAAGTTTACAATTTATAACATAAACATTTATGACTGTGAATTTTAAAATACTTTATGTTAAAATATCTTTGACAATCATTTCACACCTTATAGAATGGCCATTATTTAAAAAAAAAAAAAAAAAAAAAAAACAGAAAACGATAAGTGCTGTAGAGAATGCGGAGTAATAGGAACACTCCACTGTTGGTGAGACTGGAGAATGGTGCAGTCTCTGTGGAAGACAGTTTGGTGGTTCCTCAGGAAGCTAAATATATATCTGAATATGATCCAGCAATCCCACTGCTAGAAATGTATTCAGAAGAACTGAAAGCAGGGATGCAAACAGACATTTGCATACCGATGTTCACAGTGGCATTACTCACTATTGCTAAAAAATGGAAACAACCCAAGTGTCCATCAGCTGATGAATGGATAAACAAAATGTGGTATATACATCAATGGAATACTACTCAGCTGTAAGAAGAAATGAAGCCAGGACACATATGACAACATGGATGAATCTTGAGGTTAGTATGTTGAGTGAAATAAGCCAGACACAGAAGGACAAATATTGTATGGTCTCACTGATATGAACTAAATACGACGAGTAACCTCATGGATGTAAACTCTAGAGTATAGGTTACTACAAAGTAGAATGTGGGTTAAGAAGGGGGAGCTGATGCTGAACGTATGTAGGATTTTTAATAAGGTTGATTATAAATGTGTGGAAATGGATAGAGTTGATGTTAACACTATAGTGAGTAAAAATAACACTGCTTATTTATAATTGTGATTGTGGTTGAAAGGGGTAGTCTAGGGATGTAAATGTCAACTGAAAGAAAGCCTAAGGGAACTCTAAGGACTGTATAACATAGTGATTTCAGTGTGGATGAGGGTTGTGGTTAATAGTACAAATACAAGAATGTTCTTCTATAACCAGATGTTAAGAATATGGTGATTCATGGAGAAAATACAACTAATGTAACTTATGAACTACAGTTAAATTGCTTTTTCTTGAGTACTAGTGAAGTGGGATTTTTTCATCTATTTAAAAAATGTATTGACTGTTTATATTTGTAACTTTAAATGGTAATCTCAGATGAGGAAACTGAGGTTCAGAGAAGTGGAACAACTTGCTCAAGGACATTCCGTTTATAAGAAGCAGACCTAGAATTTTTTTTCATATTCTAAAATGAAATGGAATTATTCTTCAGTTTGTCAGAAGTGAGCAATAAAATCCATGCGACAAAGTTCTTTTGAGTCAACAGTTCAAGGACATTTAATTTATAGATAAAACTTCAGGGCAAATCATCTTTATAAAATACTGCTTGGAGAATTATTGTGAAGGTTTAATGAATTACATTTCTTTTACTCTTTGATTTATAACTCCAAGATAAATTTAGATCCAGATCCAGACTGGCACTTAAAGATGAGATTGCTAAAAAGGGATATGGAAATGCTGACAGCATCCTTTTTACCATCCATTGATTGTGAAAGGCTGTGCAGCCAGAGACGCTAAAGGACTCCCTCTTCTCCATTACCACAAAATGAAGACAGAGCAACCAACCATGTGTGTTTTATGACGATAGAAGATAGCCAGAAAACTATTGCTAGGCAGTTCAAAAGCTGAAGTTTTACTTTTTATTTCTGGACGCCTTTTGTTTGGTTTTGTTCATTTATATCCCAAATCACACATAAGGCCAGACTGTCACCTGCTGGCTTAACCTTGTGTGACAATGTCAAAGTCTCCTTTCTTTAGTATCTAATAGGAGAGTCTATGAGTCAACAATAAAAATGTAAAACAAAACAAAATAAGAATAAAGGAAATTCAAGAGGAATTTAAATGTTCCAAAACAATAGAATAAGCACATTGGCAGAATGTAATCTAATAAGAATTGGCTAAAGGTTTATTTCAGTGGGATCAAGGAAGTTAAGGGACCTGGAAAAATGCCGATGTTAACACCTATCAGAGGAAAAAAATTCCTAACAATTCTTCTCGTTTTTTTTTTTTTTTTTAATTTTAATTTTTAAAGAAGGTTTAGATTACATAAATATTACATTAAAAATATAGGGGATTCCCACATGCCCACTCCCTCCTCCTCCCACACTTTCCCACATTAACAACATCTTTCATTTCTGTGGTACATTTGTTACAGCTGAAGAACACATTGAAGCATTGCTACTAATCATGGACTGTAGTTTACATTATAGTTTACATTCTGCCCTGCACAATTTTATAGGTTATGACAAAATGTATAATGGCCTGTATCCACCATTGCAACGTCATGCAGGACAATTCCAATGTACCGAAAATGCCCCCATATTACACCTATTCTTCCCTCTCCCTCCCCTCAGAACCTCGGTGGCCACTGATTTTATATAAATGATAAAAGTTCTTCCATTGCTATAATAATAATGTCTATAATAGAGTAATAATGAAGTCTACTTTAGTCCACTGTTGATTCCCCAATCTTGAGGATTTGTCAATGGTGATGCCCACTCTGTTTCTAATTGAGAGGGGGCTTAGATCCCATGGGGCTGATGGATGGAGCTATGTTGCTTGCTCACTTGGCTTTAAAGTCTTATCCCAGGAAAGTGAATTTTTCTTTCAGGATCTCAGTAGTAAGCTCCCCTTAGGTAGAGCTTTCAAGGCTCTTGTCCAATTTAAGAGCATTTGCATCTATGACTACCACAGTCCAAGAAAATAAAAAAGAATAGAAGTTAAGTGTAAGGTCTCCACCAGCCCCCCTGCCCACTCCAAGGATGCTTCATATACAATTTCTTGTCTTAGGCAGAGAATTCATATAGAACTAGGTGCCAGCAGCAGCAATGGACGGAGAGTTTGGAAGTTCAACCACTTCCCTATAAAATGTATTAAATGTCCACTTCAGCACAGCACTTTAGGACACCCAAGTGTCTCCTAGATATCGAAGGATGGGTTCTTGAAACTCATAGCTCAAGAGCAATTTTCCCATAATAATTCTGCTTTGTTCTCATATAAGAAGTTAAATGCACAAAAGCTGGAGCCAGACTACCTAGGTTCAAATCTTTGATCCTTCTCTTATTAATGGAGGGAACTAAGGTAAGTTATTGAACCTCTCCATTCCTCAATTACCTCAGCTACAAAATGAAGATGATAACACACATTATCTCCTTTGATTCTTCAAAAAGCCCCATGAGGTAATAATAATGCCTACTTCACCGAGTTGTTGTGAGGACCAAATGAATTAAAGGGTGCCTGCCCATGATAAATGCTTTATAAATGTTTGCTTATTAACTCTTTTTTATTACCAGCTAAAGTGGAACTGCCAAGTAGCAACAGGATAAACACAGTTTACAATTCACTTGGCTCACCAACTTTGAACTTTTGTGATTCTTGACTTTTTGTTTTAAATCGGGGAGATTTTCACTACTTCAAAATGAGTGTATATATATATTTAGACTTTTAGACTTCATCTATTTATATTACATTATTTTAAATTTACATAATTTAAATGAGCATAAAACAGTATGCACGATATGGACTTTAATTGTGGAAGTGCAATAGGTGACTTGTCTGTAGCACTACTATATGGCAATTAATATTGATCAATATGCAAGGGTTCTTGTGGGTCTGAGGTGGTTCAGGGTGTGTTCAGAATAGGCAGGCAACAAGAGAGAGAATTAGATGTCTGCCCATGTCGACTCCATGAAAAACTAGTGACAATATTTGTTGCATACCAGGAATTTCCCAAGCCTTTTACACACACTATCACATTCAATTCTTACCAGATCCACAGGAAGTAAATATTCTTAATTTTCCCATTTTACAGATGGAGGAACCAAGGCACACAAAAAGTTAAGTCACCCAGCTGCTAAGCAGTAGCCGTGATTGAAACCCAAGTATTCTACCCCATTTCCACCACCACCCCGGCAATCCAAACACATTGTCTTATTATGCTTCAAAACATTGTGAGATACACAAACTTTGTCTTAGGTTCTTCCATTTCTTTTTTTTTTTTTTTTTTCTCTTCAGGGCCTACTAATTTCTTAAATACAGCCCTACACACAACTGTAATGGACATGGTAATATGGTGGGCACTTTGAAAAATACAGAAAGCAAAAAGATTCAAGTGTGATTTAACTACCCAAATAGGGCCACTGTTAAAATTTTGCTATAGCTCTTTCTAGTCTTTTTTCTAAATATGTTTGTTTTACATAGTTGCAATCAAATTGTATATACAATTTTAATTTCTTTTCTCCCTCAATGTTCTATCCCATGCTATTAAATACTTCATAAACTTCCTTTATATTGGCAGCATAATGTACCATTGCATAGCAGTTCCATAATATAGTTATCATTACCTCATGTTGGACATTTGGGTTTTTCCACCTTTTTTTCTGTAGGATGAACTATTGTCTCTTCTTTCTTGATATTTTCCCCCCTACTAATATTTCTTCAGTTTTTCCTCAGGCATCCAGTGACACTGAGATTCCTTTATTCTTTCTTCTCTCAAAGTTTACTTTCTGGAAAGGAGCTGATAAACCTATTCATACTAAAGTATACATGATTGATAAAGCTTGATATATCATCTCTTCAAGCATACCTGTTTCAACATAAGACAAAGAATGAAGTTATAAATGTGGAATTTTAATCATCAGCAAATCTAGTCAGGAATATTATTTTCAACCAACCATAAAGCAGACTCCACAACAGCAAAAAGATGCAGGGCTCACTTAACTTTAGGAAAGGTGATCAGAAGACAGACTAGAGCTGCCAGATATGGTAAAGGGAAGGAAAGAGTTTGTGCAGGCTTACCTTGCTTTATTGTGCTTCACAGATATTGTGTGTGTGTTTTTTTGTTTGTTTTTTTTTGTTTTTTTTTTTTCACAAATTGCCTATGGAGGGCAAGTCTATGGAAACCATGTTTGCAACAGCATGTGTTCACTCATCTGTCACATTTTAAGGTATATACATTTTTTTTTAGACATAATGCTATTACTGCACACCTACTAGACTACAGAATATGCACTGGAAAAACAAAAAATTTGTGTTACTCGCTTTATTGCAGATGTTCACTTTATTGTTGCGGCCTGGAACCGTACTGGCAATATCTCTGAGGTATGCCTGTATAAGTGAGGGTAAAAAAAATGTGTAAAAGTTTAGAAATGGAGAATTAGAAAATTAATTTAGCAGAGCAAAGAATATTTGACTCTACTAACCTCGTTTCTTTAATTCCACTGTGTCTGCCTCACCAATGCGTTCGGCCTTCGGGATGGACCCGGCCACCAACGCAGACAGCCTAGTCTGGTTCTCAGTCCTACTAGGTCCGGTCTCACAGTTTAAGGCCTGTGGCGGCCACGGAGGAAGCCTCCAGGAGCTCAGTGAAATTCTGAGAAGGCCCATTGGAGAGGTCCACTAGCAGAGAACCCTTCCTAGCTCTCTGCGACCGCAGAGAAATCTTGTTGGAACCTCACCTCCCGGGATTCGAGAAGTGTTCATAAAATTGCGGGGAGACGAGTTCGGAGGCCCCGTGTGAAAGTTCACAAAGTCCTGACCTGGCCCCAGCATGCTTTCTTTCCTTATTTCTGGAGGTTTCGAGCTTTGTCGCCCCTGCTGGCAAATCCGAAGCTGCGTGAGGGAGCAAGCGGAACTCAGCTTTCCCCAACTCGAAGCCTCCGCCAATTCGAAGCCACCGCGTTGTCCTAGTGGCAGCACTGGGAATGCTGGTGTGGGTGGGAGGGGAGGGCCGGATGAAATCCAAACCGTGGGAGCCAGTGGCTCCGCCCTCTGGATTAGGGAGAGAAGGAAGATCTAGAAAGGAGGAAAAAAGAGAGACAGACTCCCGCGGCAGGCTTGGGCGGGGCCCAGGGTTCCCGGAGAGACTGCCCCAGCTCCGCCGCAGCGTGGGGCGCCCTCCCACTCCCGCTCCACTCGGACGGCGGGCGCCCCACGCACGCACCCACACATAGCCCTGGGTCCGCCGCTCCTCTCGTCTCCCTTCTCTCTTCTGTCTCCTGCTTTCTTCCTCGCAGAACGTGGCGGCGGTGATAGGAGGAGCCCGGCGTGCCCGCCACGCACGGCAACCGGGGTTTTGCCCCGCAACCCCGCGCGCCGCGGCGCGGGCTCGGGGGGGACCGGCGAGGCGCGCGATCCTAGGTGGGCGCGGCGGTGATAGCGGCGGCGGCAGCAGCCAGCGAGCACCCACTCCCGGCGCGCCCGCATTCTGCCTGGTGTCCCCGGGTCGCCGGCCCCCGCACGCACGGCCCACTCAGCGCACAATAGCGGCAGCTGCGGCGGCGGCTTGGAGACCCGGCGCCCGCCATGGGGAAGGCGGCGAGGAAGGCATGCGACTGCAAGCGCTTCGTGAAGAATAACTGGTTGCTGCTCTCCACCGTGGCGGCGGTGGTGCTAGGTGAGCGGCGCGGCGGGTGGGCGACACGTGCAGCCTGCCGGGTGGGATGGTGCGAGGGTGGCAGGGCGCTGGCGCACACGGTGCCCGGGCCCCTCGGCGCCCCCACAGCGTCTGATCCCACGCGGAGGTTTCAACCCCGAGCGCGCTGATTCCTGCTTGCGAAGCACAGAGCTCCTCGGGGACTCCCGTTTGGGTGCTCCACGAGCTGCTGGTTCCTGCTTTACCCAGAATGATCAAGGGGGCTTGGGACGGGGGAGAAGGAAGCAAGTAGCTTCGGTTCTTCCTTTTCTGGAAGCAAACATGGTTTAATTTTTTAAAATCCCATCCGCCCTCCGCCCTCCTTTTTTTCCTGAGCCCCGCCACCCTACAGAGATTGTGTGTGGCTTAGGGTTCTTGGTCGAACTGGAATTGGCACCTTGGCTTCAGGGATGGCCGGTCCCGGGCGGGGTGATGGATGTTGCAGTCGCTTGCACTGGGCAGCACTTCCCACGAGTCTAGCGCGGACTGCTCGCGCCAGGACTCTGAAAATCTGCCATGTTCGTGCCAGAATTCAGGGGTGTGCAAGTAACTGCCCCCAGGAGGGCACGGGGAAAAGACACTAAAAGAAGGCAAACGCCCTCCTTTCTAACCCTAGTATTCTGCGTTCCCCTTCTCCAGAGCTTCCTTTTTTTTTCCCATTAAAAATAAATTTGGGGTCATCTTTGCTCGGTTTTTAAACAAGGGTGTATTTAAGTGATTCACTCCTATCAGATCATTGGAGTAGGTGGATGTCTGAGACATTGCTCAGATGTATGAATTAACTCGTATTTAGATCCGGACTTTCTGATAAGGTTCTCTGTTTTGGAAATTGGGCTGGCAGATGTGTTTGGGGTTGAAGCCATGTCTCCTTCGCACAGTGGGGATATCCAGCAAGTGAGGCTAGTGCACCTTCTCCGAAACGTGGACTCTTTGGCAATCCTCACCTTCCCTTTTGGAAACAGAAGCTGGGTTTGCTAGAAAGACAGGTGTGGGACAGGCCTGTCCCCCTCCCTGCTTCAGCCTTCCTCTCCAGCTGCTATATCTGAAACTCAGAGTATTTGATGTTACCTGGTCCCCCTTCCTGTCCCCCCCCCCACCCACACACACACAAAGCCCTCAGAAGTTAGTGAGATCCTCACTGTCAGATTTGTTCAAGAACCTTGTCTAAAGGAAAGTCAGGCTTCTAGTAAATACATAAGACCCTGGAATTGCCTTAGCAGAGACCATTTGTGGGAGGAAAGGAAAGAAGTAGAGAAGGCAAATCTTTACTGCTTAAATCTGTTTCCCTAAGAAGTGCAAAGTGGCTTTGGGCATTTTTATCTTGCCCTACCATATTTAAATAATAGACCCCACAAGGAGTGTTATTTCCCTTCAGAAATGGTCTTGTTTATTTTCTCAGGGTTGAGTCCAGAATGAATTGTTAAATCTTTTTTTGAAGCACATTGTAGGTAAACTTATGCTTGCATCTTGCCTCCCAATTCACTGCAGATGTGGAATAATCCTGCCTTTTTCTTCATGGGGTTTTCCAGAGATAGTCATTTGTTTACCAAGATTTACATATCGGTATTCAGCATACCAATTCACTAGAAGCTGGTTCAGAAAGGATTTTGAGCATTTGTTCCCTGGCCTTTGGAACCATCTGCACAAATACATCTTCAGGGTCCAAAGGGATTACATG
This sequence comes from Tolypeutes matacus, assembly GCA_026826555.1. Lineage (NCBI taxonomy): Eukaryota > Metazoa > Chordata > Mammalia > Cingulata > Chlamyphoridae > Tolypeutes > Tolypeutes matacus. The sequence goes on along the minus strand of JAKSZT010053764.1, from coordinate 17,625,504 downwards.
CCCCATGCCTGTTTTGCAGACATGGCCTTTGCTATCAGATGGACTCTTGGCTCCAGTTTTAATGTGAGTGAGCCCCCAGGAGCTTGATTTGGATACTTTTCCCGTGTTTGAACAAATGCCCTTGTCTCCAAAAGGAAGACTGCCATTTAAAAGCCATAAATGCTCAGAGCAGTAAGTGCCCAGCCGAAGTTTCCTGGGTCATTTATTCCTTCCGACAGCAATGCATGTGTTCCTGCTTCTAGGGTAAGAGGTCTCAAGCCAAGACCACCTCCAGGGTGCCCATCAACAGGCACTTCCCAGGTCTCTTTTCCTCTTCCCTCAGAGCGCTGGACCTAGGTGGAAGTCACCTCCGTTTGTTTAGCTGGCTATGGCTCATGTTCAACCAGAAGTGCAATTCCAACACTTCTGTCAGTGGCACTGAGTCCATCCGTACATCCTCACAAGCTCATGATAGTAAGAGTTTATTTTTATAACTGCCTTAATCCAGAAAGATCACAGGAGGTCACATGCATTCGCCCTCCTGGACCATTCAACATGAGGGTCTCAAAGAAGCAGCAGCAGTTTAATTTTATTAGTTATCCTGACAAAATGTCATATGATTACAGCTACTGTCATCTTTGACCCCTGCTATAATTCAGCAGCTCTGACACTTTAAAATATTTTGGTTATAGAAATCAGGAACACAGAATCTTCTGAGCCAGGTTAAAGCTTTTGATTTTTCAACACACTGTATGGGAGGGGAAATACAATTAAAAGTCATCTTTATTAGGTGTGAATGTTAATTCTTTGCATGGACAAGGAGATGGTAAGAGCTAAACATTTCTTAAATTCTTATTCACAAAATGAAGGGATTGAATAAATTAGGTGGCAGTTTTTTTAATTTCTGTGAAATCCTGCAAAGCCCTAGAAATAGTATCTTAGGCCTTTTCTAGGATACCGTGAGGAACAGTTTCCATTGTTTTTTATTACAATTCTTGTAGGTTTTTTTCCTGCTTCTGTGGCAAGAATGAGCCTGGAGTCAAGGGTCCTAGGTTTGAATTTTGGCCCTATCAGGCTCTACCATTTAGACAATTTGCTTATTCTCTGGGACCCTCAGTTTCCTCAACTGGAAAACAAGGATATTAGTCATTACCTTATTTGTTATTAGGGTTAATTAAAATAAAGTGAAAAAACCCAGTTATGTGCCTGACATATAATAGGCATTCAGTAAATGTTATTTTAAGTTAAATCTGAACACTTCGATTCTGAGAAAATTAATATTTTCTTAAGAAATATGGACTGTCATGCTGGGTTTCTTTCTCTATTCTGCTTAGCGTCCGGACTATAATTTAAAAGTCCAGAATGATTCACGTGTTTTGGTGACACACTCCATCTAGGCAAATACCAGCCTCCAAAGCATTATTCATTTTCTAAAAAGGAAATGAAAAGAATTAATCATTTTGTGTTGTGCCCCACGGCCTGATTTTCAACTCATGTCACAGGCGGAAATTCTGAGGGAAGAATTTTTGTAGTCCAAGTGAGAATTCTGTGCAAGCAGAATTACTAAGTGTGAAAATTCTGTCTCTGAATCTCTTCAATGGTTCAAGAAGTCACCCAATAATTATCATATAATGTACAAGGGTGATAAAGCACTCGTGGCAACCTCAGCCCGTTCATGGCATAAAGCCTGATATTTCTTTCCAGAGAGGTTATGCTTTATTTCAGTCATTTGAAAAGCCTGTGGTTTCAAGCTTAGGGATTTTCAAGAAAGGAAATAGAATGTTGTTATTTACACGACATTGTTGGCAAGCTTATTCATTTGGAATCATTTTCTTTGGACCGCTAAGAAACCATCATTTTTATAGATTCAGATTTCTTTGTCTAAACTCTAAAACAATTCCTTTACGTTCTTACTGATTCCCTCCCCCAGCCTCACGTCTCCTACTCTGGAGCTCTATAGCACAGATCTGGCAGTGCTAATTTGAGACGTGGTGGATGCTCTCTGGTTCTGTCTGTTTTGACATGAGTCTCTGAGGCCCCAGAGAACCGGACAGGCACATCGCATGCTGGGTCCAAGCCCAGTAACTCACCCACACAGAGCCTTGGGCACAACAGTGTCCCTATGTATTTTGTTCTTGAAGCTCATTCACTCTAACAGGCCCCAGGTCTGGTACCACTGGGAATACACCTGCAGTAACCAACCCTTAAATCATTTATTCAGTCAATCATTCATTCAACAGATATGTATTGGGCTCCTACTGTGTGCCAGGGACTGTTCTAGGGTACACAGCAGTGAATGACAAAAATCCCTGCCTTCTTGGTACATATATTTAAGTGAAGAGAAGTAGACAGTAAACAGAATAAAAAGGTAAAATCAAATAGAGTATGTTTCATGGTGATCAGTGCTTGGGGTAACATAAAGCAAAGGAGAGGGTGCAATTTTGAATAAGGTAGCAGGGAGGGCTGTACTGAGAAGATAACAGTTGAGCCAAGATTGGAAAGAAGTGAAAGAACAAGTCACATGGATACCTCGGGAAAGTGTGCTGCAGGAAGAGGGACTAGCAAGGGGGAAAAGTCCAGAGTGGGGAACATCCTGGCTTGTTTGAGAAACAGCAAGCAGGGGAGAGAGGAAAAGGGAGAGTAGGAGGTGAGGGCAGTTAGGAGAGGGCAGAGCCATAGGATCTTGTAAGCCCTTGTAAGGACTTTGTCTTGGACTGAGAGATGGGAAATCATTATAAGGTTTTGAACAGAGCCAGGGCATGATGTGGTTGTATTTTGCTCGATTCTCCCTGTCTGCTGTGTTGACCACAGCCTGATGGGACAAGGGTGGAAGCAGAGAGAGGTATTTAGGAGGCTAGTGTGGTTAACCTACCATATATTTACTTATCACATCCTCCACTTTACTCATCTCATTTCCATCATGGCTTGTGAAATCTTAGGGAATGCTTATGAAAATTCAATGAAATCATTTTTTTTGCAACTATAAAAGTGTTCTTATTTTTCCATTATATGGATGAGGAAACTGAGACTCATAGCAATGAAGAACTTACTTGAGATCACTCAGATAATTGGCATCACCAGTACTTCCTATTCCTGATCCTCTGTTCTTTCCCCTCCATCAGGCCCTAATTCCTCCATCTTCCTCTCCCGTTCGCATTTGGTCCTCACTGACCAGGCTGGGAGTTGTGGTTGTCTGAGTGCAGTGGCTTAAAGGGTTGGAAGTAAGGATTCTATAGGGTGCACTTGGGTTTGTGGTTGCCCCTTCTCTGGGACTTGCCTCTGCAGGATCCTCTGAATTGCAGTGTTTGTTGTTGGAGGAATACTCCAGTAGGATTTGCCAGAGACTGATAAGCCAGGCTGATGTCCACTTGGGGCTCATCCCACCCTGTGTCTCTGTCCATGGGAATGACTCACTATTCTTCCCACCTGCAAAGACTGCACTTCCTACCCTCTGACTAAGTGGCTCAGTGTGATTGGAGCAGAGGGTGTGAGTGAAGGACATTAAAAAAACAACAACAACAAAAAAAGGAAGGCTGAAGAGGAGGTCAGATCCTGGAGAGCCTCAAATGCTGTGCTGAAAAGTGCAGACATTGTCCTGTGGATAATGGAGACCCCAGGAAGGGCTTCAGGGAGGCCAGTGGCCCTGTCAGAGCCTTATTGAAAAGTTTGTTACTGTGGCTGGGTGTGAAAATGGATCTAAGGAGAGTGTTTGCGCAGCAGATAGACCCCCCAGGGGATTACTGTACAGGTCCAGGCAAGGAGAGGTGGGAGCCTGGGCTGGGCAGCAGTAGTGAGAATAAAAAGGAAAAGAATGTGCAACAGGTTAACCTGACAGGGCTTGGTTGGGTTTGGTCCAAGACAGAAAGGATTACAGATTACTGGAAGGGGCACTGGCTTGGAAAAGAGCTGGTGTATTCTCTTGTGGACATACTGAGTTGTAGGAGTCCATGGAGCATTTAGGGAAAGGCCTACAGGCCCTGGTGCTCAGGAGGCAAGTTTGGAGTGGAGCATCAATTCGAAGAGCATGTCAGACCCAGGGGGTGGTTAAAGCTTTGGGAAAGAATGAACCTGTCTTGGGAGAGCTTGAACAGAGAGAAGAGAGCAAAGGCAGAGCCCTGGACAGCCCTGATATTGGTGTTCTGGGCAGAGAAGGGCATACGGAGAGGAGGACTCAGAAATGGAGTATGATAGGAGGTAAGAACTGGACAGAGAGGTGGCCGAGTGACTCCATGAGGAGTGGGGCTTTCAGTAGTGTTGGGTGTCACCTGGAAGTCAAGGAAGATGAAGGTGCCCTGGACTGCGGTGGAGTGATGTGGAAAGCAGCCCAACCGGGGGTGAAGGAGGGGGGAAGTGACCCTCCAGACTTTTCTTTTGAAGCATTTAGTTTGGTCTCCCATTTCTTTAAATGGGAGAAAATGGTAGCTAAATGAGGAGTCAAGAAAGCTTTTGAAATTTTATTTTTGGAGCCTAGGAGAATAGAAGACAAGATAGGATAGAGTGGCCAAGTGAGGATTGATCTGACCAGAGGATGGAACATCGCATTCCTTGACTTTAAAGGGGAGGAGTTAAGGGTTAAGAGTTAGGAATTGATACTGCACTCAAAATAAACCTTTAAGATGTGGATCTGATCACATCACAGCAAGGCTTAAAACCACCCATGACTCCCCATGGCCCTCAGGTGGGAGAGAACATCTCTTTAGCATGACATCCAAAACCCTTCATGATCTGCCTACCTCATTCTTCAAGACTCAGCTCACCCACCCCTCTTCTGGGTAACTCTCTGGATCCTACATCTCCCAAGCAGCTCTCCTCCCTGTTTCACATACAATAATAGCTAAGACATTTAAATCACTTATGATGTGCCAGGTACTCTTCAAAATGCTTATAAGTATGAAACCACTTGCTCTTTATCTCTGGAAATGGAGGCACAGAGAGTTAAACTTGCCCAGTGTCACTAGTGAATGGTAGAACTGGGATTCAAACCCTGGAAGTCTGGCTCCAGAGTCCCTTCTCTTAATCATTATGCTCTCCCTCTGCTCTACTGAACCAATATTTACTTGGTATTTATTATGTTATATTCTAATTTTTAATTAGAATATATTCTAATTTAGCTAGAATTATTCTAATTTAGTTAGAATATATTCTAATTTTTTCTGCTTACTCCATCAAGGGATGGGTTTTGTGTTACTCCTCTCTGAAGTTACAGGAACTGTCCCAGGGCAGGTTCAATACACTTACTGAATTTTTGAACCAGTTATGAGCCAGAAACTCAGTAAGAACTGTTTGAGTGAATAAATGAACCCAAAACTTAGCTCAAGCCCCATTTCCTTCAGAAATTTTCTCTGCCTACTTCAGCCCCCTCTGATCTCCATCAGTAACACAGATTAACATTTAGTCAACATATGTGGGGAAGTGGATGTAGCTCAAGTGATTGAGCTCCCACCTACCAGATGGGAGGTTCCGGGTTCAGTTCCTGGTGCCTCCTGGAGAAGACAAGCAAGACAGCAAGCTGGCACAACAAGATGATGCAACAAGGAGATACAAAGAGCAAAGGCAGTGATAGACACAACAAAGCAGGGAGCTGAGGTGGCTCAAGTGATTAAGTGTCTCTCTTCCACATGGGAGGTCCCAGGTTCAGTTCCTGGTGCCTTCTAAAGAGAAGACAAGGGAGGCGGCTGTGGCTCAATCGGTGGGGCTCCCGTTTGCCATATGGGGGGCCCTGGGTTCGGTTCCCGGGGCCTCCTGGTGAAGGCAGGCCCGCCCACACGGCGTGGTTGGCTGACCCAGCGAGCACGGGCAGCAAGGAGGGGATAAATGAATAAATAAATTTAAAAAAAAATCTTTGAAAAAGATAAAAAAATAAAATAAAATAATAAAATAAAATCTTAAAAAAAATAAAATAAAATAAAATAAAGAGAAGACAAGCAGACACAGAGAGCACACAGTGAATGGACACAGAGAGCACACAGCAAATTGACACAGCGAGCACTACAAGGGGGAGGGGGGAGGGAATAAATAAATAAAACAAATCTTTAAAAACAAAAAAAAAAGCATGTGTCTAGCAAGTTACTCTTCCTCAAAACTAGATTATAAATCCATTGAGGACAGAAACATTCCTATTTCACCTAGCAGGCACTGGAAAATTACACTTAACAGGCAGTAGAAATGAGACCTTAAAGTAATGAAACTGACTCTTAAAAGCTATGAAAAAAGCTGTATCTAATACTTCAACTCACTCGACTTTTGTTTCCTTATCAGAAAAAAGGAAGGATTTGGATTAGCTGGAAGAGCAAGGATAATCCATTCATGTACAAACTCCCATTTATAGGTAGTGAAACTCTTCGGCGTGCTATGTTGAGTAAGTAGCAGAGGAAAAAGTTCTGAAATTGATTATTGATGTCTGCTCAGAAATTAGGACTAGAAGTAGTGGCATGTATGCTGCCTGGTTGTTGAACCTGAGTTAGAAAATCTCTGAGGTTCCTTCTAGCTTTAAGATCCTTAAGCTCTGTAACTGTATAGTCATTCCTCAGTTCATTGCTAGGAGCCAGAGGAACTCATCTGTATGGAACTAAGGGAGTATTAAAGGTCATTACATGAGGATGAAATCACCTTGAAGTTGAGTCAAATGTTATGCATTTGGACTCCTGATCAGTAACTTAGAGATAATGAGGTAAATTATAGATGGGGCTATTACCAGGTTAATGTTCTATGTCAGCATTAATATTCCATTACAACTAGAATATAGGTCACCAGAAAATAGAATGAGGTTAGAGAATGGAAAGCTAAGGGTTAATCTGTGCAGAATTGGTAAAAAAGGTTGTTTGTAATCTTTGGAAATTAATAGAAATGGTGAAATCACATCATAGTGTTTGTAACTAGCAGTGCTATTATATGGGTATGACAGTGGTTGAAAGGGAAAGTCTAAAGTCATGTATATTACTAGAAGGAAAGCTAAAAAATGTAATGTGGGACTATATAGCATAGTGAAACCTCATGTGAATTATGAATATGGGTAATATTGCATATGTAAGACTGTTTTTTGCTGAAACTGAACAAATGTACGTTAATGTTACAAGATGCTAATATGAAGCAAAAATACAACTAATGCAAACTATAGACAGTGGTATATAGTAATATAGTAATAATCTTCTACTAAGGGTTAAAAAAAAAAGAAATATGTACTAAGAGAAAGAAGCTAGACACAAGGTACTATATATTTGACTCCTGTCTATCCAAAATATAAATACAAATAAACTAGAGAGACAGAAACAGAATAACAGCTATGTATGGCGGGAGACGCATAGAGAGACTGAGAAGTGATGAGTTTTTTGTTTGTTTGTTTTTTGTTTATTATTATTATTGGAATAATGAAAATGCTCTAATAATTATTGAAGTGATGAACACACAACTATGTGATTATACAAGATGCCATTGATTGTACACTTTGGATGAATTGTATGACTTATTAATATGTATCAATAAAATGGATTTGTTCAAAAAATATTCCATTACAACAGTAATATAAGGCCTAATAAAGATATATTTTAACTTCATATATCTCTAATTTAAAATATTTTTGAAGCATGGAATACTCCAAAAACACAAAATAAAATAATAGTGTCCTTTAAAGCTTTTATTTAAAATGGTAGGAATAGCCTAGTTTCTATATCCTCAAAATCAGTTCTTTCCACAATACACAATAAATAGTTTCATATAAGGAAAACAACACTGGCATAATTGTCCATATGTAGAGGGGACTTTTGCTTTTAAAGAAAAAAAAATAGCTTTGTGTTTATGTATTTCTGAAAAGCTGATGGAAAACACATGGTTACTAGTTTAGTCATATTTAGATTTGTATTCATATATTTGTTTATGTGTGCTGTAGATACAACAGTATTATTAGCAAAAATAATTATCACTACTAATTGGTTTCCATATTCTCTAGGAATTTAGTAGTTGTTTAGAATGTTAGATTTGTATAAGTCACTTTAGGTTAAAAGTGTGTGTGTGTGTGTGTGTGTGTGTGTTACATGTATCTGCCCTCAAGTACCTTGCTTAAATACCTCAGAGAAGGAGTCTCTTTCAAAACAAATCTTTAAATAGTGATATATTCTTCCATATATTGAAGAATTAGGGGAAAAAAATGGGCTTTCAATGCTATGCATGGTGCTTTCATTTTTTAAAAATAAAATGAAAACCCACTAGATTTGGGGAATTACTGAAAAGATTGTGATTTTTTGGTTGTCCTATGAAAGGTTTATACCTCAAGCCCAACAAAGCAAAACCCCAAGCAAAATTGTAATCCAAAAAAATTATAAAATGCATATTAAAAGTGATTTTAAGTGTTAGATTCTGCACATCAAAGTACGTATATACATAGTTAATGCCATCTGTTTGGAGGCATTTACTTTGGATGTAAATTGCTAACATACAGTGACAGGAGGACAGGAGAGAGTCTGTGGTTTTAGTACTCAGAAAAGAGAAGATGGTTTTAGTACTCAGAAAAGAGAAGATGGTTGACAAATATCACATATCTTGTCAGTGTGTTTGATCTAAGATATAGTGTTTTATTTAACACAATAAAACTACAGAATCAAAGTTACCCACTTGTCAAAAATTTGAGCAGTAGACATAAGAAATAAAGGGTGCTTTAAATGAAGATGTGCTATGTAGAAAATTATTGTGTGCTAATTCAGGATCTGGTGAAGCTCCTGGTTTTTGCTCAAATGGGCAAAAACCCTGGGTTAATTCAGGCAAGGTGTACATAAATGGGATTACCAGTTAGGTATGGGATGCACATGTGCTCTCTTGCTTGTAACGAGAGCTTGCCCCTGGCCTGGTGCCAGGGGGGAGCTCTCCCACTAAGGAGGAACTCTGCATCCCCTGAATCACTGGAGATCTGGGGTCATATACCCAGTGGGGGACTCAAGCACTCTCGAAGAAAATGGACTAATTTTAGATGTAATCACGTGTCCCATTTAAACACCCTGGAGCAGAGTCTGTTAAAGTAGCAAGTGTTTTAAATGGCCTTTCCTATTTTAAGTGTTAAACATGCATCTTCTAATAGAGGATAGTATTGGAGACAGTTAACATTAAATCAATCACTCAGTTTAGAGCTATAGATTAGCTGGGCAGATAGATTTAGAAGGGGCTAATTTGTTATACTTGCTGAGGAAACAGCTCCAAAATGCAACAAAGACTACTCTGTGGTAATTAGTACAGTCACAGTAACACCTCTGTTAATGGAAAGGAAGTGTTTCAGTGACTCACTCCTTGCCAGAAATGCTCCTACCCTACTTTGAAAAATGTCTGCTGACTGCCCGTTCCATTCCTAGTGGTAGACAGTTTCTTTTCTGTAAAATACTCCTGCACATTCTCGTGAGGGATGGACCTTGTCCCAGAGGCAGCACGTGGGTAGTTCCTCTCCCAGTTCCACACCTCAGTGTGTGAGCTCCAAGGCTGTGGTCCCCCCTCAACCGAGAGGGGCAGACACTGTACCTCAGAGCCAGAGCCAGCACTGAGGGGATAAGACCCTCCCACCAGTCCCACCACATTCAGGCTGAGGGTCTTTGGTCTGTGCCCAAGGGACAGTCATCAGAGCAAATCTTCATGTTTTTAGGCAGGGTCCTGACACCAGCATCATGTGTCTTTCTGCTTGGTCTGCACGTTAAAGCAATGTGGTGGCCTTTGGACTGGAACTTCACTTCAGAAATGATCTTTAAGCGTGTCCACACTCTTGTGTTTATTCTTTTTTTTTTTAACCGGGAGGTCCCAGGGATCGAACCCGGGTCCCTCCATATGGGAGACGGACGCCCAACCAGTTGAGCCACATCCGACCCTCTGTGTTTATTCTTATAACTGCACTGAGGCAACCATCTGGGTTTAGAATGCCCAGATGGTTAAAACAGTAACATTTACTCCTGGACTAATGGGGAAATTCCTAGAGGAGGGAACCTAGTTGAGATTGTATAATTAAATTATTTTCTACCACTGTTCTGTTGCTTAAGAGTTATCTGGTTACTTATAATTCAGTAAAGTATTGAGTCAACAAAACAACTCGCCATTCGCAGTAATACCTAACTACAGAAAGCCTCTCTCTATTCCTCGAAAATAAAATGTTTTTGCTTAATTTCTGTAGGTATTTCACATACTTAAATGCTTTCGGAGCCACTTTACCACTTCATGTTTCATATAAGATTCCTGAAATTATGAGTCTACAAAACAGACACATTTTCTCCTTCAAAAAGTTATTTCTAAACAAAACACAAACAAAAAATAACAAACAAAGAATGAAAAAATAGTTCATTCAACATAATCAACATAATAGCTAATATTTATTGAGGGCATACAGTGAATTTTATGCACACTTATTTCCCATTTGACCTTCAGCACATAACTTAGGGAGTTTACAGATGAGAAAACTGGAACAAGGCTTAAATAACTTGGCTACGGTCACAGTCAGAGCAGGGATTTGCACCTAGGATTGACTCTAAAGCTTAGATTACTGGTCATGAAACAAGGCTGCTTCCTTGCTAGCAAACTTCAGTATACCTAATTGGTAACTTAAAATATTCTTGCAGACATTACTCTTACAGGGTAACCAAATAAATATTATCTTCCCTCTTGCTCCATCCCTTTTGTCTCTTGGCTCTTCCCTATCGCTTAACTTGGGATATTCTGCAGTGTTTAGTCCTTTTCCTTGTTCTTCTCTTACATAAATCTTCTATTTGATCTTTTATTCTAGTCAAACTTGTCTAGCAGTGGCTCACCCAGGGTGTGTTGTACTTCCCAGGACTAATGTTTTTGCACGTGTGTTTCACCCATTGTTATCCTACCCATCCTTGAAGATGAATCTAATTTCCATCTTCTTTATCATATAGCCTTCTATAATTGCACAGTCTGAAATAATCTCCCCTTTCTGTATACTCTATAACCCCAAATTTATATTCACAGGTATAGAGTATTTATGCCACCACTCCCAATTTTGCCCTGTTGCAACATCACTAGTTGATTATAGCACTCTTTACCAGCCAGCTCTGTTATAGCCTCAGAAGTCTCAAAACTATGTTCCAGGCAACCACTCTTAATCAAATGGAATTGGCATGTAAGATGAAGAATATTGCTCATTGCTGGGAAAATCTATTCGTTTAGCAATTTAAATTCAACAAGTATCCGTGTTAGTATCAGGAGATGCAGAATTGAAGCCTGTGTTTTGTCTTTACAGTCTGTCAGAGGCACAGGTATCCCTAGCATAAGACTAATGTGGTAAATGCCACAAGAAAGCCACAAAGTGTTATGGGTCTTAAAAGAAGGGAGGTGGAATTGGGAAAGAGTTCACAGAGGAGGCCATAGTTAGAATGGTCCTGGGCTTGGAGATCGAAGAGACAGTGATAATATGAGTACAGAGGTACTTATCCTATTTCACATCCTTTTTCAGTATTTTATGGAACTACTATATGCGTAGTGCTTTATTTTCACATTTCTCTTTCTCACTGCTGTTTCTTGAGGCTAAGAATGTCTCAGATGGGTCTGTCGCACTCTTAGCATCTAGCATTGCCCAAAAATATTTTTGTGATGTGGTGGGAGGTGTGGGAGGTGGGCAACATGGGAATCCCAGGGGGTTCCGTGTAATATTTTCGGTAATCTAAGCACCTCTTAAGATATATTTATATATATATATATATAAATAACATTTTTGTAAGCAAATGCACATATATGCATATATATTTATATATCATTTTGGAAATAGTGGTATGTATTGTGAAAATTTTGATTTTTACCCACAATAAAAAATAAATTAATTAAAAAAAAAAAAGAAGAAGAAAAGAAGTAAATCTTTCTTATATCCATTGCATTGATCCCAGTTACCCACTCATTTGTATGGGCTTTTGAGTGAAGACACTGAGGAACTAAACTCTTACCCAGGCCTGAGTCATCCCAAACATACTTTACTCCTAGTTTGGGGATCCCAGAACAAGGCAGATCTGGTCACTGAAGCAATTTTAGTGTGAGCTCAGCATGGTCCTGAAGCTCCCAGACTGAAGAGCATCTTTCCAGCCTGGGGAAGATACAACCTTCCCCAGAAGCCAGCAGCAGAACCAGCTTCATCTCCAGAGAATGCTTTGGATTCATTAGAGAGAATGGAAAATGTAGCTGGTTTCCATGAGATGGGCCATAGGTTGGAGCTGAATCAGTCTTGGATGGCTTAGCCTTTTTTGGATTTGGTATTTAGCAACTCCTATTTGTTTTAGTGAATTTATTTCTAGTTTTCCTCTCCAGGCATCCTTTTATACCCTTGACCAAATTCTGCCCATTTCTTTCCCTATTTGGAGATTATTTCTATCACAAGAATTTAGTTAGCCTGCCTGGACTACCTGTGCCAGTAGACCTTGAACAACTGCTTAGATAAATAATAGACTTGGTCATTAAAAGTCTGAAGGTAGATTTTTACTTTTCTATTAGCAAAAGTTCATTGTCAACTATATGTAATAGGCTTCCTCGTCATTAATTCCTTTGTTACACCTGAAGAATTTCCTGAGGTTTCACCAGACTAAGGAGATTCTGAGTTCCACAGAGGGATGGAGATCGAGATCTAGATCTGTGTTACCAGTTCAGAAGCCACATGCCCTGTGGAACGAGCCCAGGCCTCCTCCTGTGACTCATTTGCCACCTGCACTGAATATTGCTATTTTCCAGCCAAAATGAAATCTCTAACTTGCTTGTTTATTTGGAAAAAAATTAGAAGTTTATATTTACTATTGTTTAAATGGAAATGATTAAGGTGTGGTTGCTTATTTAACCTCAAGTCAATAACCATAGAAGATTGAGCTTATTGAGTCTAAGATGTAGAACCCCAAAATTACCTGAAGTGGTGCTCTGTCATGAGCCCTTACACGTATTGTGACTCCTGCCCAGTGCTTTGGCACCAGGGAAGTGGGTAGTGGGTCGCAGTAGGAAGGACTAGCAGCTATGACCTTTTGCTTAGATTCTCTCTGTCTCTCTCTTTCCTTCCTCCTGTCACTCCCTGCATCTGTCTTTCCTCACCTCTCTATCTTTCTCTCCCTCCCTCCTTCCTTCCCTCATCATCTCCCTCACTCCTTCCCCTACCCCCATACACACACACTTCCCCACCCACACCCTAATGCTGTAGGGAACATCTGTTGTCCATGAAGGCAATGTTAATACAGGGGCTGAAGGTCCCTCAAAAACATGAAAGATCCCAAGATTTCAAGAATAAACAAATCTTTTAGTGTTACTGTGAAAATGACTGTACTCACCATGTTTGAATTCAGTTTGGTTTCTGGGTGGTCATCTTAGACGCATTTTATAGTCATTTCTGTATCTTAAGTCTAATCCATTGTTGTGATCAAATGAACTAATACACATGGAGACACTATATAAAATTGCAGGTGCCTTATAACTGTTTGCTATTGTTTTCCAGGATCAACCAGCCTTTCTTCCATACAAAGAAGGCAGGGCTGGTTGAGGGAAGAGGCACCCAGAATACTAATAACACCATCTCTCTCTCTCCACCTATAATTTAGCACTCTCCTAATAGGAAGTGATGGAAAGATCCAATTCCAACAGGCTTAAGCTGGAAAGATAGGATGTGGGACATAGACTTAATTGCTCAGATAACTTAAGAGTTCAGAAATAGCAACTGGCTTCAGGTACAGCTGGCTTCAGGGGTTCAGACAATTTCATCCGGACCAGTTCTCTCTTACATCTAGACTGAGCAATCCTGTGTTGTTTTCACTCTCAGGCAAGACATTTCCACCAATGACAAGGTAGATGCTATCACAGTTCAAGGTTCCATTTTCCCAGCTCCCTGCCCAGCAAAAAAGAGAAAATTTCTCACCCCCATCTGCTCAAACAAGACTTTTGCCTAAGCCTCACTCAGCCCTAATTGGGTCATATGCCCTTTCCTCAGGACATTCTTAGGCTGAGGGAATGTGATGATCTGATTGGCCACACTTAGGCCATCCCTCATCTCCCCTGTCCCTCCATTCTCTGAACTAGTTACAGGTTCAGTGCCACATGAAGCACAGGGACTGAGTCCCGTGCTATGCTGTTAATGGAAGGGGCAGTGGATATAGGGTGGCAGTTACAACAAATGCCCTGCCTTTTGCCTGTTGTGTTTCTCTTGTGTACCTGTCTGCTTTCCTGAGTGGATTATAGTATTAGAGAAACCTTTGGAGTTGTTTAGATATTAACCACATGTTTGAAATTTATTGATTTCGACAAAAGCTGTTTTAAAACTTGAAGAGGAAAAGAGATGATATGATTTTCTGTATAGGAAATCCCAAGGAATCTATTGAATAACTTTCAGAACAAATAAGTGATTTTAGCAAGGTTACAGAATAAAAGGTTGACACACAAAAGTCAATTGTTATTTTATATTCTGACAATTACAATTGGAAACTGAAATTTTAAAATGCTGCTCCAAAAAGTGAAAGATTAGGTATAAATTTCACAATTTATGTACAGGATCTGTATGCTGAAAACTATAAAATACTGATGAAAGAAATTTACAGAAGTCCTAAATAAATGGGAAGATATACCTGCTCATGGATTGGAAGATTCAACATAGTAAAGATGTCAGTTCTTCCCAAATTGATTTATAGATTTAATGCAATTCTGATCAAAACCTCAGCAGGACTTTTTGTATATATAACAGCCAACCTAATTCTAAAATTTATTTGGAAAGACAAAGGAACTAGAATAGCTAAAACAATTTTGAAAAAGAAGAATCAAGTTGGAGGAATCGCTATTCTATTTTAAGACAGTATTCAAGACTTTAGTATTAAAAAAAGACTACAATATTGGTGAAGGGATAGATAACATAGATGAATGAGACAGAAGAGAGTCCAGAAATAGACTTGTAAATAATACTCATTTGATTTTTGACAAAGATACAAAAGCTACTCAAAGAAGAAAGGATAGTCTTTTCAACAAATGGTATTGGAACAACTAGACATCCATTTGTTGAAAAAAAAAAAAAGCTCAACCTGTGTATTACATTTCACATGAAAGTGACTAAAAATGGATCATAGAATAAAATATAAAACTTTTAAAAGAAAAAACATAGGAGAACAAACTTTGTAACCTAGGGTTAAATAAGAGTTCTTAGACATTACACCAAAAGCACAATTCATAAAAGAAAAAAATTGATAAATTGGACTTTATCAAAAATAAAACTTTTGCCTTATGAAAGACATTGCTAAGAGAATGAAAAAACAAACTACAGATTGGGAAAAAATAACTGTAGATCACCTATCCAGCATATCTGAACTTGAATCTAGAACATGTGAAGAACTCTTAAAGCACAATAGTAAGAAAACAAACAACCCACTTAAAATATGAGGAAAAGACTTGAACAGACACTTTACCAAAGAGGCTACGCGAATGGCAAATAAACGTATGTAGAGGTGTTCTGCATCATTAGCCAGTAGGGAAATGCAAAGTAAAACCATGGTGAAATGCTCCTGCATACCTATTGGAATGGCTAAAATAAAAAATGTTCACAACACCAAGTGCTGACTTGGCTACGGCGTGACTGGTACTCTTACACATTGCTGGTGGGAATTTTTGAAATGGGACAGCCGCTCTGAAAAACAGTTTGGCAGTTTCTTATGAAGTTAAACATATGCTTACCATATGACCCAGCAGTCACACTCCTGGGTACATACCCTAGAGAAAGAAACTTATGTTTACACAAAAACCTGTCCACAAATGTTTGTAGCAGTTCTACTCATAATCACCCCAAACAGGAAACAACCCAAAAATTCTTCAATAGGTAAATGAATAAACAAACTACAACCCAGGCATTAAATGCAATCTACTCTGTAAGTAAAAGGAACGGACTATTGATACACACAACAACTTGGATGAATCCCAAAGACATTATATTGAGTGAAATGAGCCTGTGTCAAAAGGTTACATAGCATATGATTCCATTTCTATGACATTTTCAAGGAGACAAAACTATAGTGTTGGAGAACAGACTGGTGGTTTCCAGGCATTATGGGTGGAGAGTAGGGGCTAGGGTGTGACTATAAATGTTTAACACAAGAGAATTCTTTGGAGGCAATAGAACTTAATTTTGGTGGTGTTTATAAGAATTTCAACACATATAATTGATAATATAATTAACAGACATGTATACTAAAAAAAGCCAGTCTTACTGTATGATAAATACATTTTTAAAAACCCGCACACCTTCAGAGTCAGATTGGTACATACAAGTCCAGGTTGGCAAGAGGTGGTCTGTGTGTAACAATGAGGGAATTCCCGCCCTCTGGTGTGGCCCCATCTCTGTGAAGAGCGAAGCCTCCAGTAGCCTGATGCTGCCCTAATTCCCACCAAGGATACAGTTGGGCATGGGAAGTGCAAGAACTTCTTATCCCTACATCTGCAGGGCCAGCCAGGGTGTGCCTGGTTATCTGGTCCAGAAATACCTGTGTCACACAGATCATGGAGGAGGTTGGAAAGGCTTTCCAAACATCCTTGAGCTAAGTTTTGAATGGCTGAAATGGTAAACAGGTAAAGTGGGAAAACAAAAGGAACAATGTGCAGAGGTTCAGAAATGAGAGCATGGGACAAGGCAGAACTGAGTGCAGCATTGTGACATAGCTGGGGCTGGGCCTGGGTTGGACCTGGAAGCTGGAGCTGAACCCAGAAGCTGGGGCTGTGCTGGGACTAGGCTGGGGCTGGACCCAGGAGTTGGGCCCAGGAGCTGGGGTGGGTTGGGACTGGCACCGTGTGAACCAAAGGACCAGGGGTACCATCTTGTGATGGGGAGCCATTGAAAGGGCATTAAACAGAAGAATGGTTTGGCCAGATGTGCATTTTGAAAAGCCTGCTCTGGCTTTGGATGGATTTGAGAAGACAAGATTGGAGACAGGAAGGGCTTGGGGAGGATGATGAAATAGTCTTGGTGAGAAAGGAGGTGAACGTGAACCAAGGCAGTATCAGTGAGTTTAAAAAGGAGAGGCAGATTTGAGAGATGGCTAGTCAGTAGAAACAGCAGAACTTGGTGACTTCAATGTTGGGGGCCTGGTGTGGGATGAGGCATCAACTAGAATTTTGCCAGAGGCAAAATGTTGTAGCCCTCTGGACCTAGACTGCCTGGGTAGCCCAGTGGAGTCACTTCCTTCCTGTGGTGACTTGAGCAATTACTTTACCTCCTTATGCCTCAGTTTCTCACCTGGAAATGAAGTTGTGAAGATCAGTCAGAATTCATTATGTTAAATGCATAGACCAACCCTCCCCCCCAGTGAGGGGGACCAGGTGAACACTGGGGATTTGTGGGTATGAGGTTGAAAGTACAGAGGTGGGCATGCTCTTGTGGCAGTTTGACAAGGAAGGGTCACTGGTTTGGGGTGCTGGTTGGGGGGGGCATTCGGAACAGGGAGCACCTGGGGCAGGCTTCTAGGGAGTATGTGAGTGTTCATTCTGTCATAATGTGTTGTGTCGGTGGATGGAGACCCACATGGTGAGCGGGGGGAGTTGGACTCCCATCTTTGGGAGAACCGATTTGTTCAGAAATGGACGGGCGGGGGTCTCTCGAGAGCAGGGGTGGTTCCTAATGGGGGATGGCCCAGTGTGTCAAGACCTCTTGTTTTGTGTAGCTGTGAGTCTTGTTGTCCAACAAGCCAGGCCAGGGGGTCGTTGTGGGCCCCAGGGGGATGGGGTGGGAGGAATAGAGTAGATCGGGCAAGGGGTATTTAGTGGTCAGTGGAAATGTTTTTCATTACCATACAGTGATAGATGCAGGACATGGGAAATATCATCAAAATAAAAAAGTGTATGGTCTAAAATATACACTTGACAATGTTTGGTGGCTATGTTTCACTATTTGTATATCAGTTATAACAATGCTACCATCCACATATAAAAAGGCATTGATATGGGGGGGATGGGGATGTTGGGTATATGAGAGTCTCTTGTATTCTGTGAGTGACTTTGCTGTGACCTAAAACTTCTTTGAAAACAAAATGAAAAATAGTGAGACACTGGGGAATGAGAGGGGGAAGGTGCCACAGTACAGACTCGACATCAGATATTGAGTCATGAAAGCCAAAAGGTCAAAAAAAAATTTTTTTAATATTTTTCATTTTTTTAATATCTCAATCTTTTAATTTTATTTTTAGTTTTTAAAAAATGTTTATGTATTTTATCTCTTACATTTAAACTTATCATTATTGTTTCATTTTCCTATTAATTGTATTCAGCTATTGTAATGGCTTCATCTTTGAAGAGGCTTTGGATCACAGAAGGGTTGCAACTGGGGCAGGGGAGGATCGTTGGTGTGGGGTGTCGGGGATCGGGCATGCATGGGAGGAGGTTCACCTGAGCATAAATATAAGGTATATAAAAATGTTCAAATGTTCACAGGGCATTGTCACAGTAGGTAGAGAATCACTCAATAAATGGGAGAATACTGAGTTCCCATCCTGGAGAGCTCTGCCACATTCTCTAGGGGAGCGGTGGCAGTCCCCCAGGTGCAGGGGCAGTGACTGGTGGGGGAGGATGATCCACTGATGGGCCCTTGATATTGATAACTAGCCTTATGAGTCTTTGCTCTTGAAATTGAAAGAGCTTATTGTTATGGGGTGCCTGAGGGTTGCCTCCTGGGAGCATCATTGTTGCTCAGGTATAGCTTCTCTCTGGGCAGGCTCAGCATGTGAGTGCTTTGCCTTCTTCCCAGTCTGGGACATGGCTCCTGGGGAAGGGCCTCCCTGGCACTGAGGGATTGCTACCCGGCGCCAACTGGCAATGTGACTGGAGGAATACCTTGAATAAAGGGGGGAGAAGGTAAAGACAGGTGAGTTTGTATGGCTAAGAGACTTCAAGATGAGTCGGGAGGTCATCCCAGAGGTAGCGCTTGTGCACATCTCAGTAGGATCTCGTGGAATTCCAGGGTGGATATCACCCCAAGTGGTGGGGCTCCTGGGGGTTCTGAAGACACCCAGGTCCTATGTCAGAGTGAATGGCTCCGGGGTTTGGTGCTTTGCCAGTGGGTCCTACTTTGGAATTTGTGCTCCTGAGAGTGACAGAGTTGGACTCAACTATGTCTTCTTTGCACATGGCTCATCTGTCCCTTCTATTCAAACCTACGCTTGGTGCTGGAGTTTGCGGGTGTATGTCCAGAGATGTGAGTCTTTGGGCTGTCCATGTGCCGGCTGGGCCCAGAACCTCAGTGGAGCAGCAGCTCCTACTCTGCAGCTCATTGGACTCGCCCAGGACAACTGGTGGAGAGATGGTGATAGACAGCGGCTGTCCCTGGGAATGGAGGAAGTCTGCAGCTATGGGCAGGATGGTCCCATCCATATTCCCCGCATGATGTGGGCCCCCTCTCGGTTGGAGGTGGAATGGACGTCACCGTCCCAGACTCCTCAGTATGGGGGGAGGAGCTGTGAACTGGAGTGGACTTACTGGTGTTCTACTATAGACATATTGTGATTCAAGCAGTGGAGGAGATTGCAGCATTGAGGTGGAGCCGGTAGCCCCTGGAGGCTCTGGGGGCAGGGAGAGGGAAGAGCAGTTATAGTGCGGGAGCTTTTTAGGGACTTGGGAATCATCCAGAGTGACATTGCAACGACAGATGTGGGTCATTTTTGTATCATGATATGGCACGCGGAATTGTGTGGGAGACAGTGTGGTCTGAAGTGTGAACTATGGTCCATGCTTAATGGCAAAGCCCCAGGATGTGTTTATCAATTGCAGTTAATGTGCTACACTAATGAAGGATGTTTATGTGGGAGGTTGAGGGAGGTGTAGGAGGTGGGGCAAATAGGAATCCCTATATTTTTTTGTGTAACATTTATGTAATCTAAGTATCTTTTTAAAAAAAAATTTTTTTTTAATGTATAGACCAGCACCTATTACCTGGTAAGCCCTGCAAAAATGTTTGCAATGCCCACACACTTTATGGAGATAGAGAACTGTTTTGGTATCTACTGCTGTGTAACAAATCACCTAACAGTTAGTGGCTTAAAATCGCAGCAGTCATCTTATCATTATCACTCATGACTCTGAGGGTTGCCTGGGCTTAGCTAGGCAGTTCTCTCTTGGGGTCTCTTGTGATTATAGTGAGATGGTGGCTGGAGCTGGAATCATCTAAAGGCTGTTTCACTCACTTGTATGCTACGTGGGCTGGGAAGACTCAAACAGCTGGGGCTCCTCCAGCATCTGTCTCTATCTTTGTCTTTCTCTCTGATTTTCCACATGGTCTCTCCAACATGGCAGCTTCAGGGTAGCTGACTTCTTACATGGCACCTCAGGGATTCAAGGCAAATGTCCCAAGAGAAACCAGAAACTGAGCAGCCCACTCTAACCTACCCTGGGACTTCACACAGCATCACTTCTGCCACATTTTTTTAAATCAAGGCAATTACAAAGGCCTACCCAGGTTCTGGAGATAGGGACAGAGATTCCATCTCCTGGCAGAAGGAGTGTCAAAGCATTTGTGGACATTTTTTTCTTTTCTTTTTGTCCTTTTATTATCAGAGAAGTTGTAGATTTACAGAAAGATCATGTACAAAATACACCGCCATTTTTAACATTTTCCATTGTTACAAATTATGAGAGAATATTATTATAATGTACTATTAGCTATAGTTCATGGTTTACATTAAGGTTCACTGTGTTGTACAGTGTGGACATATTACCACAAGGGAAAGTCAAGGAGGCAAAGGCTCAGGTCTTCAGGGAAAAGAAAGGTAACTTTAATTTTTTCCATGTTGAGGAATATATATAGGTAGAGATTCTCAGAAAGCAATTGTATATTGAGTCAGGCACTTGGAAGACAGAATTAAGCAAGAGATAAAAATGGAAATTGAAGCAGTGAGATTAGATAAGATCACCCTGGAGAATGTGCAGCCCTAGAAGAGGGTGGAAGACAAAACCCTAGGGGAACACCAGCCTCCACGTTGAAGGGCAGGGAAAGAGGTGGGGAGATGGAGACCCTACTCAGCCTGGCTGGGTTCCTGCAGGCATCCCTCTGGTTTCTGTCTCCAGGATTTGCTGCCTGAGAATTCTTTCTCTGGGTCCCAGCCTCCTCTAGGCAAAAGAAGAGTCATCTTCCAGCCAGCCTTGGTGGTCCAGTCCAGAGGTCTCCCTCACCTCTCCCTGCAAGCTGCTGATTGTCAGAGTCCCCCACCAGCCCCCAGGCCATTCCATCTCCACAGACTGCTGGGCTGGCCATTCAGAGAGCCTAGGGTTCTGATTGCTTCCGTACTTATTTTTTTAGTATGGGTCAAGCAATTAGATCCTCTGCCTTCTTCCCCAATCAGGTGCTTTTCCTGAAGTAAAAGAGTTCTAGAATGCTTTTGTTAGGAAAGTTTCTTCTCTCCAACCACTTCAAAATGTCCTGGATTCAAGCCACATCCCTGTGAAAAGATATAAAAATTACATCTTTTTAGAGAACTGGACACGCTGGGGTGAGAACTGGGATGCTTCCTCTTGTGAGTTGCCACAAGGAAAAAGGAAGTAACCTGCAATTCTATGAAAGAGCCAGGTTCCAAATCAGGTGAGCTCTTGGTACTAGGCATCCCTCCAGTGTAAATTTAACTCTAAACAGGCCTGAACATTTTGACAGTTGAACATAATACACACCAGCTGCGCCTGACAGATTGAACCAAGAATGGTGCGTCTAGTTTGAGCAAGCAATTGAAGTCAAACAGGGTTTACCTTCTTTCCCCTCTGGGAAACAAGATGAATTAGCAAACTGCTTCATACTCCTACTCACTCAGACTCTGAAACATCCCCTTTATTATCTAGCCAAACCTTCTGACCCAAATCATAGATCTGGAATTCTCCATTCTTCTCCTGCCCCCCATCTCTCCCACACCTGTGGAGGTTCCTTTCCCATCTTCAGTACCCTGAGGTTTCCTTCCCTGCCCATGCCCAGCCTCCTTTCTGCTTTACCTCCCTGTTATAATCCATCCTACACACCTGCCCTTACATAAACATGCTCAATGGCTACCCATTATCTCTACTAGCAGCTGATCTTTGTATATGGCTTTATAGTTTAGTTGTCGTTGGGTAGGAGGGAGCCAGGGGTCAGAGAAATATAAATTCCTCCTCCCTGGCTTTCAAAGCCCCTCATGCTCTGCCCCAATGTGTTTTTCCTGTTTGGGGTCTCTAAACCACTCCTCAGGCACCAGCCAAACTGTTGACCAAGCACACTCATGTCACTTCTTTATGGAAGGAGCAGCACTTTGGGGTCAGACAGACCTGGGTTTCCAGGCTTGCTGTGTGGTCTTGGCCAAATTTCCTTAACTCTCTTGTTTTACTTTCTTTATCTAAAAATTGCAGGCTTGGTTTTTTTTTTTGTTTTTTTTTTTTTTAAGATTTATTTATTTCCCCCACCCCCGACTTGTTTTAATAAGGTGATTAAATGGAATAATATATTATGAAAGAATTTTGAACAGTAGGCACTTGAAAATGTTCATTTATCCTCCCCTACTTTGTCTTTTGGTGTTCTCTTCCCACTCTTCTTCCTCCCCATCAACAGTCCCTGTGTTGAATTCCTATTCTCACATCAAAGGCACATCTCAAATTCTGCCTTTCTTAATGCATCCTAATGGGAATTTCTCTACCCTTGAACTCCTACAACTTTGGGGTGGCCTCTACTACGGGGCTGGCAAGTTCTCTGGAATACTGTTGTTGGGTATATGTCATGTTCTGCCTACTAGAGGCTAAGTTCTCGGTGGCAGGAGCAACATCCTCTCTTTGTCTTCACCCCGTGGCACTTTGCTCAAAAAAGTCACTATGACAACATTTGTAGAATTGACTCAAGATCATAAGGCGGCTTCATGGGGTCATCATGACCATTTTCTGATTGCTGTGATATTTGCTTTCACCTGGACACTGGAGACTGGCTTCCCCTCCTCTGATTTAATATGTTCCTATACCATCTTCAGTAGGAAAAGCAGCATGAGAATGAAAATGATAGCTCAGGGAGAAAATTGGTTTGCAGAATTTATTTGGTGTGGCCTCTTGGAGTTTAGGAGTTGTTTGTAAACTTTTGTTAGCATTTTTAAATCGTGTGGTTTCACACAGAGACCCAGATTCCTAGTTTTTCATGAGTTATTTTCAGAAGACAAGTTACCTGGACCCTCACCTCCATTTGACAGTACTTGGCTAGAGCTGACTGGTGGCTCTCCAGACTTGGACCCCACAGGCCTGCTTCTCTCACTGTCGCCCTGACCCCCAGAGTGCTAGGCGTTTTCCACTTCCGATGTAAACTTTAAAAATCATTGAGATGCATTTAAACCCTAGGTTTTATTTTTTCATTTCTCCTTGTGTAGATCCACATTTTAAAAGCAGTTTTATTGAGATATAGTCACATACCATACAATCTATCCAAAGTGTACAATCAGTGGCTTTTAGTATAACAATGTTGTGCATTCATCATCACAAAAAAATTTAAAACAATTTCATTACTCCGAAAAGAAAAACTCCACACCCCTTAGCAGTCACCTCTCAATCCCTCTATCCTTGCCCAGCCCTATATAACCACTAATCTAATTCCATCTTTATAAATTGGTTTGTATTTACATTTTATATAAATGTAGTACTTGTTTCTTTCACTTAGCATAACGTTTTTTTTGTTGCTTTGGGGGGGGGGGTTGTTTTGTTTTGTTTTGCCTGATGTTAACATCTTGTAACATTAACATGTATTTGTTCAGTTTCAGAGAAAAATAGTCTTATATATGCAATATTACCTATACTCATTTCACATGAGGTTTTACTATGCTATACAATCCCATGTTATGTTTTTTAGCTTTCCTTTTAGTAATATATATGACCTTAGGCTTTCCCATTCAATCACTGTCATACCCATCTAATAGCACTGTTAGTTACAAACATTGTGTTGTTCTTTCTCCTCTTTCTGTTCATTTCCAAAGATTAACAAACACCTTTTTATCAATTCTGCACAAGTGAACCCTCAGCTTTCCGATCTCTAACCTATTTCTATTTCCTGGTGACCCAAATTCTAGTCATTAACTCCATGAGATTACACAATATATTTAGTTCATAATAGCACAATCATACATTATTTGTCCTTTTGTGTCTGGCTTGCTTCACTCAACATTATATACTCCAGGTTCATCCATGTTGTCATATGCTTCACAACATCATTTCTTCTTACAGCTGTATAATATTCCATTGTGTGAATATACCACAAGTTTATCCATTTGTCGGTTGATGGACACCTGAGTTGTTTCCAATTTTTGGCAATTGTGAATAATGCTACTGTGAACATCGATGTGCAGGTGTCTGTTTGTGTCACTGCTCTTAGTTCTTCTGGGTATATACCCAGTAGTGGTATTGCCGGGTCATGTAGCAAATCTATATTCAACTTCTTTAGGAACCGCCAAACAGTCCTCCACAGTGGCTGTACCATTCTACATTCCCACCCACAGTGAATAAGTGTTCCTATCTCTCCATATCCTCTCCAACACTTGTAGTTTTCTGTCTTTTTAATAGTGGCCATTCTAATAGGTGTGAA
This sequence comes from Tolypeutes matacus, assembly GCA_026826555.1. NCBI lineage: Eukaryota > Metazoa > Chordata > Mammalia > Cingulata > Chlamyphoridae > Tolypeutes > Tolypeutes matacus. The sequence goes on along the minus strand of JAKSZT010053764.1, from coordinate 17,601,005 downwards.
ATGATATCTCATTTTTAAACCCTACATTTTAGAGTTGTTCCTCTTTTTATTTTAGGATAGGTAATCAAGGTGCTGTTATTTCACAGAAGGTAAAATTGGTCATTCTTCTACTAAGTATGCTTTTAAAATATATTTGTGTGCTCCATTTGCAGGATCTTTTATTTGTTGAGAATTTATGTTACTGGAGGCCTCACACCCTGCTACAACTCCACCTGCCTGTCGATTCGTTTCTGAGGCCTCTTTCAGATGAAGGAGACACCAGTCCCATCCCATCCATCAGGGAAGAATGAAAAAAAAATCAGGTCATTTGCTTCCGCAGTTGCCTTCAGCACTGGCCCCTACCCTTCCCAAAGGGAAAGGCATCAGTGTCAGGGAAGAGCCACCCTCCCTGAAGGGAAGAGGAGGAGGAAGATTTTCTCACTTCACCCTTGATCCCATTTAATCCTCACTCCAAGTCTCTGAGTTAGGTAGGATTCTTTCTTGACAGATGACAAAACTAAGGCACGAAGAGGTTGTTTGCCCTCTGTCCCAAAGCTAGGACATTCATGGTGGAGTGTGGTCCTATTATGTTTAACTTGTGTCATGTTCTCCCATTATTCTGTCTGCCTTTGGATCTTCAGCCCCTCCCTGCCACGTTTCCAAAACGGGTGTTTGTATAAGTGTTTATTAATTTGAAAACAATTAACAGCTGAGCTGAAATCAACAAAACTTGGGTTTCTGCCCACTCTTAAGTACAAGTTTCTGTTCATCCCTCCACTGGGAGTGTGTGTTTAGGCTTCCAAATTTCACACCAAAAATATCTCTATAATTTGAAGGGTCTTCAAGGAAATGGGAACAATTAAAAATAATAAGTACATTCTAAAATAAGAATAATACATTGGTTTAGATCACAAAGTGCTTCTTATATGCATCTTCTCATTTGGTTTCTCAAGACGTGTCTGGGGCACCTTAATTGAAATTTTTAGATGCAGGGGTAGGATGGTATAGATAAGTATGTGGTAGACATGGAATTAGAATCCAGATTTCCAACTCCTCTTTCCACTATACAGCCTTACCTAGTTTTTACATACACCAGAGTATAATTCTGAAAGTGCTGTTCTCTCTACTTTTTGCTGCTGTGGTTATTATCTGCTGTTGCTACTCAATCACAGCCAACACTCAGGGAGCCCTTCCTGAGAGCCAGGGTTGGGGCTAAGTCCTCCACTTTCATTATTTCACCTTATGCTCCCATGTGACTTAGGTACTATCGTTTGTTGTCAGCCGCCTTTGTCTGATGAGGAAACAGAGGCTTAGAGAGGTTAGGCAGCTTACCCAGGGCCATACCACTAGTAAGTAGGAAAGCAGACTCATCTCCTGACCTGGCTGACACAGGGAAATTTCTGATATGACTTATATCACCACCTAGATTGTAAGTCACATGAGGTCTGGGACCAGGTGCCCCCTTTCAGAGCTTAGCAAAATGATTGGACTGTGTACACAATGAATTGATTAATGGCAGCTGATTTTTTTCTTAAGCCATTAGTTTGATTTCTTCTTTTTTCCTCCAAGGATTTTTGAGTCATACAGTCCTCAAAATAATCCTGCTTTTCTGTTGTTTGTTTTTGCCTCATATTTATGCTTTGTATTGAAAAATTAAGCTTTCGAACTTAAACTTTCAGGCATCTCCTTTGCGGGCTATGGACCACAGTCTATAATCACATCTTTTCTTTAAATTGATGATCTTCTTTTGAGCTATCTGGCTTCACCTGGGTTTTCAAATTGTTATTTTCAAATGGTGAGACCTTCATATCTGATAAACATATATATCCTGCCAACTGGAAGTTTGAACAAAATGCCACATCTTTGTGCTATTAGTATAATTTAAAAAGAAAAAAAGTTTCCCTATATTGTTGTCTTCTCTTCTACCCCATGAAAAAGCCATCAAATTGTCAGTCAATTGGAATGGAAATGAGTCACATTTAATACAATATCTACCTTTTTAAAATTAGTTTATTTGAGAGTGTGCGTGTGCTCTTTTAAAATTGATATAATTCACATAAAATTCACCATTTTTAAGTTTATAGTTCACTAGATTTTAGTATACTTACTGTAGTTGTGTAACCATCACCTTTATCTAATTCTAGAACATTTCCATCACCCCAGAAAGAAACCCCCTACCAATTAGCAGTCAGATTCAATTCCACCTTAGTCCCTTGGCAACCAATGATCTACTTTCTGCCCCTATGGATTTGCCTATTCTGGACATTTTATATAAATGAATCATATAATATGTGACCTTTTGTGTCTGACTTCTTTCCTTAAGCATAATGCTTTCAAGGTTCATCCATGTTATAGTACATATCAGTACTACATTCCTTTTTATAGACAGTAATATTCCATCATGTGGATATGTGACATTCTATCCATTCATCAGTTGATAGACATTTGGATTCCACTTTTTGTCTATTGTGAATAATTCTGCTATGAACATTTGTTTACAAGTTTTTGCATTAACATATGTGTTCTATTCTCTTGAATATATGCCTAGATCACATGGTAATCCTATGTTAACTTTTTGAGGAACTGCCAGAATGTTTTCTACAGTGGCTGTACCATTTTACATTCTGCCAAAAATGTATGAGGGTTCCAATTTCTCCATATCCTCACCAACACATAATATTTTCCATTTTTATTTTTATTGCCATGCCATCTTAGCAGGTAAGAAGTAGTATCTCTTCATGGCTTTCATTTGCATTTCCCTAATGATAATGATGTTGAGTATCTTCTCATGTGCCACTTGAAATAGATCTTCTTTGGAGAATTGTGTAATCAGATCCTTTGCCTGTTTTTTAATTGGGTTATTTGTCTTATTGTTGAGTTTTAAGAGTTTTTTTTATATATTCTGAGTACTAGGTGTATGTCAGATATATGAATTGCATATTTGCCTGTGATAGTTAGGCTAATGTGTCAGCTCAGCCAGGTAATTGTGCCCAGTTGTTTGGTCAAGTAAGCACTGGGCTAATTGTAATACAAGGATATTTATGGACTTTAGTTATCAGTGACTTTACTGCATAGATGGCTGATTACGTCTATGATCAACCAGGGAGATTGCCATCAGTAATGAGTGAGGCTTTATCCAATCAGTTGAATGCCTTAAAAGGGGAAGTGATTTCAGCATTCAGAGAGAATTACCCAGCTCATCTTTGGACAGCCAACATTTCCTGGAAATTCATCAAGGACCTTCATTGGACTTTCATCGGAGCCCCTGGTTTGCTGCCTGCCTGCGGAATCTGGACTTACGCATCCCCACGGTCATGTCAGAGAATTTTATAAAATCTCATTCTGTTCGTAGATAACTCCTATTGATTGTTTCCCTAAAGAACCTGACTAATACAGTTTGGTACCAGGAGTGGTTCTTGAGGAACAGAACCTTAAATACGGGATGTCTGAGGTAGATCTGGGAGTTTTGTAATTGGCTCTCTACTCTAATTGGACTCAAGGGTACTAATGACTCCCTTTCCAATAATGAAGAGACCACTAACAGTCCATGGCTTGAGTTGGCAATGGAGATATGCAAAATATCATCACTGGATTCCCCTACTTCCACACTTACAAGAGGCAAGGATCTGGGTGAGAGTGTTTTCAACACCTTAACAGAGTTTTGTAGAGTCAAAAGGTACAATGATGTTGGCTGGCTCCTCCTAGATACTCTGCATACAGTTACAAAAGAAAGAGATGCACTAAAGGTGTCAAATTTGCAACTTAAATGTCTCATGACTGATGTGAAAGTTTCTTTGTGTGCTCTGAAAGAAAATCTTGTTTCCTGCAGCCACAGGATTGTGATATCTGAAAACCAGACTCAGACTCTCATTGTATGAGTAGCACAGTTACAAAGCAAACTAAAACCTCAACCTCACAGGTTAAAGTGAAGGCATTGATTGGAAAGGAGTGGAACCCTAAGGATTGGGATGGAGACATATGGGATGATGATAATATCGGTGGGGTCATTGGAACCCCAAATTCTGCTGAGACTTTACCAGATAAACTTGTGATGGCCTGCCCAGCGAAGACCACACTTTGTCAACCTTTTATCACCCAGCCTCCAGCCTCCCCCAGGGAGTCTGGACCTCCTCCCAGCCCTGAGGCAGGAACCAGCCAAACTAAAGCCTCACTGCCCAGCCTCTGGCCTGCCCCAGGGAATCTGGACCTCCTTCCAACCCTGAGGCAGGTACCAGTGAAACTCCAGCAAGCACTGCCCAACCTCCACCATGTCCTGAGGAATCTGTCTTCGAACCCCTGCCTGAAAAGATTAATCCTGTTTTACCAGATGAAAATGCAAAGGAATGCTCTGAGGTCAGTAGCTTATAAGGCATTTCTAATCCTTCTCCTTACCCACCCCCACCACCCCTCTTCTCTTTGAGACCTATTGAAGCAGGCAGTAAGATAGAGAATCAATAGTTGGATCTGGAACCATGTGGACATCAATACCCCAAGATGGTTGCTGGAAGACCCTCACAAGATTTCTCCCAGAAGCCAGGAGGAGAAGCCCCAAATATTCTTCAGAGGCCTTATAATTGGGCCTTCCTGGGGGATTGATGGGTGGGGTAATCGATCAGAACAGTGAACACCTGGGACTCCTCCCATGCCATTAGCAAAGGGGTGGAATAATTAACAGTGTGAAAAGCAGGTGCAAAAGTCAAATCTTCCCTGCCCCTGCTTCTGATCCCTGCCCTTGCGCCTGCTCCTGCTCTCAGCTCCCACTCTCCTCGGCCCCCTCGTGGCTTCTGCACCCTGCTCCTGCCATGTCCGCCCTGCGCAGATCAACACAGAAGTAAAACCTGGGCATTTATAATCTACAATGGGATATTGTAGTCTATAAATCAGCCCTCTTTATCACTCTTCAGCCCCTTTCCCTCTACCAGGGACTCGTGATCTGTTATTTTCTCCCATTTCTCTTCCCTCCCTACCTTAATAAATTACTGGCCTAACTAACCCGATGTGCTCTAAAATTCATTTCTACAGCATAAGTCAAGAACCTAGATTAAATCCGGTAACACTATTACTAGCCTAAAATCACAACAAGTCCCCAAAGGTGAAATACAAAATGTGACCCATGAGTAAGTACACTATACTCTGAAAGAACTGCATGAGTTTTCCAATTTATATAGACAGAAATCAGGTGAATATGTGTGGGAATGGATACCAAGGGTATGGGATAACGGTGGAAGGAATATAAAACTGGATTAGGCTGAATTTATTGATATGGGCCCACTAAACAGAAATTCTGGATTCAACACTGTAGCTCAAGGGGTTAGAAAAGGCTCTAACAGTTTTTTTGAGTGGCTGACTGAAGCATGGACCAAAAGATGGCCTAGCATGTCTGATGTTGAAATGCTCAATTTGCCCTGGTATACAACAGAAGAGGGAATTCAAAGGCTTAGAGAGATTGGAATACTAGAATGGATTTACTGCTTAAGACCTGCCCATCCACCCCAGGAATGTCCAGAGGACACCTTTAACCAGGACTGTAAGGAATAAATTTGTAAGACTAACTCCATCTTCCCTGAAGAGCTCTGTGGTTGCTTTTCTCTGCAGTCCAGATATTACTATAGGGAGGGCTGTAATGGAATTAGAATCCATTATGGGGATGCTCAGATCTTGGGCCAGTAGAAGTCAAGTATCTGCAGTTAATCACCAAAAACATGATGGGCATGGCTACTTCAAAGAAAGGCAGATTCAAAGCAGCACTCAAAATGGTCTGAGTCGCATAGAGTTATGGTGTTGGCTAATATATCATGGGGTACCTAGAAGTGAAATAGATGGGCAGTCTACTAAATTTCTTCTGGATCTGTATAAGCAGAAGAGTTCTGCGTTGAGTGAACAAAACTTTAACTCAAATTACAGATGCAGAGAATCATGGCCTCTTAATCAGTTCCCAGACTTGAGACAGTTTACAGACCCAGAGACCCTTGAATGAGGAGAAGGCCGGGTCCCCTTGGGGAAGGATCCTGTTAAACTGCCAAAAATTTATGCTATTAATATTCCTTCGCAGCTTTCCCCAAGGAGACCTACAGCCTTTTACCAGAGTAACTATGCATTGGGGAAAAGGAAATGATCAGACATTTCGGGAATTATTAGACACTAGCTCAGAAGTGACATTAATTCCAGGAGACCTAAAACATCACTGTAGTCCACCAGTCAGAGTAGGGGATTATGGAGATCAGGTGATTGATGGAGTTTTAGCTCAGGCCCGTCTCACAGTGGGTCCAGTGGATCCCCAGACCCATTCTGTGGTTATTTCCTCAGTTCCAGAATGCATAATTGGAATAGACATACTCAGTAACTGGCAGAATCCCCACATTGGATCCCTGACTTGTGGAGTAAGGGCTATTATGGTAGGAAAGGCCAAATGGAAGCCCCTAGAACTGCCTCTGCCTAGCAAAATAGTAAATCAAAAGCAATGCCAGATTCCTGGAGGGATTGCAGAGATTAGTGCCACCACTGAGGATCTGAAAGATGCAGGGGTGTGATTCCTACCACATCTCCATTCAACTCTCCTATTTGGCCTGTGCAGAAAATATATGGATCTTGGAGGATGACAGTAGATTATCATAAACTTATCCAGGTAGTGACTCCAATCACAGATGCTGTCCCAGATGAAGTATCATTGCTTGAGCAAATCATCACATCCCCTGGTACCTGGTATGCAGTTGTTGATCTAACAAATGCTTTTTTCTCAATTGCCATTAGTAAGGACCACCAAAAGCAGTTTGCTTTCAGCTGGCAAGGCCAACAATATACCTTCACTGTCTTGCCTCATGGGTATATCAACTCTCTAGCCCTATGTCATAATATTTTTCACAAGGATCTAGATTGTCTCTCCCTCCCACAAAACATCACACTGGACCATTATATTGATATCATGTTGATAGGACCTAGCGATCAAGAAATAGCAAAGACTCTAGACTTATTGGTAAGGCATTTGCATGAGAGTAGATGGGAGATAAATCCAACAAAAATACAGGGGCCTTCCACCTTGGTGAAATTTCTTTGTGTCCAGTGGTGTTGAGCATGTCTAGCTATCCCTTCTAGAGTGAAGGATAAGCTGTTGCATCTGGCCCCTCCTATGACCAAAAAAGAGGCACAATGCTTAGTTGGTCTCTTCAGATTTTGGAGACAACACATTCCTTATTTGGGTGTGCTACTCTGGCCCATTTACCGATTGACCAGAAAAGCTGCTAGTTTTGATTGGGGACCAGAACAAGAGGATGCTCTGTGACAGGTCCAGGCTGCTGTGCAAGTTGCACTACCACTTGGATCATATGATCCAGCAGATCCAATGGTGGTGGAAGTTTCAGTGGCAAATAGAGATGCTGTCTGGAGCCTTTGGCAGGCCCCTATAGGAGAATCATAATGCAGACCCTTAGGATTTTGGAGCAAAGCCCTACCATCCTCTGCAGATAACTATTCTCCTTTGAGAAACAGCTTTTGGCCTACTACTAGGCCTTAGTAGAGACTGAATGCTTAACCATGAGCCATCAAGTTACCATGAGACCTGAGTTGCCTATCATGAGCTGGGTATTGTCTGGCCCACCAAACCATAAAGTTGGGCATGCGCAGCAGCACTCCATAATAAAGTGGAAGTGGTATATATGAGCTACATGAGGAAGTAGCCCAAATGCCCATGGTCACCACCCCTGCCGCATTACCTTCTTTTTCCCAGTCCACAGCTTTGGTCTTTTGGGGAGTCCCTTACAATCAGTTGACTGAGGAATAGAAAACCTGGGCCTGGTTTACAGATAGTTCTGCACGAAATGCAGGTACCACCCAAATGTGGACAGCTGCAGCACTGCAGTCTTTTTCTGGGACATCCCTGAAGGACAGTGGTGAGGGCAAATTCTCCCAGTGGGCAGAACTTCGAGCAGTACACCCGATTTTTCATTTTGCTTGGAAGAGGAAATGGCCAGAGGTGCGTTTGTACAGTGATTCATGGGCTGTTGCCAATGGTTTGGCTGGATGGTCAGGGACTTGGAAGGAACATGATTGGAAAGTTGATCACAAAGAGGTCTGGGGAAGAGGTATGTGGATAGACCTTTCTGAGTGGGCAAAAAACATGAAAATATTTGTGTCTCACATAAATGCTCACCAGAGGGTGACTTCAGCAGAGGAATATTCTAATAATCAAGTGGATAAGGCCTGCTCTGTGGCTAATGCTCAGCCTCTTTCCCCATCCAATGCTGTCATTGCCCAATGGGCTCATGAACAAAGTGGCCATGGAGGTAGGGAAGGAGGTTATGCATGGGCTCAGCAACATGGACTTCCCTTCACCAAGGCTGACTTGGCTACAGCCACTGCTGAGTGCCCAATCTGCCAGCAGCAGAGACCCATATTCAGCCGTGGATATGGCACCATTCCCTGAGGTGATCAGCCTGCTACCTGGTGGCAGGTTGACTACATTGGGCCATTTCCACGGTGGAAGAGACAGCAATTTGTTTCAACTGGAATAGACACATACTTTGCATATGACTTTGCATTTCCTGCACGCAATGCTTCTTACAAAACTACCATCCATGGACTTATTGAATTTTTTATCTATCGCCATGGCATTCCACACAGCATTGCTTCTGACCAAGGAACCCATTTCACAGCAAATGATATGTGGGAATGGGTACATGCCCATGGAATTCACTGGTCTTACCATGTTCCCTTTCATCCTGAAGCAGCTGGATTGATAGAACAGTGGAATGCCTTTTGAAGACTCAATTATGGGGTTACTCTAAGGAGAGCCATGGTAACCATCACCTGTTGTGGAATTGATCTGGAGGCTGAGGATACATATCATGGCAGAATTTTGGTGACTTTATCACAATTTTATCCATGGTGGGGGGAAAACATTATTTATGCTTCAAAATTGCGCTTAAAGAAAACTTTTGGTGCAGATCTTCATTCTCCCTTCATCCAAGAAGACATTTCTTTTCAAGATGAGTTTGCCTGTTTGAGTGGCTTGGTTGGAAGCTTTATAATGTCTGCCTGAAGCCTTGTTTTTCCTTGTTCAAGCTCAGCTGTGACTTCATCACTGCTCACCTTATAGAAGTTCTGAAACCCCCAAATCGAGGCAGAATAAGGAAGGGGGAAACCATAGTTGAAGAAGGTGGACAAATGGGAGAGAAATAGTCATCAAGGATAGTTATTTTTTCAGGACCTTTACAAAGGGAGTATGATGGTTTGGAGCTCTGTTCCCCAAAAAACTTATTCTTAAACTTAATCCATTCCTGTGAGTGTGAACCCATTTTTCAGTAGAACCTTTTAATGAAGTTACTTCAGTTAGGATGTGGCTCATCCCAAGCAGGATGGGTCTTAATCTATTGCTGGAGTCCTTTATAAACAGAATGAAATTCAGACAGACAGAAAGCTACAGATGGAGCGGCTAGAAGATGAACATCAATGGAACCTGAAAGAGAAGGGAGAGGCTGGAAGAGGCCACCATGTTCATTGCCATGTGACAGAGGAGCCCAGGACCAATGATTGCTGGCAGCCAGCCCCAGAATGCCAGTCTTTGGGAAGAAAACATTACCCTGATGCTTTGGACTTCTATTATCCACAAACCCATGAGCTCATAAATTCCTGTTGTTTAAGCTAACCCATTGCATTGCATTTGCTTTAGCAGCCAAAGAGACTAAAGCAAGGAGCGACCCCACTTGTTTGCAAGTTCAGTTGAGCTTTATCTCACTGTCCTGTTGCTTAAGGCTTGCAGCAGGATCTTTCTGCACTGTCAAGGTGAATGTTGCCATTAGAGGTAAGGTCTTATTGATGCCCTTGCTAGATTCAATTATATCTTTGCTACTCAAAGTGTGGTTCTACTGAATCTGAACCTATCAGAGGGAAGCGGCTGTGGCTCAATCAGTAGGGCTCCCGTTTACCACGAGGTTCCCGGGGCCTCCTGGTGAAGGCAAGCCCTCCCGCACGGCGTGGTTAGCTGACCCAGCGAGCACAAGCAGCAAGGGGGGGATAAATGAATAAATAAATAAAATCTTACAAAAAAAAAAAAAAAAAAAAAAAAAGAAGTTTGAACCTATCTTTTAACAGGATTTCCAGGTGGCTGAGCTAATATGGATGATTTCAGTTTACCCACCATCTCAGACACCTAGAAATGCAAAATAAAACATCCCCAAATTAATATAAAGCCAAACACAAATTCAAAAGAAATGAAGGAACATCTTCAGGTGTGTCAGAAATAAGAAGGGAACTCAAAACCAAAAGTGTAACAGGAGATGATATTGAGGTCTAGGCCCAATTACAGGCCTTAGTGATGAGAGGCTGGAGTTTTCATATCCACATGGGAAAAGAAATGTGTTTTTGGCTCATGTGAGTCAAGGAGCTAGAATCAGATCTCTGGCTAAAATTTGACTCTATGCTTGGAAAGAAGACTGGACAGTTCTACCCATTGTTTCAGGAGATCATCAAGTAAGGCTAAGAGTAAAGGGGAAAGAGGAACCAATAAGAAAATTAAAACTGGGAGTAGGTACAATGGACCCTTCAATTGTAATGATTTGTTTGGTGATAGAGAAGATCCAAAGTTAATTTGGTAAAATGCTATTAAAGATTTGTTCAGTCTGTATGGAAGATGCACACATGTTTCATGCTTTTTCACGTCTCCTTAAAACAAACAATAAGGGAAGCGGCTGTGGCTCAATCAGTGGGGCTCCCGTTTACCATGTGGGAGGCCCCGGGTTCGGTTCCTGGGGCCTCCTGGTGGGGGCGGGCCCGCCCGCACGGCGTGGTTGGCTGACCCGGCGAGCACGAGCAGCACGGGGGGGATAAATGAATGAATAAATAAAATCTTTAAAAAAAAAATAAATAAATAAAATAAAACAAACAATAACCCTTTCTCAAAAAATCAACAATTCAGCTTCTATACATAAAATAGAATTCTAAGGTTACTGTTAAGAAATAAAGATCTTGCCAGTCGCATCAAGGCTTTTACTCTACGTAGTTTGGTTTAGGGAAGGGATGTAAAGTAGAGGTGGTAGGCAGAATTCTAAGGTGGCCCCCAAAATTCCCCTGTCCCCGGCACTGTACATGCCCCAGGATTCACACACAGCCTTCTGATCCCAAACTCCATCATTCCCTGTGGAAATCCTTCAATGGCTTTCCACCGCCTTCAGGATCAAGCTCACTCCTTAGCTTTGTGTACAGAGCCCTTCAGGATCTGGCTTCTTCCTACTTCTGCAGCTTCCTGTCCCGTCCCCCTCCCACCTGTCTACCTAATCATTGACCATACTGAATTGCTTGCAGTTGATCAAATGTGCCAAGATTTTTGACCTCCAAGCTTTTGCAGTACTGTTCTGTCTTCTGGAATGTCTTACCCTTCTTAAAATTTTTTTGTCTAATTAACTCATTCTTTTTTGCCCTGACAGAACCTCTATACCCTCTTAAAGAGGCCTTGCTTACCTCCATCCTTACGCTTTCACCATTGGGTGAAAATAGTCACTTTTCTATCTCTAAAACTTGTCTGTCTGTCCCCCACAGTGAATCTTTGAGGGCAGGGACTGAGCATTGAGTCGTCTTTGGATTCATATGGCATGCTGCAATGCTTGTTTGGGTGTGTGCTCAGTAAAAGTTGGCTGGGTGAATATTCTAATGAGTGGAATAATAAAATGTATGTATGAGTGAGCAAATGACTGTCAGATGAGTAGAAGGATGAATTAGGTAACCAGTAGCCTCTGCTATCAGTCAAAATTCAGCTCTCATTTTAAAGCATATATTTACTTGGATATTTCACCATAATAGAGTCATTTTGCTCATGGTCTGTGGGCCTAGCCCCATTCAGAATTCAGAGTAATTCATAAGGTGAAGACTTTGGACACTAGCAGATGATTAAGTTGAATTGGACATAAAGCAAAAAATTTTAAAAATATTGTGCATATGTTTTCTTATTTATAGAGACCCAATGGGCTGAGAGATTACCTTGACTATTTTATATCTTACCAGATGCACCACAAATAATGGTGATTGAGTGACCTGACACCTTCCCATATTTTGCCTGTATTTTTTCTGGCATTTTTTGAGCCAAAGTTCATGTGAAGAGCTTGCTTTGGTGAAGCTACTCAACTCTTCAGAGAGGGAGAAAAAGATACAAGTATATTGCAGTGTAAGAACAAGATAGATAGCCCATCCCCCCCACTTATCCAATGTATGCTTATAGGCATTTACTAATAATTGTAACTTTTTATTTTCTGGTCATCAGTATTAATCTTAGACTAGTTCCCAAAAGGCAAAATGACACATTGTTAATTTGCTTAATATAGTGCCAACCAAGCACTAGCTAGATAACTATTTCAGTGATAAAGAAAAATATTTTTTCTTTGTGAATAAATCTGATTTAATCAAGCCAAAATTAATCTTTATACCAGAGAACTATTCTGGGGCTTTGATTAAAAGCCACAGAAGATTTGAATCTCTTTTCTGCAAATAGCCCAAAAACAGGAACATTGCTATATCCATAAATCTACATCAAATACAATTCAACTACTATTCCTGTGCTAATTTTTTTTTTTTTAAAGATTTTACTTATTTATTCATTTATCCCTCCCTTGCTGCTTGCGCTCGCCGGGCCAGCCAACCACGCCGTGCGGGCGGGCCCACCCCACCCCCACCCCCACCCCCACCCCCACCCCCACCCCCACCAGGAGGCCCCAGGAACCGAACCAGGGCCTCCCATATGGTAAACGGGAGCCCTACTGATTGAGCCACAGCCGCTTCCCTGTGCTAATTTTTATAACTGTAAAACGTCTATGCACATAAGAACAAGGAATGGGTAGGACCTGGAAAAATGGGGGAAAGAGAGATAAGCTGATGTAATTATATGTGCCTTTTACATTTTATTTTGATTTCCAGTATTGTTTCTTGAACAATATTTTTTTAAAATAAATTTAGATATTAAAAAAAAACTCTAGAAACTCCAAGACGGGGCTGCTGGAGTACAGTTGTTTTTTGAGGCAACATGAGCATGAAGAGGTGACACTCTGTGTATCTTGTCTTTTAAACTTGAAACTGACCTTAAAGATGCAATCCCTGACTGAGATCTTAATTATTTCCCTTCCGTGTTTGACCAACATACATTTAGCATAGAAGTTGGAGAAAGCATAGTCAGCCTTCTTGGAGCTAATGAGATTGTGTGATCCCATTTTAAAGTTGAAGAACCAAGGCTCAGAGGTGATCACAGCATCTTGGGGATTAGAAGGGACCTTTGAAGATACCTAATCCAACCCTTTCCCCATATCTCCAATCTCACCATTTGCAATAAGGAGCCGTTTAAGTTATGACTCAAGTCACATGAGTAGGTCAGAACTCAAGCCTGCTTGTCAAACACAAGTGTTCCTCTGAAGCAACCTCTATGTGGGATCTTCTTGCCCCAGAATGGTGTCCTGATCTGAGCTGGAGCTGAGTGGGTGCAGGTGTGAAGGTAGCTACATTCCTTCCGGTGATTGCTTTTTTTTGGCCTTGCTGAAGGGTCATGGAGCTGTGACATTCAGGAAGGTTTTTGATCTTGGCTTTGGGGGACCTCTCCAAATACCTTCATCCAGTCCAAGTTTCTGACTCTGTAAATGGGTAGGAAAGAATTGTGCCCTGCAAAATCCTAACCTTATCTTGGAACCTGGAAAATCTTCAAATGATTTTTCTTATCCTCCCTCTAATTTTTCCATGTTTGTTTGAGACCAAGAAGAAACACACGTGATTTACAAGGGGTAACTCCTGACTGAAGCCGAGTACCAGCCACTTCTTATACTTGAGGGTCCCAGAGTGACATCTCTGAATTCCCACCTGCTGTTCCAGGACTTGGTTGCTAGTTATAGTCTTCTTTTCAGTAAAAAAAAAAAAAAAAGAAAAGAAAAGGAAAGAAAGAAAAAAGAAGAAGAAATATTGGAATACAATTAGTGAGACGACTTCAAGAACAAGCTGATAGAAAATGTCGATGGTTAAATTTGTAACCTATCCATCCTGCATGTCACCTTTGATTGCTTTTGAATTACTGATTGTGGTAACACTTTTATCTGTACCATAAAACCCATACCTGCTTAAAGGTTGAAGAACAGCAAGTACTTTTCTTTCCAACTACCCTGAATTCATTTGGGTAGATATGATTAAAGGCCCCGTTCATCATTAGTAATATAAACCCTAAGATCGGAGCACATGGACTTCTTTTGCTCCTCAACAGAGTGCTTTTGTAGCTAGTCTTTTAGCCCAGACACATGTCCTTTATTTTTATATACAGAGGTTTCTTTGACAAAAATTTACTTGAAGGAACCTAAATAGTATGAAAGCAAATGTTCATTTGCAGTTTAAGGCACTGAGCCTTACATAGTATCCTTTTGGCATCATATAGGTATGTTTCATATACAACAGCTGAACATGTACAATTTATAAAATAGGAAGTGAGTGCAACATGCTTTTTTTTTTTTGTAAAGATTTTTTATTTATTTATTCATTTATCCCCCCCTTGCTGCTCGCGCTCGCTGGGTCAGCCAACCAGGCCGTGCGGGCGGGCTTGCCTTCACCAGGAGGCCCCGGGAACCGAACCTGGGGCCTCCCATATGGTAAACAGGAGCCCTACTGATTGAGCCACAGCCACTTCCCGAAACATGCTTTTTTAATTCACTTAAAAACATTTGGAACTTTGATGTTCTTACCCAACTCAGGAGTCTCTAATACTATGTGTTAAAATCTGAACCAAAAAAAAAAAAAAAAAAAATCTGAACCAAATAAGACCAATAATAGAATTTTCGTTGGTTTTTTTTTTTTTTTTTTTGGTATTAGTTGCAATTTGGAGAATATATTCATTTATACATTTATGTGTACATATCTATTTATATGCTGCTTTGTTCCAAAACTGATTTAAAATGGCTTACCAGAAATCCGGTGGTGTATACGCACAATAAGGAGATCAAGGCAAAACTGGAATAAGATTAGGAAAATAAAAGTAAGCTAATGATAAGGTTACTACACAAAATGTATCTTGGAAGATTTATCATGAGAAGAATACCTGAATTTAAATGGAAACTGTATTATTTGATTATAACCATCTTTTTTCATTTCATTCACACAACTCTGAATTTTCACAAACTAATTATTTGAGTCTGAACTAGCATGCCTGATTTCCTCCTTAAATCTTCCCACCCTTTGATCATTTACCTCTTATTCGTATCTATCGGGGGTTGATAAAGGAAAAAAGATATGAAAGTCATCCCAGCTCATTTTATTTCTTGGTTTTTTAAAAAAGAAAAAGATGTGTGGATGGGAGGCAAGAAGATTAGTTAGACATTATTAGAACCATATGGAAGAGGATTAAAGATGAAATATTAAAAATTTGTGATTTTTAGGTATCAAAGCCGTCATTACCACAGATGGTAAAGAATTGGCCTTAAATTGTGTTCTCCTCGCAACTGAAGGATTAGGCATCTTGGAAAGGCAAGCTATTGGAAAATGTATAGCAATTATTTATATTGAACATTTCCCTACACACACGTAATTGTAATCCTCAGCATAAAGTACTAAGGATCAGAAACTTCATAAAAAGCCTCTTGATTCGACAAACTAGAACACATCATTATCTAGAAACATCTGAAAAGAATTCAAGAGTGTAATTGTTCAACAATGTGGTATATATCAAAGACAATAGAATATTATATTGCTATTAAAATTATAAAAATTGCATCAACAGGAAAGAGTATTTTTTGATAATGTGAAGCAAAAAATACAAACATGGATATATAACATATAAAATATGTAAAATATCTGTGCATGTAGACAAAGAATAAAGGTGGTATGTAAAAACAAAATTATTATATTGGGCTTGGTACAATGATGATTTTTTTTCTGGTCATTACCTTTTAAAATGTGATTTTTTTTCAAAAGTCTAAAATTTCAAACTCTTGGGAGATAATCTAAACTGGTCCGTTTTACCATTAAAAACTGCCCTTGTTTTTTGTATTTTCCATAGAAGTGTATACAGGAGAACTCAACGATGTTTCTCTTTTCTTTTTCCCAACCTTGTGTTTCTTAGGGATTGCTATAGGAATCTTGGTTCGAGAATACAGCAAGTTCTCTACTCTGGAGAAATTCTACTTTGCTTTTCCTGGAGAAATTCTAATGAGGATGCTGAAGCTCATCATTCTGCCGTTAATTATATCCAGCATGATTACAGGTACCCTGAGAAAATGATGTTTCCTATGATTATTTAAGGAGCCTTCACTTAAGTTGTTCTTTTCTAAATATGGCAGAAATGAAATGCATTACATTTTTCCTTCTATCCCTTTCTCTCTATCTGTCTCTCTCTCTCTCACACACACACACACACACTCACCTGGAAAGCGTGTATTTGCTTGGGTGGAAATATTTCATCATTCACAAAGTGGCATTGCTTTGTGGCATTGCTATGTTTGCAGCCCTGCCCACCACAGCCCAAATCTTTATTTTTCCAGCCACATGATATTTTCTGAGGAAGATGCCATTTGCAACATATTATAAATAAAACTCTTATCTAGGAAAAAAAAAGGCATATTTGATCACTGAAATGTCAGCCAGTAACCACAGGCAAAATGTGGCTATTGGTTTTGATCATGTTTTCAATAGATTTCCCAGCCACAGTGGGAGCCCTTTAAGCTCTCAGCAGCTGCCTTCAGGGTCCTTCTGTTCTCAAGTCCTCACCCATTTCTGCTCCACACAATTCCGAACTTGCTATATACCTGCCCTGGAAATTCACCATAATGATCAGCAAGCAGGTGCTGTCCAAAGGTTTGATTATGTGTTTGAACCATATTTTAAGAGCCCAGTATTTTAAAATCTGAACCTGTGACAGTTGAATTTGGAAAAGGATTTTTCCCTTATTGATCACAATATTTTAGGGTTCCTTTACTGAGCAAGAAGCTCCCTCGTGTAGATAGAGATTAATATGGTTGACAAAAATGTCGTTTGTCTGGACATGGTAGGCATCACAAAGAATCCATGCAAATAAAACAAAAAAAGAACGAAAAAAATAAAAAAGAAAGAAAGAAAAAGAATCCGTGCATGCTGTGGTTTCTTGTATCTGTCATTATCAGCTTGAAAACCAAGGTTTTATGTAACCATACAGTTAGGACTCTTGAAATGCCCCCTTCTAGAACATTGTTCATCACTGACACTATAGAGCCCTGGGACTGATCTGTGTAGATACTGGACATTGCTGGGGGGAGAGAAAGCGGTGTCAGGATCTGCTGCATTCAGCAACTGCATTGCTTGTAGAGGTGTAGCACTTGACCATTGAAATTCCCCGGTGTCAAACTCTAGGCAGACTGGAGTACTTTAAGGAGGAGCCTTTTTGTAAATGGTCTTGGTGTTCTTGGCTTATTAGAAACCTGAAGAGAACATTTACTTATTTTTATTTGTATATTTAATTATGTTTTGAAATGCCTGGCTTCTTTTAGGCCTAGCAAACTGAGAGCCAAGTCAGCAGCCCATTTGTCCCATTTAGTACTTGTGTGTCTGTTTAAATTATTGCAATGATTTAAAACTTGGAAGATTTATAGAAAAATCCAGATTTCTAGCTTCTGAAAAAATTATTAATGTCTAGAAACACTGAGCCCACATTCACACATGGCAGCAGTGGTCTGGGGCTGAGAGACAGCTACTCCCTTTAGTTGGAACAAATGCATTTGAGGACGCCACAATCCCTACCACTCCCTATTGCATAGTTCCTCACTCACTTCACTCATTTATATAGCCTACCTGGCCCCGGTAGGTATGGCAGTTATAACCTCTTAGAATTTTCTCCACATGAGAGATTCTTAATCTTTTCTTGGGATCCTTGAAAACATGATGAAAGTTTTGGACTGTCTTCTAAGAAAAGTGTTCACAATTGTACATATATGCAGTATGGCACAGAGTTCATAAACTTCCCCAATGAGTGATAATATTTAATTTTCATGTCTGTGGAGGAGACTATAGAAGATTGATCCAAATTAGGCAGCAAATCCTAAAATCGTATAGTAAGTCAAATTTTTTAAAAAGGTAAAAATATATGTATGAATATACTAGTTCTATGATATTGGATGTTTGAAAATATGTGCAACTCTTGGCAGTTAGTAACGAGTGAGATTTTTGCAGTCTGTGTGTTTTGTGTGCTAGCTCAGCCTTGCAAATAATCTAGGAAAATAATTTACAACCCTCAGCATTCTACTCACACAGCCCAGCTGCTTTTCTAAGCTGTAGCACAGGTCTAGTAGTTTCTCTTCACCAAACCCCAGTTAGGAGAATGAGAGAGCGTGCGCACGCAAGAGAGCAGAACCATTACCCATTCTTTTGACACAGAGCAAAAAAAGTGGCCAAAAATTCAAGGGATGCGAACAAAGTAGGATGGTAACAATGATGCCATATTCATGTATCAGATTGAAAGGGAAAGATAACAATACCAATGTTGGCAATTTTGTGGGGAAAATGGGAATATTCATCCATTTTTTTGGTTACTGTATAAATTGAAACAGACTTTCTGTAGGGCAGTTTGGCTCATGTTCTGATCATTTGTCCTAGCAATACCACTTCTGGGGATTTATCATAAAGAAATATTTAGATCTGAGTTCAAAGATTCAGGTACAAAGATATTCCTGGTAGCATTTTTCATAATGGTGATATAAGCAATCTAAACATATGGTATATCTATAAGTTAGAATACTCTGCAATTATTACAAACTTTATTCTGGAAACATATTTAATAACATGTGGAAATGTTCCTAATGCAGTATAAAGGGAAATGATAAAACAGATCACACAAAAGAACATTGTGTACAATCCCAATTTTATTAAAATTTATATGCATTTTTAAAAGTTGGCATCAAAATGAAAAGGTTAACAATGGTTAGATCTAGGTGATGAGAAAACATGATTCTTTCCACCTTCTTTACATTTCAAGGTGAACACATGTTATTGTTAAAATCTGGAAAAGGGTTTTTTTTAATTTCTTTGTTTTGTTTTGTATTTTCTTGTCTTCTCCTCTTAATAATAAAAAAAGAAGAAGGCAGGATGGATCCTGGTCTGCGCTCCTCGAGCTTGCTCCCCTCCTTCTCTATGGTCCCTTCTTCCCCAGCTCTGCACCCTGTCCCTGCCGCTCAGCACCACTTTGCCCTGGTGTGCAGGCCCTTCCCCCAAGCCTTGCCATAGTTCTCAGCCTCCCCGTCTAGCACAGCCAGGAGGGTAAAGTGGCAGGTGGCTGTGGAAAATAGACAGGAATATCATCTGCCACATATGAGGACCTTCATAAATCGGGCAGGTCAATACCTTATTTCATTCATTTATTTCACCAAAAGAGGGATGCATGTGGGAAGCTGGGGAGAGTTAAATGGGTCCCCTAAGGATACATAAATTGGAGGGAGAGACACAAGTAAAACTGTATAAAAGGAGATTCTCTTGCCAGATTAACAGGGAGGGAGAAAAATTGCCATCAAAGCTTCTGGTGACAAATACTTTATAGCTTTTTTTTTTTTTTTTTAATCAGGAAGAATCCCTGTGATGATGAGTTAAGAAGTCATGTTAACTAAGGAAATTTGAATATGACTTGCTACTGCATATCAAGAAATTACGGAGAATTTTGTTTAATGTAATAAGGGCATATGGGTATATAAGAAAATGTCCTTTTTTTTTTTTTTAATTTGTACTGAATTATCTAGGAAAGAAATGACAATATCTGGGATTAGCTTAAAAACAGGAAAAAAAAAAAATCACAGGAGACAGAATCTCTTCAAGACATTTTCCAATACAGCTTGTGTAGACACTAACGGACAGAATCATACCTGTAATTTACATCCCGAGGAACTCATTCCTGCCATGCCATGGAATATCTATGCTTGGACCCTGTTAGCATTTAGGTTTGTAACATTTATTTATGTCATGTCTCCAGGGAAATAGCAGGGAAAATGGCTGATGAACATGCCTGAGTGTTGTGCTCTGGAAAATCCTGGTCCAGGTCTCATCAACCAGTCCTTTTAAATTCACGACACATTTTCTTTAATATTAGGATGACTTGAGCCTCCTACAACCAGCACAGAAATGGAATACCACACTCTGCCCAAGGGTCCCCCGAACATCTTTCTGGGGTGCTGTCTTAGCTATGCTCAGGAAGAGGTCCCCACCCCTTCTGCTCTGCGTCTTTGTCACCACCCCCTCGGCCAGGAGCCCTCCCCTTGAGTCTGCTGTGGCTGCTGCCACCCCTACCCCCCACCCCTATCCTGAGATCTCCCCACTTTGCTCTTCCATCATAAGATACAACAAGAGCTCATTTCTCCCCAGTACAACTGAGACCGGACTGCTACTCGTGACAAAGCTTTACTAAAAGGTTTGGAGATAACCAAAAGCAGGTCAAACCCTGATGATGACATTCAGCTGCTTCCCAATGGCGTTCTTTCCGGAGCCTCGGGATCCCTTAACAGGTCTGCTCCTCTGCTTAGCTGCCTGCCTGCCTTCCGGAAGCTGGGGCCAGCTTATCCTCCACATGAAGATGTCACAAGCTTTGCTACACCACAGAAAACTTTCTCCTTTCCAAAATCTTGCCCTCCCACGGGGTCACTGACTCTGGGAGTCCTACTATTGCCTCAGGCTCCACGACTGATTTTTCAGTGGGAAACGTTTGTGTCCCCTATATCAATGACTTTACAGTTTCTGCAAGAGCACTGGTTGAGTATTGTATTTAACTTTGCCAGGAACTTCTCCAAAGATGAATTTAAGACTCTACCCTTGGAAGAATAAAAAAACTTACTTCAAACTTTTAAATGGTTGTTATTCCAGCTTCTGCATCAGGATTTCAAAATTTGTAGAGCTTGATTTCAGCCACAGGGCTGAGGTTTCCCACTACTTTACTCTTTTATTTTTATTTATTTATTTATTTATTTATTTATTTATTTATTTATTTATTTTAAGGTACGAGGGCCAGGGGTTAAATCCGGGACCTCCTATGTGAGAAGCAGTGCTCAACCACTAAGCTACACGGGCTCCCTTGAGTTGTTCTTTTCATTTGTTGTTTGTTTGTTTTTAGGAGGTACTGGGGACTGAACCCGGGACCTGTATGTGGGAAGCAGGCGCTCAACCACTTGAACTACATCTGCTCCCCTTCCACTACTTTTTTAACCAAAAAAAAATTTTTTAATCTTTATCAAAGCTTAAATATATACAATATTTATTAACCAGCAGCCATATGCAGAATATATATGTTTCCTTTAGAGCAGGGGTCAGCTAACTTTTCCCTAAAGATCCAGAGAGTAAATAATTTAGGCTCTGCCGGCCATGTGGTCTCTGTCACATTTGTTTAACCCTGACTATCACAGACGCTCTTGAGTGTGGCTGTGTTCCAATAAAACATTTATTTACAAAATCAGGGTGGTAAAGTTTGATGGTCCCTCTGTAGATGAAAGAGGAGTCTTGATTCCGACTCTCTAGATACTTACAATCTAGTTGAGGTGGAATCCGTGTGAAAAAATAAAACAACATATCAGGCAATGAGTGTAAGTGCCACAGAGGGACACTGAAGAATAGAGATGGAACAAATTAAAGTGAAGTCAGTCAAGGGTTTTGGAGACCCTTATTTTTAAATTTGGGTTTTGCAGGAAATTGCACACTTGTATCCCTTGGGCTGGAAAAGGCAGTTTTTTAAAAGCTATGTCTTCATTTGCTCGTATGTGGCTATGTACCTGGAAACTCTCCCACATCCTCCAGTGGAAAGAACCGTGTGGTGTGCCTCCCTGAGACAGGGTTCACATGGTGAAAACAGACTAACAGAAAACCACCCGTAAGAGGGTGGGGCTTCTGCCTCCTTCCTGGACATGTACATGAGGTTTTCCACTAACCAGGCCTTTGCGTCCCTCTGTTGGTAAGAAGGTGTAAGAGTTGAAGAGACACATATCATTTGATTGTACCAACTTGCCATTAAATATAAGCCTGCTGCTTGTAAACGGAGGTAGCTAGGAGCATTTAAAGTCAACTTCAGCTATAGGGAAAGCTTTTGTGCTTTTCTTGAAACATTGGTGGTTTGGTATACAGTTCAGTCTCTATGGAAATTGCCATTTCAAGGTGGCTTTTAAACTTTAACATGCACGCTGGCACTGGCAAGGCTAGACATGCTTACTGTAGCATAAGATACAGACTGGGAATGAAAGACCCCCTTGCCTCATTTGCAGCATCTGTAATCACTACTCTTGGCCTGCATTTTAAGTGCCTCCCTTCCCTTCCTTATTTGAACTGGGAAAATAAGGCGGCCTAAGCAATGTTGCCCACATGAATTTCCTAAGATCATCAAGAAATTTGTGTCAAGTTAGAGCGTGTCTACTGAAGCCAGAAGACTTATATTAATTTGATTTCTGCAGTGCTTTTCCTCCAGAGGAGAAAGGAGTCCA
Organism: Tolypeutes matacus; assembly: GCA_026826555.1. Classification (NCBI taxonomy): domain Eukaryota; kingdom Metazoa; phylum Chordata; class Mammalia; order Cingulata; family Chlamyphoridae; genus Tolypeutes; species Tolypeutes matacus. The sequence continues at coordinate 17,578,614 of JAKSZT010053764.1, read as the reverse complement.
CAGCGCATAAGAAATGGAGTTCTCACAATGAATGTGTCACCTGACACAGAAATAAAATGCACAGTGGCAAGAGATAAATAAAATGCCCACTTCAATCTCTCCCTAAGTTGGTGAAGCCCAGACAATCAGCCATGAAAGCCTTCTTTCTGTCTAAAGTGGTAGTAACTGGTCCACAGATCTGTTGGACTGTATGTTAACCCAATTTTGTTTCTAAAGAAAGGAGGGAGAAACCGTGCAGGGATTCTAAGGAACTCCTTTGTGTTGCATGCATGAACCTGGGAGACTGTTCATTCATTGTGCTAGGCACATGAGTACAAAGGTAAGCCCTATGCCAGCAAGCAGGGGAGAGACTGAATTACAATGCTGCCAGGTGAGTGCTTTGCGGGAGTGAGGACTTGGAGGGGACATTGGGCTGGGTCTTTGAGAAGGGAGAGGAATCAGGTGAATGAGGGCTAGCATTCCAGGCAGAAGAAAATGGCAGAAGCTGTGGATTCTTGGGGGAACAGTGAGACTTGACCTGGAAAGCAGGAGACACGGGGAGGAGGGATGGGATGAGGGAACATTGGCTTCACTGCGTGGCCTTGTGTGCTAAGGGGTCTGGACTTGACCCTGTTGGCAAGAGGAAACAAGTTACAGCAGTGACTCCCACCCATACAACCTGGCTATTCTCTACCAAGGGACACCCTGAACAAGCTTCAGCTGTTCAGATATTAGTCATAGAGGGGCAGAAGAGTCTAGTGCAGGGCTTCTTAACCAGGGGTCCGTGAGCTTGAATTGAAAATCAAAAAACATTATTCTTGTGGGGACATGTTAGTGCAGGTGTGATATATTTATTAAATAATACACAGTATAGTGTGGACTTAGTGAGAGGTTCATGGTTTTCACCTGACTGGCAAAGGGGTCCATGTAACAAAAAAGGTTAAGAACCCCTGGTCTAGTGGTTAAGAGTACAGCCTTAGGAGTCAGATTGCCTGGGTTTCAGTCCTGACTCTGGCATTTCCCAACTGAAACCTTGGACAAGTCACTTAACTTGTTCCTCAAAAACTGTAAAATTGGGATAATAATAGTACCATGTCATAGTGCATTTTAAGTGCTATATAATTTTTTATTTTCTCTTTCTTATCTGAACCTGTCAGAAGTTTCTAGAAAAAGGCAGCTACAGGGCCAGTATTAGAATTGAGTGACACATAGGCAAGTGCACATAAATGCATTCATTCTGGAGGTGAAAACAATGTAAAGTTCACCAGCCTACAAGTAGCTTCTACCTGTTTTCTAGGATAAGGAAAAGCAAAGAAAGAGCCCAGTAATAATTACATGTAGGCAGAAAACCAGAGAAGTTTCACTGAGCCTTTTGCTAGCTGCTGATGTCAGAGCATTCGTGTGGACTTTGGAAGCAAATGGCTGAGTTTGTCAGATCCTCTGTGGAAAGCATGGTGCTTTTATTCAACAGTAAGCCTCCTAGGAAATGCTCATGGGTCTTCTGAAGAATTGGTCCCGACTACAAACACCACCACACTCCGAGGCATAAAAATGTTAAACGGATGTGGCTCAAAAGGTTCGGCGTCCGTCTACCATATGGAGAGACTGGGGTTCGATCCCTGGTACCTCCCGGTAAAAAAAAAAAAAAAAAAAAATGTTAAAACGGCACCCCAGACTGCAAAATGGCCAGGAGACCATGTTTTGAACATCAGATGCAGACCTGCTGACACAGGCTACAAAGTGACCTTTAGTGGATTCTGCCCAGGGCCAGCTTGTTTTGTTAACTTCACAGACCAAATAGTCCAAAGTGGTGATATAGCCTATTTTAAGGAGGTTCTTTGTAGTATCGTCTCTAAGAAAAATAGATGACATAGGTGAAATGTACCAGAAATCTGTGTTAATCCAGACTGCAGAGATTCCCCTGGGTCCTGGATTAACAAAGTGAGAGCATATCCAGCCATGCTTTCCCTAGGAAATAAAAGTAACATTTTGCAGTTTAAAATTTATCAGCTTTTAAATTTAATCCTCATAGCAACCCTCTGAAGCAGCAAAGTAGATGGGGCCTTGTCTCCATTTTCAGGGATAAAGAATCGGGAGGTTCAAGAGAGACTGAGCTACATTGCCTAGATCACCAAGGCAGCACATGGGACTGACACAGAGTCTTGAATTCCATTCTAGAACATTCTGCTGCCTTGGGACCACAACCCGGGAGAGGGGTCTGGGAGCCAGGCAACTATACGTAAATAACTGTGGTATTCAGTCAGTCAGCACATAGTTTACTGAGCTTTTCCTAGGTTCTGGGCATTGGGTATACATTGGTGCCTCCTACCCTCATTGAGTTTATATTCTAGCAAGAGAGACAGACATTAAATAAATGGACCCATAGATAGAAATTGTGAAACATGATAAGGACAGGGTGCCTAGCGAGGAAAAGAGGGGGAGCCCAGTTTAGTCTGGGGACTCAGGAAGGACTCTGAGGAAAGGACTTAAATGGAGCCGAATGAAGAGAAGGGCAAAAACAGAAATGTGCAAAGACAGGCCTTGCAGTGGAAAGGAGCTTGGCCTGCTCCAAAAACTAGGAGAGGAGGGCTCGAGAAGGGTAAGGAGGCAGGAAGATGGCCCAAGGTGGGCCTTAGGAGGCAGCAGGCGCCCTTCCTGTGGGTCTAGTTAGCCATGGCACTTAAATGCTATTGGAGGGTTATACAGGACCTGAAAAGACCTGGTCTATGTTTGTTTGTTTGTTTTTAGGAGATACTGGGGATTGAACCCAGGACCTCCTGCATGGGAAGCAGGTGCTCAACCACTGAGTTACACCCGCACCCTTGTCTGTGTTTTTTAAAAGGTCTTTTTAGTGACTGTGCAGCAAAAGGAATTAAGTGAGGAAATGAAGGAGTCGGACCTTGTTGGGTGCCTTCCATTTGCTCAGTGACACAAATCATATATATCACTTCATTCCATAACAGTAAGAGAAGCTATTTACTGAGTTTAAATGGACCTCCAGGCACTCTACTAGGTATTTTCTATCTGTTATTTCTAATCCTCAAAACAGCCATGCAAGATAAAACTGTTCATTCTGTTCCTCGCAGTTACCCAGAAAGCAGTTTAAGCACTGAAAACCTCCATTTCATGGACGGGAAAACTGAGTTCTGGAGAAGGCTGGGATTTGAGCCTCTGTGCTGGTGTCTCCTTGCTAGCTCAGTGGTAGGCGTCATCCTCATAAGTGGGTTTTAACTCCTCTGCAACAGCAAGTTTCTTGGATGTTGTGTCCATTCACAAATGTAAAGCCCTGTCAAATGCCAGACCAAAAAAAAACAAAAAAACTCTTAAATAGAGTTAATTTTAATACCTTAACAGCAAGATGGAGAGACACTGTCACGAAAACTTTGTTCTGCGGTGGGTGGTAGCTTAATCAGAGAGCTCTCAGAGGAGTCTTTTGCCCTTGGGTGTTTATTTTTAAAACCTGCTATTGTTTAGCCCATGGCAACTGCTTCCTTTGTAGTGTTTTTATAAAAAGTTTAGATTTTTGCCACTTGGATGAGGAGCCAGCACCCCAGCTCCTCAGAGCCTCCTGAGGTGAAGAAAGCAAATGTTGTTTCTTAAAATAAAAAGCTAGCTGTGCCCCTAACTTTCAAGGACAAACTTGGACTTTATTCCTGTTTTGAGGCCACAGTCCAGCCTGAAAACTGCCCCTAGCTTTAAGGACACCCCAGGGCTACTGCTAACTGGATTCCTACTTGTCTTTTTCTACCCAGTTCAGGTGCCACCTGCTCTATCAATTCTCTCCTGCTTACAAGAGCCTGGAGACACCTCTGCCTGCTCGGAAAGCCACTGTACCTGATCTCTGCACAGGACTTTTCAGAGTATCTGTCGGCAAGATCTAGTTTTGTTTTGTTTTGTTTTTTTCATTTCCAATCTGTCACAGACCAGTAGCATTTATAAAGTATAATAAAAATGAGTTTCTAGAAAAATGGACTAAAAAACAGAGCTGAATAAAACACTAGCTCTATTTCTTACGATTAGATTTGACAAATAAAATTACTGTCAAATTGCTACACACATTTTTAAACACTGATTTCTCTGCATCTCTTGTCGCTCCAGCTTTGTAATGTATTGGTGCACATTCCTCTCTCACTGGGCAGCTCCCAGAGAAATGAGTTCTGGAAGATGACTTTAAAGAGAGATGGTCTTCTATGCTTGACCGGGCTGGAAGGATGGGCTGGAAGAAAGAAACCCAGGTGGCGGAGTAGAGTAGAACCTCAGCGTGAAGCACTGTGCTGCCTCGCACGTTTGGGACTGGGAGGTCATGCTGTTTGGCTCCCCTTAGGAGGCCGTGAGGAGGCACCAGTTTCGGGGTCTGAAGCCAGGATCTCCTGTCAATTGGCACGGCCAGCGTTCATTGAACCTACACCCTGTGTCCTCAACAGGGGCAATACTGCCCCCAAAGCAGAGAAAAGGGATTCTCAAGGAAAAACGTATTTCTCTTTTTATGTAAAAAGCACATAAATACATACAGCACATAAACAGACATAAAGTTTATTGGTGATATTAAAATTTCACGGGTGGTGGCGATTAGGAAAAAAATTGTCTAAAAGCCTCCCTGGGGAAGACATGATGAGGTGGAGCAATAACAAAAAAGGAAAAAAAAAAGCTTAAGAAACACAGACATTTAACATGTTCCCACAAGGAGGTCTATAATGGGTGCAAGTGCTTTTTTTATTGGCTTCCTTGGGAACCAAACCAAACTACCATGTATAAGGTGGTTTCTAAGGAGACTGCCTGCTGAGTTGAGATGAGAGTGGACTTTTGAAATGGGCTGTTTGTAAGGGGAGGGCTACCCATTAAAAAGTGCAGCTCTTTCTGACACATGGAAAGCATCAAGACAAACATTCATGGAGCACCTTATTATAATGCTCTAGGGACCCAGAGAAGAATAAGCCTCAGGCCTTAGAACAATACGGATAATGCTGTGATGTAGACAGGTACCAGGATGGCATGGTTTATCACCTTCCTCTTCCGGGCCTCATGTTGGCAATGTAATGAGGTTTTACAGAATTTTATGGAGTTAAGTTTGAGTTCCTTCAACATTGTTGAGCACACTAAAGGCTGATAGGATCTAGAGACTTGTGCTGTCCCATATGATAGCCACTAGCTATGTGTGGCTATTCAGGTTTAAATTAATTAAAATTAAATACCATTAAAAATTCATTTCCTCAGTCCCACTAGCCATATTTCAAGTGCCCAGTAGCAATTGTGGCTAGAGGCTACCATAGTGAACAGCACAGATAGAGAACATTTCCATCATCGCAGGAAATTCTTTGCTGGTGTGTAACACTGGTCTAGAATTTTGCAGCACATGCATAGAGTTTGACTTAGTTGTTAAAAATATGGCCTTTGACTAAAGTAGACTTACTGGTATTCTACTATAGACTTATTGTGATTCTAGCAATGGAAGAACATATATCATTGATGTGGAGGTTCTGAGGACAGGGAGAGGGAAAAACAGGTGCAATACAAGAGCATTTTTGGGACTTGGGAATTGTCTTGAATGACATTGCAGTGACAGAAACAGGCCATTATAAATCTTGCCGTAACCAACAGAATTGGGTGGGAGAGAGTATAAACTACAATGTAAACTTTAATCCATGCTGAGTGGCAATGCTCCAAAATGTGTTCATCAATTGTAATGAATGTACCTCACTAATGAAGGATGTTGTTAATGTGGGAAAATGTGGGAGGCATGGGAAGTGTGGCATATGGGAATCCCCTATATTTTTTATGTGACATTTGTATAATCTAAGTATCTTTTAAAAAATAAAAAAATGCGGCCTTTGGGGTCAAACCTGGGTTGGGATCCTAGCTCCACCACTAACCAGCTCTGTGAATGACTGCAGTATGTTCCTTAGCCTTTCTGTGCTATAGAGCTTTCTCCTCAGTAAAATGGGGATAAAATCCCTCCCTTATAGTGAAAATTGAAGGAGATGCACTTAAAATATGTAGTCATTGCCCAATACGCAGTGTCTATTGTCATCGTTTTTATTATCATTATTATTGGAAAGTGTGGTGCTTAGGCCATCCAGACAGGCATTTTATAGTCACTTGGAAGTCTGTGTCATTCCTACTATAGAAGTTTTTGAAGATGAATAGGCTGTTTCCCTGCATATGTTCCTTCCTCTATAGTGGTCACCACCCCTGCCTCCAACAAAGCATTGTCATTTGTCCAACAACCTGTATTTGGGGCCAGAGAGGTAAAGGAGTACCTCTAGACATGTAGGAAGGTATAATTGTTGATTTTAATAAATTTCTGATATATCTAGGGAAATTGTAAGACCAAGGTAGATTAGAGAGGTGGAAAATAAATAGCTTCATGTTAGTTACTGCACCCCAGCAGAGAGGAGCTGGCTGCCTGCTTTTAGGATTTATTTGTTTAAGGGATTTCCACCAAGAATCTCATTTTTATGAAGCATTTTATTGCCAGCTGGGCCCTGGAGTAGAAGCAGAGGCACCAGCCCATGGCTAAATCATTAAGACAAATTAAGACATATTAACATATGCTGGAAACAATTACCCACATAGATTTAATTTGTTTCACTGCTGGAAGAAAATCCTGAGAGGGCACAAAACACTTGAGAACAGTTCTGCAGCAGCCCTGTGAACCCATCACTTGTCAGCACCTTCAGGGCTGGAAACTGCTTTAATTGGACATCTACCAAAGAAGGACAGTGTATCTAAACATACTGCTTCTATTAGGTCAGGGTTGCAGGAACTTATACAGGTTCCTTGGAATTATTTTAAATTGGTGATTTTCTTGTAATTTTTTTTTAACCGACCATTATTATTATAAATAATTATTATAATTGTTTATCAAAATAATGTTCCAAGGTCTAAAATGGAAAGACACATTTCATAATCATATTATATACTTAACAAATTTATATTTGCAATATTATTTGCTCTAAATATCAGAGTTCTTTTGTTTCTGAATTGTCGCCTTTAGTCCCTCTCAGTTTTTTTTGTTGCTGTTCCTTGCATAGTTGTTATTTTAATTGTCTTACCTCAAGAAAAAAAAGTCTTTTCAGTACATCAAGCTGCATTTTTTCCAGAGAAACATCCTAGAAGCTATCATCAACGCTATTCTGGGATGTCATTGTTGCAGTAGGTCCATCAAATGGTAATTATGCGATCTTGTCCCGGATGTTGGTGAATGGGCCCTTAACAGCATCCTGGGGTGGCTGCTAAATAAGCCAGAGCATCTTCTCTCAAAATATTAACTTCCAAAGGAGCAATCAATAGCTGGAGGAATGATGTGTTTGGAGTGAGAAGTGACTGGTTCTGCCATCATAATGATTATAGCTTCCTAAAGGACTTTTCCTCGGCATCAAATATGTACGATTAAATATGAGGAGCATAATACCCCAGTCATTTAAATTGGTGATTTAAATTGGGGTTGCCGCTCAACAGCCTTTTCATTTTTCCTACTAGGTAGGCTTGGCAAATAGTCATGGGGCAACTCATGCGTGTTGAAGACTCAAAATTGTTTTTCTTAGAGCATTTGACTCAAAATGAGATTTCTCATTTTGGAAATTAGGCAGGGTGAAGTCTGAAACCTCCCAACAATGGCTTGCTGAAAGTTGATTTGGTTGTTCCTCAACTTGCCCTACCTTCTAGGTAGAGGCAGTTAGAGAGCAGCATCTTTCAACTCCATTTATATGAGCATCTTTTCTAGAGGGCAAGGGTTTCCACCAAGGAGGAACATACACCTTCCACCTCTAATACAGCTGTGCTTGGTGTTCCAGACAACCTTGCCAAGTCCAAGCAGCAATTCAGTCACTTTCAGCCAAAGACCATTTGCAACTCGATCAAACAGTGTGACATAAGTGTCTTCAGTTACCTTATCTGTATAAATCAAAATTTATTAGGTCTTACAAACAAATTTTAAGGTATCTCACAATAGAGGTCTTACACAATAACATGGTAAATGTAAAAGCAATTTGAAAATCATGAAAGAAAGGAAATAGCTGGTTAGGATGGATAATGAAATCACTGATTTATTATTGAATTTAGAGTGAATGATTAAATACATATGGTGCAGCCACATGACAAGATTATGTAATCAATAAAATTATCCTCAGGGTGTATTTTTAATGATGAGGGGGAAATGCTTACAATACAGTATCAATGTGAATATTCTGGCTGTCCTGATTTTGTGATAATCAGGGTAAGTTAAACATTCGCTATATTAGAAACCATGCACGTTTTTCTCCCTAGGTCTGGTTTTTAGAATGCTGGTGATAAACTAAGCCTGATTTATTATATGACCATCCTGTATGGGAAAAGACTATAACTTTGGGTATCTTTGGTCAACCTTAAGAGATATAGCAGGGGGATGGATGTGGCTTGGGTTGTTGGGCATCCAATTCCCATATGGAGGAACCTGGGTTCGATCCCCGGGATCTCCTGGTAAAAATTTAAAAAAAAGAAAAATATAGAAGGCCCTGGACCGCCAGGCTTCACACGCGGGTACGCCGCCAGGCCCTGTGAGCCATGCAGCAAGATGATGACGTAATAGGAGAGTGACACAAGGAAGAGCCAAAACGAGACGCACCGGAAAACCAGGAACTTAGGTGGCACAGGCGGTAGGACACCTCTCTCCCACATCAGAGATTCTGAGGATCGAATACCAGTGAAGACAGGAAGAGAAGGATGAGAAGAGAGGGCAGGAAACGGACACAGAGAGTTGCCCAGCGCATGGACACAGAAACAGCAAAAATGGGGGGGGAGAGGTAAAAATGGATAAAAGTAAATAAATAAATAAATACATCCTTAAAAAAAATGTATAGGGGAGGAAGATATGGACTATAGTTAGTGTAATACTTTGATGATGCTCTTTCATGATTTGTTAACAAATGTTTCACAACAATGCAGGGTATGGGTGGGGGTGATATGTGGGAGCCCTGTATGATGTTATGCATGTTTGTTTTGTAAGACACGATGTTTACTGAACACTTACAGTTTATGTATGTTCATGTATGAATGATATACTTCAATAAATTGTTTTTTTAAAAAAAGTAATCAGGGGGGCGGATGTGGCTCAAATAGTTGGGCGTCCGTCTGCCATATGGAGGGACCTGGGTTCGATCCCCGGGACCTCCCAGTAAAATGAAAAATGTGTATATGGAAGGCGCATGGGCTGCCAGGCTCTGTGTGCCGCTGAGCCGTCGGGCCCAGGAGCCAGGCAGCAGGATGATGACGTAACAGGGGAGAGACAAGACAAGATGCTCCGAAAGCTCCAGAAGCCAGGGGCTGAGGTGGCGCAGGCAGCAGAATACCTCTCTCCTACATCGGAGGTCTCCAGGATTGAATCCTGGTGAAGACTGGAGGAGGAGGATGAGAAGAGGTGGCAGGAAAGAAACACGGAGAATTGCGCAGCAAATGGACACAAAAAACAGCAAATGGGGAAGGGGGGGTTTAAAATGAATAAAGTAAATAAATAAATCTTTAAAAAAAAAAAAAAAAAGTAATCATAACAGCAACTTACACTTTTTTTACTTTGATAATAGAAAAAAAATACAGTATTAAGAGAGAGGATTAAAATCTATAAAATTGTTTTAGCTATGTTGGTAAAAAATAGAGAAAAAAACAGTGGAAGACAATTCACGAGAATATTAACTATGTTAACTGTTGCTTATGAGATGAAGTGATTTTTGTTTTCCTCTTTATAAGCTTTTATTTTTTCCAGATATTTGTAATAAGTACATATTACTTTTATAATCAAATGTAAAAGATCTTTTTTTTTAGTTGATTCTGAACTTCCTGGCAGAAAAGGCAGAAAGGAAAACAATCATGAGTCACACAATTCTTGTTATGTGATAAATAAAACTTTTTATCATAAAACAATAAACTTTTCATTGATACCGAATTCCAAAAGGGATATAGCATTAAGAATGTTGGGTGATGTGCAAAATCTTGATAAAGTTCTTAGAGCAAATGCAAAAGGGAGGCTCTCATGATTGTGACTCTTGATCGCCCATAAGAAAAGCCAAAGCCAAGGCTCTGCTGACCAAGACAGTGAGGACCGGTCTGCAGGGGAGCTTGTACCTCATGAGGCTTCCATCTCTTAATTCTGTGTTTGCAATTGTGAACTGCTTCTTTTTCCCATTGCATCTTATCCTTACAAAATGTGTGAGACCTGCTAGATGCAGAGAATAGCATTCAGCCTTTTATTTCACACCTTGAAGATTCAATTGTCAATCCTAGAAACTGACCTTCTAAAATTTTATGTAATTTGGCCTTTTCTCCCTTTCAGGTGTTGCTGCACTGGATACCAATGTTTCTGGAAAAATTGGTCTGCGTGCTGTTGTATATTATTTCTGTACCACTGTCATTGCTGTAATTTTAGGTAAAATTTATTTTATTCCTCTATATAATTGTGACTTTTCATTCAAAAATAGTTGGACTTTTTAAATGCACCATTGCTTTTTAATCATAAAGTAGTACTATCAAACTACCATGAAGCTTTTTGATTTGATGTCTACATAGCACCTTTTTTCCAGATATTTGTAATAAGTACATATTACTTTTATAATCAAATGTAAAAGATCTTTTTTTTTTAGTTGATTCTGAACTTCCTGGCAGAAAAGGCAGAAAGGAAAACAATCATGAGTCACACAATTCTTGTTATGTGATAAATGTAAGAAAATATAATACTGACTGAATTTCAGCCATGGTACTGCTTAATAATATCTCTACTAAGAAATAGAAAGAGGGTGACAGTTTTATGTCTTGTCAGGATCATTGAGTAGAAGAAAGTAAAGCCAAGAGTTTATATAATCCTAAAACTGGGAAATCAGTGTGTAATAGTGGAGTTGAGTATAATTATAAAATGTTTCCAGAAAGATAACATTTCAGTACGTGTCATATTTCACAGTTCCAAGAGCTAACAGCTAAACAGAGTTTTGCCAAGTATAGATCCCACTTGAAAGAGGCAGAAAGTTCTAATAAGAGAATGTAGCTGCTCTTACACCTTTGGCATTCTTTTGTGAAGAAAGCTTGATCCATCCTCTTCCCAGTATGTCGTTTTAGGATGGATGCCCAGACTGGGAAGAGAGAAAGGGCATTACTCAGATGTGCAGCCAGCTTGACCCTTGCAGCCCTGCTTTAATGAATTGATGAGAAGTTCTTGGGACAGAATTGTGAAGTTTTAGTGGTATTACCCTGGCTCAAACCAAAGCCACATCTCCTCATGAGGTTCCCGTAGGAGACAAATACAAGGGAAGACAGGAAAAAAAAAAAAAAAAAAAAAAAAAAAGGGAGAAAGCAAGCTATAGGTTTATTATTTGCTGGACATATATCCCATCTACAGTCGTGAGAGGGAAGAGTGAGTCATGTCTCGCTCTTATTGCCTAGTGACCTTTCCCACTAGTAAAACTGACCCATCATCATTCTGAATGCTGCCTCATTGGATTAGCATTTCATTCTCTTGGGGAAGGCCATAAAGGGCAGGCGGACGTTTTTCTCTTTCTTTCCCCTGCAGTGAAACAACCTCCATTGCCTTGGTCCTTTCTGCAGCATCCTGCCTCTGCTTGCATACCTCAAGTGACAGGAACCCACAACTTCTAAAGGCCAAAATGGCATTTTCAGACACTCTGCTGTTTAGACAGTTCTTCCTTATATCCAGATGAAATGTCTTTCTCTGTAGCTCCCATCTGTTTGTCCTAATCCCACCCACTGAGTCACACAGAGTAATGCTTTTCTCCCACAACAGCTTTCCAGATACTTGAGGCCTGTCGTGTAGAAAGAAGATAAGGCTTGTTCTGTACTACCCCCTGGAGAATAACCAGGATCTGTGGGTAAAACTTACAGAAAGATATTGATGAGTTCCCTGAACAGGAAAATGAATCACTCTGATCCCAACACCTGTGTAGTAGGCTGATCTCATAAGCTGAGAAAAAAGATATTATCGCCAGCAGATGTTTTCCAGAAGCAATTCCAGGATGCAACCCCTTCCTTTAAAAAAAAAAAAAAAAAAATATATATATATATATATATATATGGGAAGAGTTCCTTTTGCTTATTCTTTTAAATGGAAAAGCAATTAAAGCTGCTGCTGAGGTCCCAGCTGAGAGTCACCATTTTGGCAGGTCCTCGGGGTCCCATTGCAATATTGCCTGCTACTGCCATGCCTACTGGTGCTGAGATAGCTGCACCAAGAGTGCCAGGTGCCCTGGAAGATTCTTAATTCTCTGTGGATGCTATCCTTGGCCACAGGTATCGTGCTGGTAGTGAGCATCAAGCCTGGTGTTACCCAGAAAGTGGCTGAAATTGACAGGAGTGGCAACACCCCTGAAGTCAGTACAGTGGATGCTATGTTAGACCTGATCAGGTGAGTGTCTCGCCAGCAGGGCCAGCTTCAGGGGTGTGTGACCTGTGCAGTCACATAGCACCCCCATACTTGGTTTAATGCTCTCCTGTCAGTATCTTGAAATTGTTAGTCATTTTTAAAATTATTGTGCATTTTCATCTTGCACTGGGCCACACCAATTATGTAATTGGTCCTGCTTGCCAGGTTGTGGCTCCAAGAAGTAATGGAAGTGTCCAATGTGTTTTATGAAGCTTTCTTTGGCAGAGGGAGTGGAAAGAACAGACTCCTCTATCAGGATTCATGAAGAACAGAAATGTAGACAGTATACTTGTTGCATTTCGATGCTGGACTGGTTTGAGTGGTTAGTTCTGAAGCACATTTGAAGAAATACAATTCTTAATTATATAAGAGAAACTCTGATACGAAGAAATCAGGACCAGAAATTGGTCAGTTAATGAAAAATAACAATTATAGCAGAGAATCAAAAAATTATATAGATGTGTTTTAAATATTTTGTTTTCACTTAAAAATGCATTTTCATATGGGATCAAAGTCTTTTCTTTGAGCAATTTCATAACATTTTTGTTGCATGTGCTGTCCTTATAAAATGCATCATCTATAGTTTCCAGATTCATTTTCAATAAAGTGAAACAAGAAAAATCTTAGAAATTGCAAAGAAATCTGCATACTAGGTCCAGTTGTTTTTAAAAATTTAATTCAGTTGTGTTCTCACACCTAATTAAATGACAAAAATTTTCATCACTTTATTGTTTCAGGCATTCTGTTTTAGTTTCTGCAGAAAATACTGCTTCCTTTTCACACTTGTATTTCACTGATTTATATAATACTTAATTTAATTCAATAAGTATTATGATATTTACAATTGGCACAATGAATTTGGAAACAAATATAGTGACCTCTTGGTAAACTTCCATCCTCACTGATGGAAACAGAAAGATGCAGAATATTGAAAAACAGTTTCTTGACTGTGAAGTGTTCACCTTGCCAATGAATGTTTCACTGAGTAGAGCAAGTCAGTTGTTCAGTGAATCAACTAAATGAGGCATTGTTAGGAGAGCTTTCTATACTTGATGGAGGCACAGCAGGAAAAAAATAGATCTTAAAACAAGGAAGTATTATACAAAGGAGAGGCCAGAAGAGAGGTCTCTATTACACTCATTTCCATCAATGTGTTGGATATAACAAATATGCTTTTTGCCCTAATATGCCTTTTCATGTCTCCAACAGGAATATGTTCCCTGAGAACCTTGTCCAAGCCTGTTTTCAGCAGGTAATATTAATTCTTTTGCCCTAGAGTTATCCCCCTCTTTCCATTACCAAATAAGTTTTTTTTTTTTCCTGTGATCTAAGAAATGGAATTATGACATCAAAAATGACAGCAGGAAATGCATCCATGAGCGGAGTTTCAGGTGACCCCTCTGTTTTGTCTCCCTTGTCTTTCTGGTCCATAGTGAAGTACAGGCCTTCGCTTACACTGCTCCTCTTTAATCTATACTTATCTTCTCCCAAAGGGCTCAAATGGAGAAAGAATCTGTCAGTCAATAAGGGTTTTAAAAGGTGGGCTCCGGTGCTTATTTTGTGGCAGTCATGTTAAATTCATGAAGAAATTTAGATTCTGCCGATGCAGTGCAGTGAGAACGTGGCTCTCCATCTCTTCTCTTCTTTCCTTTAAATGTTGGGAAATCAGTATCTAATCCATGTGGTGTGATTAGCATTCCTGGGATTCCGTGTTTTCCTTAATCATTACATCCCATTGCCGACACTTTACAGAGCAATGTAACAAAACCGTGAATTTTTTTCTCTAGGAAAGAAAAACACTCTTCACTCCATTTACTTCAAGCCTCTTTCTCCTTTTTATCTATATGCTTTAATACAGCTGAGTCTATCAAAAACTGCTGTATTCATTTGCGTAAATTACTTTAACAGAGAGACCTCTGTGTATACCAACAAAAATGGTAGTTAAATTGCTCCCTTGCCAATCTCCACATGGCACAGAACCACCTCTTTTGGGGTGGGGGGGTGGGGCGGGCTTTGCAGATTAGCCACAGTGATCGTCTGTGAGGTTCTTGGTGCTGGCCTGGCAGGAATGACACTTAAATGCCTAGTGTAATGATACATTAGCTCTTTCTTAAGCCTCCACAATGAAGCTCTGCAGAACCAGAGCTCAAGAAAGAGATTCAGCAGAAATCTCACTCAGTGAACAGTACTAAGAAGATTAATTTTGGAACAACCAAATAGTTAAATATTTCCTGATGTTTATTAAAATTATGGTGACTACATTTATCAAAGTGAGGAGGTGGTTCTCCCACATGTCTCACTGTATGGTCTCCCAATTAAAGCACCTACAGGTGAAACCTATACTTTCTTTCACATTAGTGCTCCATTAATTTTTCATGTTGACATTATTGAGTGGTTGTTGCAGGAGTCTTTGGTTTGGATTTCTTGATCCTACTTTTGGTTCCAAAACTTCATGGAAAGAACCATCAAAAATTGAGCCAACAAGTCCCGGTCCAATCAAAATGGCAAAGTTGACACTTCAGGGCTCTGTCCTCCCACAAAAGCTTTGAACAAAAGTTACATAAGTAAATATCCTTGCTCTTAGGAAATGTACACGGCAGTATTCATAAGTTACAGGGAGCTTTATATATATAGCCTACACCCCAGTGTTCAGAAAATTGATAAATAGATAAATTGATAGGTAGATAGAATGATAACAGCTAATGTGGCAAAATGATAAAATTGATAGATCTGGGTATGGCGGGGTAGGGATATGGTGGAGTTCTCTGCATAGGTTTGCATTATTTTTGTAACTGCCCAGTAAGTTTAAAAGTATTTCAAAAAAAAAAAAGTTTTTTAAAAAAGCATCTGGGAGGGATATGCCAGACTAAAAATAAATAGATAGATAAGCCAACAAGGGCGCTAAGGTGGAATCCTTCAGTGGCACTTGTTTGTCCAAACTAACATTTTCCTGCGGTTTAGCCTCAGGAGTTAAAAACCTCTTTTTTGTTGTTTGCTTGTTTTTGTTTTGTTTCTAACGTGCAGTACAAAACCAAGCGTGAAGAAGTGAAGCCTCCAAATGAGCCAGTGATGAACGTCACAGATAAGTCCATCACAGCTGTCTTGGCAACTGCAATTTCCAAGGTACTGCTTCCTTCTGGGCGCCTACTCCCCTGCCCCTTAGGCTGGTGCTGAGAGGTGAGAGAGGGACAGTGGGAGCACCACATGGAGAGGATGAACCCTGCTGCCTCTCCTTCCACAGCACAACTTTCAGGAGAGTTGGGCACGTCTGGGAGCTGCTTTAGATTTGTGCTACCAAAGTATGGAAGGCAGATGCACAATTCCTTTTCTGAAATTCTCTGGCCAGATGCCATGCAGAGTTTTTCAGATTTTAGAAAAGCCAAGCGCCTATATGTACTAGATATTATGTAACTCCCTTAAGCGGAATTGGCAGCAACACTCTGGAGTCAGGCACCTCAGTATTTCTGCAGCTAACTCATAAAATATCCCCATTAAGTGAGATAAAGACTATAAATAGCCTCATCTCCAATCAGGATAAGCTTTGCCGCCAAAGAGTTTGTCCTAAATTTATCAATAAAATTATTGGGCTTTCAGAGCTTGTAGGGATTTCAGAATTGGAGATTGAGTCTGAAGTAGTGTATTTGTAGGCCTGTAGTAGATTTCTCCTCAAATGTTTCTTCCTGCTTTCACACAGCAAGGGAAGTTTTAAATTTAAAAAAAAAAAAAAAAAAAGGATTTGTAGACTAAAGAATTCAAATTAAAATGGTTCCCTGCTTCCTATGAAGAAAGCCTTAACCCCTGTGACTGGGTTCTGAGCCCTCCATGTCCTGGGTCCTCTCTGGTTTTTCAGCTTTATTGCTCACTCATTCTCGGTGGTTCCCTCTATACCAGGGGTTCTTAACCTGCTTTGTTCCACGGACCTTTTGCCAGTCAGGTGAAAACCACAGACCCCTTCTTAGAATGTAGCAGCAGGTAGTTTTATGGACACTCAACTAGCGTCGGGTCTAACTACCATAATTTCAAAGTATGGATGAGCATAAGCGATTTTTCGAGATATGTAACAACTGTAATGTGATATAAAGTGAATACTATTGTAAATTATTGTTTACATTCATGAGTAAAGGAAATTCTAGATTTCAGTTAGACGTCAGAGAAAATAAAGATAATAAGTTTATTTTTTTCAATTCAAACTCATAGACTCCCTGAAATCTTGGGTCCCTGGACCCCTGGTTAAGAACCCTGCTCTAGATCTGCCTTCTCAATGACTCTTTATCCCTGTCTTGCAATGTGGTTCCACGGATGTATTCTGAGCCCCACCCTCATGTGCAGGCCCTGTTGCCATCGAGGTTATAATGGTGAAAAGTTAGATGTGGCATCTGCTCTCATGGGAAGGGTGATGAGTATTACAATAGGGAAGAACACAGAGTTTTGGGCATTCAACAAGGGGGTTTAAATTAATTTTGGAGCCAGAAAGGCTGATTAAGGATTATTCACTGGTACAGAGGACCAGTGAATGCAAGATGACTTTTGCCTTTGCTCATCACTTTTCTGCAACATGCTTTTATGTCCTGGATGCCCACTCCTCAGGCTTTCACTGACCACCCAATCTTTGTTCATGTTCAGTTTCCACATTACAATGGACTGTGCAGTTCATTACACATCATCTTATCATTGACACATGTTTATGTGATTAGTCTTCTCTCCAGCCCAATTTTAAGACCTTATGCTGTACCCAGTGCAGTATGCACCCTCTAACTACTTGCTAAAAATTTTTTTATTAGATGTAAGAAATGACTTGTGTACCCAAGTGGCTAGACAACACAATTCCTTATAAATTTCATTTGCACCATTCAGATTAAGTCATTTTCCTATGAAATCTCTCAGTAAATCTCATACTATTTTTACCCAGGATAAAGTGATGAAATGATTCTGAGTGATAGGGATCTGGTTAGTTTATTTGCATTACTTCTTTTGGAGTATCCAGTATAAATCAAAAGGACTCTCCAAAGTTTTGCCATTAACCATGACAGAAGAATCTAAGGTGAGGGGTGCAGAAAATAAGGAAATGGGCTAGCCATTCTACAACTCATTACTTCCTTTGCGTCTTTGGAGAAAATTCCTCAAACCAAAAGATTATATACTTTTGTCTTAAGTCTTATATTCCTAAAGTCCTGTTGGTCATCCAAGACCATAGACAGTAAAACATGTTCCTGTGCTTAATTATCAGGATAAAACAGATGATAAACATCCCCAGAATTTTCACACTGGTAAATATTTTGCACTTCCTGCATTGTCAATTCCTATCTTTTAAAAATCAGACTCTAAATGTAGCTATTAGTTAAAATAACCCTGAAAAGTATCACAATTCTAAAATTCTTATTAAAAATGTAAAACATTCCAGAGTAAGAAATCTTCAAAAGATATATTCAAATATGGGTGTTAAATGTTTTTAACTAAGATTCCCAGTTGAGAGAGAGGGAAAAAAAACTTTTTAATTAGGAGGGGTATGTAAAATTTGTTACATACTGTTTTCGTTTCCTGGGCTGCTCAAGCAAATACCATGAAATGGGTTGTGTTAAACAATGGGAAATTATTCACTCATGGTTTGAGGCTGGGAAAAAGTCCAAATCAAGGTGTCATCAAGGCAATGCATTCTTCCCAAATGGCGTTCTGGGACTGGCTGCTGGCGATCCTTGCCCTTAGCTTATCACATGGCAAGGTACTTGGCAGCGTCTCCTAGCCTCTGTCTTCTCATCCGGGTTCTGTTATTTTCAACTTCTGGCTGCTCCTTGTGGTTCTCTCTCTGTCTGAATTTTATTCTGTTTATAAAGGACCCAGTAATAGGATTAAGACCCATCATGATTGAGGTGGGTCACACCTTAACTGAAGTAACCTAATCAAAATGTCCTACTTACAATGGGTTCACACCCCCAGGAATAGATTAAGTTTAAGAATATAGTTTTTGGGGTGCATAGTGCTCCAAACCACCACACATGCATAGTTTTAAAAATTATACTTCCTAAAATATTGTTGAGTCTGACTGGTAGATCACTATTTCATTGTGTTTGGCTATCCTATCTTCTCATTTCAGGACCTGAATTCTAACAAAATTAAAATCAGGCACCAATACATTTTCTTGGTTTTGATCCTCAGAACGAAACAAAAGAATACAAAATAGTGGGCATGTACTCAGATGGCATAAATGTCCTGGGCTTGATTGTCTTTTGCCTCGTCTTTGGAATTGTCATTGGAAAAATGGGAGAAAAGGGGCAGATTCTGGTGGATTTCTTTAATGCTTTGAATGATGCAACCATGAAAATCGTCCAGATCATTATGTGGTGAGTAGATGCCATTTAATGCCTTCTTGCTTTCCCTGACAACTCTGTCCCCTCAAAATTAGAAAGAAGAGGCTTATATTTCTCACCAAGCCTCACCCTAGAGAGGGAGAACAATTTAATATCAAGACGCTAGAGTATTAAAATTTCCACATACTACTTAAGAGGTAGTTCACTAACAAAAGTCTAGATAGCCATGGCCTTTTCCACCAAAGCCGTAGGACATCATCTTGCACCCAGCAGGCATTCAGGTCAGAAGTCACTTTTAAAAGGAATGGCGTGAAGGAGTTCCTGGCACATCACAACACAAAGTGCTTTCCTTATTAGGACCCATATAGAAGTGATTTTTGAAATATTTACAACTGGTACCACATGAGCACTAACCCATCTGAATGAAAGCTCCATTGGGTGAGCATATAGTTGGTATCACCTGAGTATCAGCCCTGTTTTTAAAGATGCCAGAAAATCCACCTTTCCTAGGAGACCCAAGTGCCTCACTTATCTCATATTGAATCCACTCAGTGTTATTTAATCCAATGTGTAGACATTAACAGTGACATAAAAGGGTCATGAAACCAGCCAGTTAATACCTCTGAACCTCAGCTTCATCATCTGTATAAAAACTACATCCAGGCTGGTAGAAGTACTTCACGTGAAATGATGTCCGTAAAATACTTAGCCTAATGCAAAGCCTATAAATAGAGCTATTACAACCACATCAGCCTCTACTGTTGATGCTCCTAACTGGGCCTACCTGGGAAACAAGATGGCTGTAGCCAGTGAGAGTGTATTGGGAGGCAAGGGTCAGGCTAAAGTGGCATCTGCAGGTGCCCCCTTCAGCAGGATGTGTTTGTAGTGGGAACAGAATATGGGATGTGCACCAGTTTGACCACACGTCCTTGACAAGTTTGCCCCATTATGGTAGCCTAGGTGAGTAGACTATCAGGTGCATGCAGGTACTAAAAGCTGGAGCCAGTCATCCACCCAGGGCTTGAAACTGAGAACTTAGTTTCATTATGAACTCTGTACTCCTCCCAGCCAAGCTCACATGCCAAGCCCAGTATGCATGTACTATCTTGTTTCTTCCCCAATAATCCCAGCCTGAGGAAACACCCGATAACGAAAGCATGTCTTTGTTGTGTTTACTTTCCAGTTACATGCCACTCGGTATTTTGTTCCTGATTGCGGGGAAGATCATAGAAGTTGAAGACTGGGAAATATTCCGCAAGCTGGGCCTTTACATGGCTACAGTCCTGAGTGGGTATGTCATACTCGAGAGAAGAAACAGAAATCTCATTTGATCAAATGGATGGCTGCTGAGAGGTTGGGTTTCAGTTAGTGAAAACTGGCTTCTCTCCCACATGCAGAAAAGATAGGGTTCAGAGATAAGGGTGGGGGAGGGGCTGCCCTTTAACAGCCGCACCGTAGGTGGAGCACACTGTGCTAATTGCCAGCGCTTGGCAGAACAGCCTGGACCAGACTTTGTTGCTGCCTTTATTGGTTGTGTTAAAAATCATTTTTTAAAATGAGCAAAACCCACTTGGAGCCCCTTTCGGCCTCTCTCCTGGCCTTCACTTCCTGAAGGATGTAAACTAGCCCAGTAAGTAAGAATAGTCCACATACTCTGAGCCTGAAAGAAATTAGGCAGGACCTAAATGAAATCAGACTCAAGAGCAGGATGGCTGGTCGGCTCAAACCCTACTGCTGGGGATGGTAACTCTTCCATGCCTGTATCATAGGGTGCCAGAGAGGGTGCTGGGTTTTTTAGGAGCCATAAAGCTGGAAAGCAGCAGAACACAAGTCACTGGTGTGTTTGTTACAACTTAATTCTTAAGGGGAGATACGGTGAGAATGTCTATGAATGGTGCCCCGTGACACCTAACCAGGGGCAGGATACATCACATGTGCTAAGAAATATTGACCAAAGGAGTGAGTAAATTGATTTGTCTCCCACAGGTCAGTTTCCCCAAACACCCAACTTGAGCAATCAGGGCATCTATTGGAACTTAATTGCATTTGGGAGGGTCCATTATACAGCATTTGCTTCTTAACCTGCTGGCTCCTATTCTCTTGCTCTATCTAGGTTTCTAACAGCAGACTAGTCAGTTCCTCATAGTTCTTAGTCACAAGCTCTCTGTCTGGAAGACCCTTTCTCTAGACCTCCAGGATCTGTATTTTGAATGAGCATGTCCTATTATAAAATCAGCCTGGCACAACTGCTCTGTAATCTCCTAAAGGTGCCACTTATCTCTACTTGCTATCTGCCAAATCAGTCTCATTTCTGAAGCCCCCTATTTTGCATAACGTGTCTTTCCATGTGAAATAAGGAACAGTTTTGAAAGGCAGGAATCAATAAGAGAAGAGGGTAAGCCCTCTAGTGTGGCTGGGAAGAGCAAGGACTTCTTCCTAACTGATGCCCTGACCATCGCTGCCAGCCAGCCAGCCAGCGGGCACGGTCCACAGGATGCAGGAGGATGAGCGCTGTGACAAGCGCCATAATGAGGCTTTGGGGGCGGGGCACAGCTGCACCAAGGAGGGAAGGAGAGTGAGTGCTTCCCGGAGGAGAGGAAAGTTTAGCTGAGTCTTAGAGGAGGAGAAGGAAGGAAGCTAAGAGCATTTTAGATAGCAGGAGCAGCACATACAGGGCCTTGGCAGCTTGACCTCACCATGTTCTGGGAGCTCTGAAATTGAGATTCACCTACTGACTTTGCCACTGACTTCGACAAGATTCTTCATCTGCTTTGCCTCTACATCCTTATTTGCAGAATGGGGACACATACCCCTGCCTTACTTCTCATTGGGTAATTATAAAGGATAAGTAATATCCTGGATAAAAAAGCTGTTTGAAGGAAGAATTAAGTATGAGGAGGTGGCATTATCTATGACACTGCTTCTCCCTGTCCTTTGCAGGCTTGCAATCCACTCCATTGTCATTCTGCCACTGATATATTTCATAGTCGTACGAAAGAACCCGTTCCAATTCGCCATGGGAATGGCCCAGGCTCTCCTGACGGCTCTCATGATCTCTTCCAGGTAAATAGAAGAAGGGTTTCTGGAAGAAACCTCTGAGAAAACCTTCATTGACTCTGACCTCACGAGATGAAGCACTGCCTCCAACTTGTGGTTTCTGTAGCTGCCTTTACTTCTAGAAATGACTTCCATATTTTTTCTGCCCCTCTGTCCTTGAGCATGTACTGTTGAATATTTCCTGCCTTCTTGGCCTGGTTTACAGCCCAGGAAGGGGCTGTGGTATAAGTGGGAAAATTGGCAAGCTTGGCACCTCTGAACCTGCTTTGGGCTCTTGTCTAGTTTTTGGAAGAGGTGTCTCCTCAGGCAGGAGTTAAGGACTGTGTTCTCAGATCATAAGTTCCTTTCTCTTTTTATCATGCAGTTCAGCAACACTGCCTGTCACCTTCCGCTGTGCTGAAGAAAAGAACCAGGTAGACAAGAGAATCACGAGATTTGTGTTACCCGTTGGCGCTACAATCAACATGGATGGGACTGCACTTTATGAAGCAGTGGCAGCTGTGTTTATTGCACAGTTGAATAACTTGGAATTGAGCATTGGGCAGATAATCACCATCAGGTGGGGCATGGCGTCATGCTTATTTTCATCACATTACTGGGATTGCCTCAAGTAAAAATGGTCTGTGAAGGGAAATCAAGAATGGCCCAGTGGCAGGTTGTTTTTCTTTCTGGCCTACAAAGCCTCTTTCCAAGATTAAATACAACTATATTACAAATAGTGGAGTCAAGGTACTCTGGATTTCTGCTTCAGGAGTCAACCAAAGGCATTATTCTGTTCTCAGCTCAGTGGACCCAGTAAATGCTAGGTACAGACCAAGGACTCAAGGTTGAATAAGGGCCAGTCCCTGCTTTCAGCGGTTCCTGGTAGGTAGGGGATATAGATATATATATATATATTTTTTTTTTTTTTAACTTTTTTTTTTTTTTAAACTTTTTTTTTTTTTTTTTAAGATTTTATTTATTTATTCATTTATTCCCCCCTTGCTGCCTGCGCTCGCTGGGTCAGCCAACCACGCCGTGCGGGCGGGCCCGCCTTCACCAGGAGGCCCCGGGAACCGAACCCGAGGCCTCCCATATGGTAAACGGGAGCCCTACTGATTGAGCCACAGCCGCTTCCCGGGATATAGATATTTAATGAAGTCTGAGTGATGTGATAAGGGTTACAATGGAAGTTTGTATGGAGGCCACAGAGGGCACCAAGGAGAGGACTTTTCCCAGCAGAGGCTTAGAGACATAAGAATTCAGTGGGAGAAGAAAGAGCATTTGGGATAGCAGAATAGCATGTCCAGGGACTGGGCAATGTGATGTACCCTAAGGCTAGTTACAGAGTATGGATCATTTGCTATGGCTGGTTTAAAGCGTCGACATGGAGAACACAAAAACAAGCAGGGTCATATCATGAAAGGCCTTGTATGAGAAGCACACAGAGCAGCGTAAACAACCGAATATTATGGACTGATTTATATTTTAGAAAAGTAACTGGCAATATGGTAGATGGACTGGGTGGGGGCTAGGACCACAAGCTAGCAGACCAGTTAGGAGACTATTGCAATAGCCTGGTAAGATATTTTTTTTTTTTAAAGATTTTATTTATTTATTCATTTATCCCCCCCTTGCTGCTTGTGCTCGCTGGGTCAGCTAACCACGCCATGCAGGCGGGCTTGCCTTCACCAGGAGGCTCCGGGAACCGAACCCGGGGCCTCCCATATGGTAAACGGGAGCCCTACTGATTGAGCCACAGCCGCTTCCCCCTGGTAAGATATTAAAAGGCCTAAATCAAGGCACTGACGGGGATGGAGGAAAAGTGATGGATTCAAAAGACGTCAGTTGAATGCAGGAGGGGTGAGGAGCAGTGGAAGGCTGGGATGACTCCCTGGCTTCTGGCCTGGTAGACGATGCTTATCAGAGCAGGGACTAGTGGAAGACAGGCAGATCTAGGTGGGACGGTAGACTTGACACTTATTAACACATTGAGTTTGAAATGCCTTTAAGACATCCCAGTGGAGAGTTACAGCTGGCAGTGGAAGAGTAGGTCTGGACTAGAGATTCAGATGTGAGGGATGTTTATGGTGGTCATGAGGTACATGGGCCAGGGGCCATTTGTCTGTGTTGGAATCTCAGCTACACCACTTACTAGCCATGTAGCCTTGGCCACATTACTTGAATTTTCTAAGCGTCCATTTTCTCATCTGTAAAATGAGGATAATAATAGTAACCACATTGTATGTAAGTAGTGAGGTTGAAATAAATGCTTACAACAGGCACCTGGTACATAGTGAGCACTCACCAAACATTGGAAATGGATGGGACACTAAGGAGGGAGACTATGAAGAGAAGAGGACTAATGACCAAGCTCTGGAAAATCCTAATAATAGAGGCAGGCCGAGAAGGGGAAGCCCAAGGAGAGTGAGAAGGAACAGAGAGGTGTGAGGAGAGCCAGGAAAGCATGGTGTCATGGAAACCAAGAAAGTAGAGATTTTCAAAGACAGAATGGTCCATGGAGTCAGTTACTGCAAAGAATTCTTGTAAAATGAGAACTGAAAGTTGCCTGCTCAAGTAGATGATGAAAATGTCATCAGTGAATTTGACAAATGTCATATGCCAGAGAGTTTTCTCTTGATCAGCACTGTCCAAAATAGCCACCAGTCACATTTGACTATTTAAATGAAATTAAAAATCCATTCCCTCAGTCACACTCATGACTGGAAGAGGCGACTTTATGAGTGTGCAACCTCTGCAGTGGCACACTTACACCCTGTGCTTGGTTTAGTGTTCTACTGTCACCGTCCTCAAGTTAATAATTTTTAAACAGGGGGGTCCCACAAAGTATGCAGTCTTGGTCATACCAGCCATATTTTATGGGTTCAATAGCCACAGGTGGCTAGTAGCTACCAAATTGGACAGCACAGAAAGAGAACATATCCATCACTGCAGAAATTTCTATCCAGTGGCACTGCTTAAGAGTGACAGGCTGGGATTAGGGTTAACTTGGAGATCTTAGTTCGGTTTCTCTTGAGAGTTTAAGACTAAACTGGCTCCCATTCAACTCCAGGTTGAATCCGAACCTTTCAGAGTTAATTCACTCTTGTGTCCCCAGTCTTGGCACAGGCATAAAAGTTTAGACAAAACTTAAGAGTTTGTTAGGCCAATGAAGAATATTCTAATACAGAACATTTTAAATCCTCCCCAACCCTAAATCATAAATTATTTATTGCAGTTTGCTTGAAATTGGCTGAAGACAAGTACAAAATAGACCAGTTGGCACATCAGCTGGGAAACTATACAGATGCTGTGCAATCTGTAAAAAGTCTTGGTTGCTACAAAGCACTTGCCAAAAGAGCTTGAGTCAAATCCTGTAGGGAGAATAGCAGAGAATATTTTTATTTTAAAATTGAAACCTTGAATTATGCCTGAGAAAGTTTCAGCTTCACACCCAGCACTTCACTTCCAGCAGTTGCTTCTTTTTACACTTCCAAGTCCATTTTCCCACCTTTCTCACCTTGGCCTGTGGAACCCAATCCATACTGACTAGACTTCCAAGAGGCAGTTGTATGAGGTGTCAATTCTTTCGGGTATTGCCACTTTATGATGAATTCTCTCCCTCTGCCTTAGTCATCAGTTTCCTAGATCTTTCTAACCAGTTTCTTTACCCTAACTGGTAGAGGAATAAACTTTGGGCCTAGAGGCTAATTAGTCAATTCACACGAAAACATCTCTCTCTACTCTCTGGTTTATTCTTAAACCAGATTTGCTGATAACTACTGGCCCAGAGTCAATAAAAGTACCTGTGAGGCCCAGAGTAATCACTGACTTTCACTACCTGGAAGAGAATAAAATAGTAAAAGTTACTTTTAACTTTTCAGGTTATAGTTATGGCTAATGTGGCTAATGGTTAAAGAGATTTCTAGATCCATTGTGTATCTCTTTCTGTGGTCTCTTTGGACTGAGCATCAAAGAAACATAGATCTTTGTTTATCCTCTACCCCAAACAAACCCTTTTGAGGTTTTATAATATTCACTTATCCAAAGTTACAACTGATTGTAAATGGGATCAATTTTTCTATAACGAAAGATAATTATGGGATTCAGGGCCTAGAAAGAGCTTAGAGGGGAAAAATAGTAGCAGTAGCAGTAGCAGCATCAACAGAAGAAGAGCAAATAATTGTAGTAGCAGCAGCAGCGGAATCTTGTAGAAGTAGCAGCAGAAATGGCATTGGTTGTTTTATTAGAGAAGCTATAGGTTTACAGAAAAATCATGCATAAAATACAGAGTTCCCATATACCACCCTATTATTAACACCTTGCATTAATGTGGTACATCTCTTATAATTCGTGAAAAGAACATTTTTATAATTGTACTATTAATATAGTCCATCATTTACAATAGTATTCATTGCTTGTGCTGTACAGTCCTATGATTTTCTTTAAATTTTTATTTTAGTAATATATATCTAACCTAAAATTTCCCCTTTTAACCACAAATATATAATTCAGTGCTGTTAACTATGTCACAATGTTGTATTACAATAACTACCATCCATTACCAAAACTTTACAATCAATCCCAATAGATACTCTCTGTACAATTTAAGCATGAACTCCCCATTCCTTACCCACACCCCATCTCTTAGTAACCTATATTCTAGATTCTGGCTCTTATGAGTTTGCTTATTCTAATTATTTCATATTCGTGAAGTCATGAAATATTTGTCCTTTTGTGTCTGGCTTATTTCACTCAACATAATGTCTTCAGGGTACATCCATGTTGTTGCATGTATCAGGACTTCATTCTTTTTTATTGCTGAATAATAATCCATTGTGTGTATATATCACATTTTATATATCCATTCATTGGTTAATAGACACTTGGGTTCCTTCCATCTTTTGGCAGTTGCAAATAATGCTGCTATGAACATTAGTGTGCAAATATCTGTTTGAGTCTCAGCTTTCAATTCTTTGGGGTATATACCCAGAAGTGAGTTTGCCAGGTCATATGGTAATTCTATGCTTAACTTCCTAATGTGGCATTGGTTCTTAAGCATCTTCTATATCCAGGGCTATGCTGGGTGCCTTACCTCATTTAACCTTCACAATAGCCCTGCAAAGTAAGTATTGTTATCCCCATCTTAAAATCAAGGAACTGAAACTCAGAGAAGTAACTTGCCTATGGAGACATTCTTAGTAAAATGGCAAAGCAAGGATTTTAACCCAGATATGCATGACTCTAAAACCTGTGCTCACTCTGTTTCACAACCCAGCCCCCTACCCATTTGGAGAGCTGAGTTAAACAGCCTGTCCTAAAACCAGGCCTTAATGCTAGGAAAGAACTTTTTTCCCATGATGATTGTTTTCCCTGTCTGAAGATTTATACTACTGAGTTTCAGACCAAAGCCAGTCAAATAGTTGAGATTAGCAAGTAAGGTCAAGGCCCAGAGCACAATTTGCCTTGGTTGATTAGATTTTGAGCTTCAATCCCAGTCTCATGCTATAGAGACATGGTTAACCATGGAGGATTGAGGCTTCTCAGAGACCTCAAAATTCTGACAAGGAAAACTCACCGATATATTCAGTATAAATTTTGTCAACCAGAGTGGAAAGAAAACTTGGGTTTTCCAAAGAGTATTTAGGTCAGAACATATCTAAAGGATTATGCAGGCCCCAACCTTTTAGAGAAATTGGTACAGCCCCAGAAATCATTTACTATAAATTGGTGTTCACAGCCACTGAAGGAACACAGACTTCGCCAGAGAACTCTGGGCTGCATTTGACTGTACCTCAAACACCTTCTGCCATACCTCATTGGACAGATGAATGGGCTTTGTACAAATCAGCTTTGTAAGAAGTCTGAGGCCTTCTGGATTTGTGGATAGAATCAGGGATTCTTCTATTTTAAATCAGCAGTCTCTGCATCTTCACCTTTCAGGCAGTGGCATCCTGACAGCAGTTCAGGCCTTGGCCCATGGGTGAGGACATGTCTCCAGAAAGTATAGTGCTCACCTGAGTTGAGGCACTTTTCAGGGCCTTTGTTTCCTTTAGAGTGACCTAAGGAAGACATTGCTAATGAAAAGCTGCACATTCCAAAGGGAAGAAGAAAATCCCGTATCTTACCTGCCCAAGAGGAATCTTCTTAAAGATATAAAGTTCATTTGGCTGCTCCTCCTGGATTCCACATCTCTCTTCCTTTTGCACAAAGTGCATCCACTGGCAAAAGAGAGCAGTCAGGAGTAAACGCTGGTACCTTGAACAGGAGTCATAGCTATTCCTCAATCCAGTGCCATAAAGGGCAGCTCCTAGAGAGGCCCAGAGCCTTGTGATATGAAGAAAAGGCCGAAAGCCTGTCTGATCATTGCCTTATTGCTTTGCCCTTTCTTGCAATGTTCTTCCCCATCCACTTATACCATCATCCCTCCACCTATCCTTCAAAGTAACTGAAATTCCTGGCACATATTAGGTGCTCAACAAATGACTGGGTGGGTGAGTAGATAGAGGAAGGGAGGAAGAAAGCAGGTGGATAGGATCCTGGCACTTATTTAGGATGCAGGGATTCATGGATGGGTGGATAAAGCTTTCCATTAACATCCCAGTTGGTAAACTCTTGCCTTCCTCTTGAATCTCTTTTGCTCATTTTTTGTGCCACTCATGTGGTTCTTCTCTGATTTCTTACATTATAGTGATTTGCCCTGTCTACCCCTGGAAGGAGACAGCATCATACTTTCAATCCCTCTCAGTTTTCATCCTATAATGAGGCAAAGCTGATGCTTAGCAGATAATTTCCTCCTGGCCAGTGGGGGAAAGGATGACAGCTGTTGGGACAAACAGTTTGGGACCAGAAGCCTGGAAGGGAGAAATGGGTGTCTAACTCCTTTCCTCCTGGTGTGTTTTGGTTTCAGTGTCACAGCCACAGCGGCCAGCATAGGAGCAGCTGGCGTGCCCCAGGCCGGCTTGGTGACCATGGTGATTGTGCTGAGTGCCGTGGGCCTGCCCGCCGAGGATGTCACCCTGATCATTGCTGTCGACTGGCTCCTGTGAGTTGGAATGAATGGATGGGAAGGCAGGCTTCCTGCCATGCAGAATCTGCTGTCTGTCACCATTCCCTCCGCAGATTGCCTAATGAGCCATCTGTTGCTGCTTTAATTTCCCTTTGACCAGCCCATCTGATAACATGCTTAAAAATTAACTCCTCCTAACTTACAGCAGTGATTTTAAAAAGCCAGGGATCTCCATTAACTCATTACACCTGGACTTGCTCAAGGTTAGGAGTTAGGTGTGGGACAAGATAAACAGAACAATAAGGTGAAGGTGCTGCAAGGCCCCAACATTCCAGATCCCACAGGCTGCTCTCGCCCCGCCTAGCCCTGATTTAGCATCACAGGTTCAGAACCAACTGGTTCAAAATCAGTCCCCCTTCCCAAACATCTTCAGCAATGGCACAAGCAAACACACCTCCCACTTGCACATATACCGTCCAAGTCCCTCACCTTACCATAAGAGAGCCCACAATGTTTTTCCCATAAAATCTGGAAACGCCCACAAGACAGAGGTTAGGCGTGAACGCTTTACTGAATTCTGGCCCTCCCTCAGACCCCTCAAAATATGTGAAGACTCTGTTCACATTCCTTTGGGAAGAGAGGCTGGAAGTTAAGGGAGTTAAGTGCTGGGTTTAGTGGAATCATTGATATTTATTGGGAGCACAGACCTGGTGGACCCAGTTTGCTTATTCTGAATCTTTATGAACCACCTTCTGCCCCAGGCCTGGGAGAAGGCTCAGGTTTGTTGTGAGGACAACACTTGCTGCATTCGCTTAATTCTTAACCAAACATTTCTGTCTCCAGTGGCAAAGGAAAATGAAAGCTGGGCCTCCTGTCTGACTCATTCTCTCTCTTCCCCAGGGACCGGTTCAGGACCATGGTAAATGTCCTCGGAGATGCATTTGGTACCGGCATTGTGGAGAAGCTCTCCAAGAAGGAGCTGGAGCAGATGGATGTTTCGTCTGAAGACAACATCGTGAACCCCTTTGCGTTGGAATCCACAGTACTTGATAATGATGACTCAGAGACCAAGAAGTCCTATGTCAACGGAGGCTTTGCTGTAGACAAATCCGACACCATCTCATTTACCCAGACCTCACAGTTCTAGAGCCCCCACCGTCAAAGGACGTCTCCATGAGCGTCATCTCAGCCAATTAAAACATTAAGAAAAAAAAAAACACACTAATGACTAATTGTATATTTGACCAATTGCATATTTGATTTCATATATAGACTTACAGATTATTTTCTATATTTTGATTCTCAGCTTTTTTTCTCTGGGTTTTGGGGTCTGGGTGGTGGGGTAGGATGAAAGAAAATCAGTGAAAAGGAAAGTTGTATAATCTGTTTTGTTTTGTTTTGTTTTTAATTCTATAAGAGACATTTTTGGGAGTATACAAAGTAACAGCTGTTGGAATTAGGTAATGGAGGTGGAAGAGAAATTGCTTTCTCACACAGAGATCAGTGTTTTGCAATTGGTTGGAAATTTTTACTCAGGTTTTCTATTGGCATGGATTTCCTTTGACTGCTCACATTTTTATACATTATAATGCATCTAAACAACCCCCTAGCTAATGTGCCAAATTGTCTATTTTGAACTCATCTCCAGCCAATTTCAAAGAAACTACTTTGAAAGAAAACAGACAAGCACAGTTCTACAATAACAGTTTTAAGATGGACATGGGCTTTGGTGGAAAGGGAGAAGGATTCTTTTTCCATGTACTGTATTGGGATGCTGGTAACTATTAACCCAGTTTTAAGTACAGAGTGAGATAAGTGTGTGTGTGTGTGTGTGTGTGTGTGTATTTATTTTTTACATATAATTTTCCACACAGAACAGAATTGAACTGTCAGTGTGAAAGAGCTTTGCTTGTACTTGAATAATAACTATCAGAACTCCTCTTTTAGGAGCAGCAGAATGGAAATTGTGTTGTTCTGATCATTTCCCATATGTGTATCAGGCAGAAAGAGATACTCCAAGGTAGCCTAGCCTTTCATGTACAATTTCCAGATTCTAACTGCTGGAAGCTCTCTATAATATTATATTCAAAATGTCACTCAACCTTTTACCCACCTGGAAGGCTTCATTCTTCCAAGGTCAGTCATACCCAAAGCTGCCAGTCCTTGACTGTCATTGCACTTTTGTACCCATCAGGGCCCAAATAACAGTGGCAAACTACCAGCTAAGTTGTATTTTAGTTTAGATTCCATGGGTCGAACAAGCCACACTGACCAGAAAAGAGATGTTCCTACCCTGGATTCTTGCAGAATAAATCCCAAGACATGATATTGGTGGTTCAGGGGAAGTTCTTCCTCAGTACACTTGTCTCCTCCTCCAGGGAGGGTTGTTCTAACTAGTCATCTTGGCTCTGCTTATTAAAATCCACTGCTTGTCATTCTCCTGTTAATTTATGAAGATAGCTTATTAAAGTCTGTGCTTTGGTTCCTGTCTTGTAAATAATGCTTATTGTAAACTAGTACTTACACTGAGAGCAGAATAGCCGTGCTTCTGCAATATTGAATAGCCAGTTTAAACCTGTGTTTTTATATTAAGAAACCAGGAATTGTGCCAAAGACATCAGAGAAGTAAACCAATAAATGCTCAGTCTTAACCACCAGCACCTTAAGTCTACAGAGAATGACGCTGAATTGGAAATAAACATCCTGAATATTGACCATTGGTCCCATGTGAATTTCAAAATGCAATAATGGTATTGTTTATAGGAAATAAATCTAAATATAAATGAAGTTGAATCAATAATTTATCTTGGGTGGAGCAGGTGGAGCTCAGTGGTTGAGTGCCTGCTTTGCATGTACGAGGTCCTGGGTTCAATCCCAGTACCTCCAAAAGTAAAATTAAAAAATAATTTATCTTGGGCTGAATGGTTTTACCCCCTCAGCAAGTTGCTCTGGTTATTGGCACTCGAGTTGGCAGGAGTTGGCAGTGCTGTTCCTAATCTGCATGTCATTTTTTTTTTGAAGTCAGTTTGTAACAAGCCTCTTAACACACTGTGCTGTTAACTCATAAAAGAGAATAATGTTCCAGTTCAGTCTCAATAAACATTTCCTTCATTCTTTCTTCCCTGCCCTTTTCTTCATTTTATCTGTTCTTTTATCTTACTTGAATGGGTGTGGGAAGGTGGAGTCATGATCTGTTGGTTCTGATTGCATGCAGATTACCGTTTTCAATACTGATTATACCTCAAGGATGAAAAAACAGGGTTTGAGGCAGGGTAATCTGATTCATCCTGTTAATCAGTGGGGACTACAAGGCCAAAATACAGTGCCTTTATGAACAGAAAGGCAAGGTGGAATTGTACTGGAAATTACTATAGTAGGAGAGAGGCTTATCCCAATATGACAGTAACTTGGTTTCACGAAGAACCAATCCTGCCCTCTGAAATGTCACTGTGGACGATCAGTACCTCCACTCAGTGAGTAAAGGCACAGCACAGCTCTGCCCAGGAATCAGATGTCCTGGCAGGGATCTGTTGGGTCTGGGGCATCCCATGCGGACACCAAGGAATGGATAGCTTCCTAAATCCCACTGAGAGTATTGCCTCATAAAAATGCTTGTCACTACCTGGCCAAACTAATAGAGAATAGTTTACTACACTTACAACATGGGAGAAAACACCCACCAACACAACTTCTTAGAGACAGTTCCTTGGAAGAGTTGTGCACCTGAGCAGGGGGTCCCCATGTAATTTTTATTTTGTCCAAAAGATCCTCCTCACATGCAGAGGAATAGTGTTATCAGCTCTGGCAAATGACTTGATTTCTCAACAAATCTTTTGGAGCCCACTGGATGCAAGCCCTTTGTTAAAGACAAGCCCCCATTCTTAGAATAGCCATGTGAAAATGTGTTTGGCCCATAATCAGGCAGTGGGCCACCAGCCATGCTGGCTTTTGCAGATATTTAAGAATCTGCCCTTCTGGGACAGGAAAGAGGAAATGGCACATTGGCCAAATGCTAGGAGATTTTATGGGACAGAATTGTTATTCTGCATGTCTCTAACTGTCCAGCAAGGGGTCTCAGAACACAGTTGAGTGGGCATATAGCTCTGATCTCTTAGCAACTTGGTGACCCTTGCCAATCTAAGCCTTGGTTTCCTCTTCTGTGAAAGGGGGGTAATTTTTGCCTTGCAAGACAGTTTTAAATATTAAATGAGAAAATGTATGTGATGCACATAGCAGAGACCCTATCACATAATATCTGTTTAGTAAATGCTTGGGTCTCCCTCTCCTACAAAAAATCCACCCCACCCCTATTTACATGGGTAATCCATAGAGATGGAACTGCGATTACTCTTCAAGGGTTTTTGGAACCTTGTTCTGACATAAATAAAGAATGTAGCTTTCATCACTTGGGGCTACCTGGGTTATTAGAGCAAACTATATCCAGCCTAGTGAGACTTTGTAAACAAACCTCATTCTATAAAGGGGAAAAGTCTTTCTGAAAATGGCACATTTTAATCTGAAAAGTGTAAGACTTGGAAGTTTTTCTTTTCATAAAATACCACGTGGGAACCAAACAAAAATGTGTTTGCAATCAGTTTTTCAGGATCCTGAGATAGTGAGAGGCTTGAGATGGTCAGGCTGCCTGTGTGTGGCCAAGATGTTCAGGTAACACCCCTTCCCTGGTTCACTGCAGCGGGCATCTGTCCTGAAAAGTACAATAGGGCATGAAGTTTGCTTTTCAAATTTTAGCCTATGCAGCTCACGTGAATCTCAAAAACCATCCTCCCCACCTGCAGGAAGCAGAGTTTGTTCTGTCCCCTCTTGGGGCTTTTGAATACCCTCTAAGGTAGGAAATGTACCTCCCTCCCCCACCACGTTAGATTTTTCAAGTGAAAACCACATAATATAAACAAGAAATAGTCCTTGCTAAATTTTCTTTGGGAACATTATATATCAGTTGTGTAACTGCACCTAAAAGTATGAAGTTACTTGATCATGGATGAAAATGGGTGGTGAAATTTCTAAGTGATTAAGACTCAATAATGCCGAGTGGGGGCGGATGTGGCTCAAATGGTTGGGCGTCCGTCTGCCATATGGAGGGATCTGGGTTCTATCCCCGGGACCTCCCGGTAAAAAAAAAAAAAAAAAAGACTCAATAATGCCATGAAGCTCCTAAGAAAGTAAGATCTAACCACACAACTGGTTCCCATGTCTTCCCTCACTAGAAATAACCAGAGCCATGCATGATGTGGAAAATGTCTCTCCAAATTTACTGAGACACTACTTATTCCATCTATGCATCTCCATTTGGTCTACCACTTCTAAGATATAATAGATTTCAGAACAGCTATTAGGAAGGCCCCAAAGACAAGATAAATATCAACATTCTTTTTCTTATTCTGGTTGCAGAGAAGGAGGAAAAGAACCCAGTGGCCCCTTCTAGAGAAATTCCACTGATTTCTAGAAGGCCTCGCTGGGAAGCTCAGGCCTCATGGGGCAGAAACAGGACATAACCTAGAGAGAAGCTTGCCAACAATAAGTATTGTTCAGCAGAAGATGAGCCAAAGAACACTGAAACTAAAATACAGGGTCAACTGAGGGGCGGGGTTTAGACCCAAACCCGTTTTCCCTCCCAGAAGCTGCCTTTTCCTGACAGACTATATTACTGGGACAGTTGTCATTCCTCTGTTACTTGAGAAAGCTGTTAGCTAGTCTTACCAGGATGTCACCCTCCCTTCTTCTCACTCCAGAGCATTTGAAGATATGCAGAGTTGCATCACCTGGCATTTCCTAGGCAAAAAAAGGCCTGCTACCAGGGGAAGAAAGGAGGAGCTGGGGATCTGGCATTAGGCAGATTTTATCTATCTTGTCCAAACTCTGTGAAAAGGTGTGTTTTCAAAGGTGAGGGAAAGACTGACTGGTAGTCACAGGCAGAAAGGCACTGCTCCATCATCGCACACACACCCCAAAGTGCTAAAGGTGTGCACATTTCAAAGATGACTTTGATCAACCTCCAAGCATCTAAATGTAACTTTCATTAAAGAGCGCTTGTGAGGCAGGTTAGTATAGGAAACAGGGACGGCAGCTGGTCAGAATAAAGCCATAACAGCTGGGAAACCCCTGGTCAGAACATAGCCACAAGACCCCACCTAGAAACCCCCTGAGGGGAAGCAACTACTTGAGAACAAAGCCATAACCCTTACAGCCAAAAAGCCTGCCAAAGACCCTGGTCAAAATGTCCCAATTAAAACTTCTGGGCTCAAAAGAAGCCCCAGACAGCTCCAAACAGAAAATTCTCCCTACTAGTTCCCAGAAAGCTAACAAGTGAAGGTAAAAAGGCAACCAATTAGCGAAGCAAATAGCTGGGATACCTCCTTAATATGGTGAATGGGGAGGAGGAAAGGCCTTAAAAAGGCCTATCCCAGGGCCCCACACATATGTCTCACCCTGTAGCATGTCCACACCTGTGTCTGGGGTATATAGGATCTCTTTTCTTGTTTCTTAATAAACTCTTTACTCCCTTGCCTACCCTATGGCATGTCCTTAAATTCCTTTATGCGACATAGCCAAGAACCTAGAAACAGAGTGTTCTGCTAATATATTTGGTGATCCAGCCAGGAGACAAAGAGGCAAGTGACATTCCCTGATATCCAATAAGACTGTCAGTGCCCTCTTTTGTTTTGTTAGTAAAGCCCTCAAGACTCACCCAGTGGTTTGTTCCTTCCTCAGTCCCCGGGAGGCCTTGACATTCCTGTTAATCCATTACCCCCTGAGGTTGTTTGTTTGCAAGCCATAGAACACTCAGTCTCTAGCTTCTTAATGTGCTTCTTAACGTCTGGTTTAACTGCAAAACTCAGTCCCTGTCAGTGGCCATAAAATGGGCTCTCTCATGGCCATTTCCTAAGACCTCTGCAAAAGTAGGTCAGAAGAAGGGTCCCTAGCCAGTCCTTTTCCTAGGGAGGAAGTCTGGCTTTGTAGCTTTGGGCTGGGAACAGTACCCAGACATCTCCCAAGACCTCTAAGACTCTGGGGATACGCAGCAAGCAGAGCTCCCAATCCCCAGAACATTGGGAGAGCAAGCTGGGCTCCCAAACCCCAGAACAGTGGGGCGGCAAACAGTTTCCATTTAGTCAGGTTTAAGAGTGGGATACCACTAAGACTGACAAACACATTTATCCTCCCATAGGATAATGGGTGGCTTCTCCACCATTCCAGCAGACTTCTGGAGAATGGCCTCCTAGTTCCTTGCTAATCTCCTTGCAACACTCCAATCCTTCCAGCCAAAAAGCTCATAGGACTTTACCCCTTGTGAAAGGTAGCCAATGGGATGCAGCCCTCGGAGCAGCCACAATTCAAGTCTCATTGGCCACAGCGCTTCCCTGGATACATCAGCTCTGTGCCTAGCAGCTGCCTGGGGATATCCCTGGAGGAACGAAGCTGAAGATTTCTGATTGAGGTTTTTGACGTGGGCAGACACTTGGTGCTTTGTGTGAAAGTGATTCTAAAGTTAGGTCTTTCCTTATGCTAAATAAATGTGCAAAATTCTTCTGTTCTAATCTGTGCTTACCTTGATTTTGTCAGTCTGTTTGTGCCTAGGAGCTGGTAAGTCAGATTTGGGGTTCACCTGTTACAAACTGGATAACAGTGAAAGGTAACCTAAAATAAATCTTTAAATTTCAATACTATCTTGCAATTGGGTTTGATGTATGAAAGAAATCACAAGTGGAATTAGTTCAACTGGTGAAAGAATGGAAAAACTTAGCAACATTAATGTTACTAATAAAACAGTTTGTTGCTTAGTTGATAATCAATTGCCCAATTTGTTTTGAAGTGAAAAATTTATTAGAAACTGTTAACTAAGAGTTAAGACAAAATCACTATAAGTGCCTTTATAGTATAAAAAAGCAAAAGGATAATATCTGAAATGCTGAACTGGCTGGATTTAGCCTATTCTTATTGTGAATCCTAAACTGAACTTACTTTTGCATATGGTTATTTTGAAACTAGCTTCTCCCCTAGACCTATTATTATTACAGTAATTCTAAACGGAACTTACCTTTGCTTATGATTATTTTGTGACTAGCTTATGAGCATGGCCCTTAGACTTGAGCTATTGTGATGGTAATCCTAGACTAATTTACCTTTGTTTATGGTTACTTCAAGACTAGTTTCACCCTCATATGGTTATTATTGTGATGATAATTATAATCTAAGCTTGCCCTTTGCTTACTGTTGTTTCAAAACTGGCCTCACCATTGTGATGGTAACTACCCTATTCTCCCATTTGAAGTCATGGCAACTTCTGCTCAGGGGAAGGAAAATTTGAGATACTTCTGCCTCTTGCCCTTCCACTGATATTTATAACCCTGCTTTCTCTCATGACTACTCAGGTGGGACTCCATGACCTTTGAGGAAATTGCTGCCTGGTGGAATCCTTGGCCCTTGGAGTTTCCATGTCTACTCTTCCAGTTCAAGGGCTGCTGGAGTAATGTTATCTCCAAGGACTGGGGAGTGGGGGACCTCCCACCTTGAGCATCAAGGATCCTGAAAACAGTAGGTCATAAGAGAAACCATTTTTTCCTGAGACTTCAGTGACCTCATTGAGTATATTACAGAATTGGTGTTGCTCATCCAAGGCCTGTCAGAGTCAAAAGGGGAAATAAGCAAAGCTCTGAAGTAAAGGAAAATGTTGTAGATTGTATTTTAAAATATTGGAAACAATTTGGTTAAAAACTGAAACTTTTAAATTTAAAAATTGAAATTCTTGTGCAAAAAACTGTATGATCACAGTGCAGATTAAAATGATCAGAAATAGCCTTCAAAGAGATCTTTTAACTATAATGTCACTTCATAGTTAAACTTATTTTGTAAGAGAATGAAAATTATAAGTAACATTAGTGAGTGTGTGTTTTTGCATCTCTCTCTATTTGTGTCTGCCTATTTGCTCAGTGTGTATTTTAATACATCATGATGGTAATATCAAATTAACAAATGAAAATTCTTAAAAGAGCTCTATTCAAACTATTAAAAATTAAATAAGCATTTATTTATGTAAATGAATATAATTGAAGCCCAAACTAGAGAAGCTAAGCAGGATAGAAAAGTCATATAGAAACCTGAATATAGCAACTACTGGGAAAGGAAGAAGTTTTTCCTAAGTTCCTTGACCTACCCAGCCCCCCAGGGCCTCCATCTCTTTGTAAGAGCTATGGGAGAAGGGCTAGGTGTGACAAGATAGGGAAATGTAAGTTTAACTTAAAACTCTGTCTACTAGACTGGGAATTAAGAATAATAGTTTGCCCTGTAATTCTTCAATTTAAACCTTTTAACAGCCTTAAAATGAGAGTAATTAATAAGCCAATTGTCAAATTTCAGTAAGCAAAGAAAAAGTTCTTGAAAGCTATGGAAAGATTTTTCTAAGTTATGATTAAAACAAATTAAATAATCGTAATATATTCCAGAACCTGGCAGTCAGTACACTTTTAAGGTTATTCACAATTTTAAAATTTTATTAAAGAAAAAAGAGAGGTTTTTTTAAAAAAAAATAAAATAAATGGAAAAAAAGAGAGAACAAACTTTGAAAAAAAAAGGTTTTAGCCTCCTGTGGAGGAAGGAAGAAAAAAGAACATTTCTTGCATAAACTATAATGGCTTCAATTTTATTTAACTTGGGCATAATCTCCCTAGATTAACAAGATACTAATAAAATAAATTAGCATTATATGTATTAAATCATTAAGATGATGAAAAATGTTGTTTTTGTTTAATGAAATTAAGGAAGAAAATATAGATCTGTCCTAAAGTGAAATGACTAATTTTCACAGAACAGAATGAGGAATGTAAGACAAGACTTAACTGGATAAAGGTAAATTTCATTGGCTGCTAACTATAACTTAATAAGTTTATTAAAGGTAAAAGTAACTAGTCTATGTGGTTATGGTTGGTTTTAGGAAGTTTGCATAAGCAATTTCTAAACTGAACTATTTATATGGCAAATTCCAGGAAGCCATTATTAAATAGAAACCTGAATTGATATTGATAACAAAAAGTAATTTATGGGGGCAGATGTGGCTCAAATGGTTGAGCGTCCATCTCCCATATGGAGGGACCTGGGTTCGATTCCTGGGGCTGCCCAGTAAAAATAAAGAAAAATATAGAAGGCAAGCAGGCCGCCAGGCCCTGTGAGCAGGTGTGCCATTGGGCCTCTTGCACAGGTGCACCATCAGGCCCCATGAGTGGATGAGCCCCTCAGGTCCCACGCGTGAGTGCGCCATCAGGCCCCACGAGCAGGTGCATCATCAGACCCCATGTGTGGGTGTGCCGTCAGGCCCCACCTAGCCATGCAGCAAGATGATGACATAACAGGAGAGTGACACAAGGGAGAGCCAAGACAAGACACACTGAAAAACCAGGAACTAAGGCGGCGCAGGTGGTAGGATGCCTCTCTTCCACATTGGAGGTTCCGAGGATTGAATCCCGGTGAAGACAGGAGGAGAAGGATGAGAAGAGAGGGCAGGAAACAGACACAGAGCATTTTGTGCCCATTTTTGAATGGACACAAAAACAGCAAAAATGGGCGGTGGGGGGGGGGTAAAAATGAATAAAAGTAAATAAATAAATCTGTTTTTTTTAAAGTGATTTATGGTTAATTACAAGAAGTTTGTAAAAGCATTATCTAAACTGAAGTACTTAAATGACTAATTCCAGAAAGCCATTATTAAATATAATATGTAATTTCATAACAGAGAAACCTGTCAAAGGCACCTCATTCTGCATAGTAAGGTAGGGGGAAGATAATCTTGATTCCACTGGGAATATTGGGTTTTCACAAAATAATGGAAAAAGTAGTTTTTTTCCTGTACTGCTAAAGTAAAATACCTGTTAATTAACATAATTATGGTAAAAGTGTAAAATTAAAAAATAAAGTACTAAAAATAGTTATGTTCAATTAATATGTTATAAACTGCTTTGGAAGTATTTAGCAAGTGTATAAAAATTAAAAGAGATAGACTTCAGTATTGTCAAACTTTCTTGTGCATTCAACCCAGGCCTCAAGTACCCTGCATATTGCCTCTTCATTTGAGTTACTGGCTAGGTCAGTCACCAAGATCCCTAAAACAATTAAAGTATCCACCACATCTCTGAACATGCTCCTGAAATGGATGGAAAGTATGTTGTTTCAGACTCCTGTGGCAGCTGGCGATGGCTCAATATGGCCTGATTTACAGTGGACATTACCTCCAGACTGGCTCTGTTTCATAGTACCAAAGGGGGCTATGCACCAGAGCAGTGAAGCACTAGAGCCTCTCTTTAGGACCAATAGTACTGCAGCATGCTGGTGTGTGAAGGACATACCAAATTGGAGCAATAATTACCAGAGTAATGTGAGTAGAACTTAAACACAATTGGCATTAATGCCTGTCCCATGAAAAGACAACATATATGGTATTGCAAACCTGGAGCTTAGATCTATTAACTGTAGCTCAAAGAAGAAATTGTGCATTGATTAGTATTAAGTACCGTATCTATATACCTATTCTAGATCATATGCAGAGGGATACTGAACATGTTAAAAAGTTTTGGCAAACTTAATTCATTTTCTAAGTAGTCAATGAATGTTCCTATAAGATAAAAGAATGGCTTTCTAAAGTACTGTATTTATTTTGCTTGCTATATGCTTCTCTTGTTGCCTATATTGTCTTTGTGAGTTTATGTCTAGGGCAATGCTTCTCCTCATACCTCTCCTAGCTGTCCTAGGCATAACCACCACAGTGGGAACTGGAGTTGGCAGTTTATTTATTTATTTATTTATTTATTTTATTTTATTTTATTTTTTAATTTTAAAAATGCCTTTATTTCAAATTAAAAATCTGGGGATTTCCCTTTTCCCTCAAAGAATTTATAAACATGAACTACAGAGCAGATTCATTTAAAAACTACTATTAAAAAGATAAAAGATGCTATCCATAGGCATTAGTGGACTTCTAAAACTTAGTGCAATCCTCAGGCAGCCATAGTAACAGCATTAACAAAGTTGCCCCACAATTCAGAATTTATGAGCGAACCTCTCCCTTAGAGCAAAGGATTAAAAATGATAGAATCCAGGAAGGGAAAAATTGTTCCTGCACACAAATGTCACTCTTAGATTGATCCCAGTGTTTTCCACTTGAGATAATGTTGAGAATGCCTCTCCCACTGGCTGTGAGCATGGTACAATAATCGTAAGACAACATGGCTGGCTTTTCTTCCACAATGATGAGTAAATTTCTTTTAATAAAGCAAGCTATTGGGTAGTAAGCCTGGGTAGTTGAATACCGTGGTACATATGTGAGTGAACTCTCAATGAGAATGCCCCAGATGCAATCCATCCTCAAAACCATGAGTTAAAACAAAGAGCGTGAGGAGCCCTCCTAACATGCCAGAAATCTTCATGGCTTCAGATCTGGATGCAAGACAGCACCGGAAACTGGAGTCAATGGAGTTGGCAGTTTATAACAAACCCAGCAGGTCTACCACAATCTGTCCCTAGAGTTAACAGCATAGAAGAAAGTGTGCCTTAGAAGCCCTTAAACAACAGACTCCCTTGCCACCATGGTGCTGCAAAATCAGAGCCTTAAACATGCTAACAGTGGCACAGGGAGGAACCTGCCTGTTCCTAAAGGACAAATGCTGTTTCCAAATAAATTGCTCTGGAACAGTCCTAGACAGCATTCAAAACCTACAAGATGAAGCCCATCAACTTCAGGAGGATGTAACCTCTGGAGGTATCTGGTCTTTCTCTCTTCCATGGTCCAGTAAGCCTTGGCTGGTCCCCTTTTGGAGCCACTTACCATCTTCTTATCCCTTTAGTATGACCCATGCATCTTCAAAATTCTAACCAAGTTTATTTCTTACAGAATCAAAACCTTCCAGAACAAGGCATTAGTCATGTGGGTATTTCATCCAGTTCCAACCATGGTGTTGGACCCACCTTCTCTCAACCTCAATAAAATAGCCAGAGAGTTTCACACTCTGTCAGGCAGGGACTCCTGCCCCTAATCAGCAGGAAGCAGCTAGATAAGAAGGTTGACCATTGTCCTTCAGCTCCCCCTTAAGAATAAGGGTGTAAACTGAGGGGGGAGTTGAGGCAGGTTAGTATAGGAAACAGGGAAGGAGAATAGTCAAAATAAATCCATAACAGCTGGGAACCTCTTTGTTCAGAACATAGTCACAAAATCCCACCTGGAAACCCCAAGGGGAGGCAGCTACTTGAGAACAAAGCCATAACCCTTACAGCCAAAAAGCCTGCCAAAGACCTTGGTCACAAGGTCCCATTTGAAACTCTCAGGCTCAAAAGAAGCCCTGGATAACTCCAAACAGAAAGGCCTCCCTATTGGTTCCCTGAAAGCTAACAAGTAAATGTAGAAAGGCAACCAATCAGGGCAGGACAGCAAATAGCTGAGATCCCTCCTTAATATGGTGAATGGGGAGGAGCGAAGGCCTTAAAAGGTCTACCCTAGGGCCCCCCACACACATCTCACCCTGTAGCATGCTCACACCCATGTCTGGGATGTGTACTATCTCTTTTCTTGTTTCATATTAAATTCTTTACTCCTTTGCTACCCTATGGCATCATTAAGATCCTTTATGCGACATAGCCAAGAACCTAGAAACCCAGAGCGTTCTGCTAACACTTGTGTTTCTAAGGTCATCAGCTTAGTTTTGCATGAACAAGAGACCAGCAGAAAAGTTTGATTTGACGACTCTTAAAAAAAAGGTTCTCCAATAATGTATCTGAGGATGATGAAATGTCCAGGACTTTAAGAAACTGGCTGGGTCCAAGAGGTTTCAGTGAAATGCTGCTTTGTAAATTCATAATTATCATGTTATGAATAAAAGCGATACCAGCTAGTACCAGAGGGGCACTGGCTGAGCTTTCCCCAACACTTGATTTTGTCTTCCAGCATGGAAAATTGCCTTTAATTCCCACATCTCCAGAGCGAGTCCTCTGTTTCCTAATTTAGCCAGAGAGGTTAAGATAGACAATGTGTCAACTTAACATTAATCACATATGGACCTAAGGCTCTTTGCTCAGTCAGGAGAAGCCAGTTAAGTTAGAAAAACAAGCCTCCTCCAGCTAATGAGAAAATGAGACATAAAAACAAGGCAGACTCAGGCTGTAAAGATGTTTTGTGTGTTTTTCTGCCACTAAGGAAAAGCTTGCTCCAATCTCATTCCAGGTAGATAGCTGCCACCTACACTATTAGTGGTCATAATTACTTTTCATAAAGATGACATTCTAAAGCAAATGCAAATATTCTCGCTGTCCTGATTTTGTGATAATCAGTGTAGGCTAAACATTCGCTATATTAGAAACCATGTCTGTGTCCCCAGACCTAGTTTTTCTCCCTAGGTTTGGTTTTTAGAATGCTAGTGATAAACTAAGCCTGATTTGTTATATGACCATCTTGTATGGGAAATGACCCTAACTCTAGTTATCTTTGGTCAGCCTTAAGAGATATAGCAGGGGAACGGATGTGGCTCAAATGGTTGGGCATCTGTCTCCCATATGGGGGGACCTAGGTTCGATCCCTGGGACCTCCTGGTAAAAATTTTAAAAGAGAAATATATAGAAGGCACACAGGCCACCAGGCCCCATGCATGGGTGCGCCGTCAGGCCCTACAAGCGGTTGAGTCCCCCAGGCTCTGTGCGTGGGTGTGTTGCCAGGCCCTGAGAGTGAGTGAGCCCCCCAGGCCCTGCATGTGGGTGCACCGTCAGGTCCTGCGAGCCATGGAGCAAGATAATGATGTAACAGGAGAATGACACAAGGGAGAGCCAAGACAAAACACACTGAAAAACCAGGAACTAAGGTGGTGCAGGCAGTAGGATGCCTCTTTCCCACATTGGAGGTTCCAAGGATGAATCCCAGTGAAGACAGGAGGAGAAGGATGAAAAGAGAGGGCAGGAAACGGACACAGAGAGTTGCCCAGCGAATGGACACAAAAACAGCAAAAAACGGGGTGTGGGGGTGGTAAAATGGATAAAAGTTCATAAGTAAATAAATCCTTTTAAAAAAAGTATAGGGGAGTAAGATGCAGACTATAGTTAGTAGACAATGCTCTTTCATAATTTGTTAACAAATGTTTCACAACAATGCAAAGTATTTGTGGCGGGTGATGTGTGGGAGCCCTGTATGATGTTATGCATGTCTGTTTCGTAAGTTCACTGTTTACTGAACACTTATAGTTTATGTATGTTCATGTATGAATGATATACTTCAATAAACGGTTTAAAAAAAATAAAATAAAAAAGAAAGCAAATAAATATCCAGTTTCTTTTAAAATGCTGCCTAACACCTTCCTGCTGCAGGCATCAAGTAAGGTTTTTCCCCCTGCCAGGATGAGTGCAGGCAGGGATGTGTATTATGACTCCAGAAGGAAAAACACCAACACCACCACAGAGGAAAATCATTTTTATTTATTTGACAAACCTTGTATAGCGGTTACTAGGTAGCAAGCACTATTCTTAGTAATTTACAAATATTAACTCATTGAATTTCTTCACAGCATCTTGAAATAGGCACTATTATTTTTATTTAACAAAAGGCTAAGTGACTTGTCCATGATCACAAAACTAGTTGGTAGAACAGCAATTTGGCTCCAGTGTCAGTATTCTTGATTATGCATCACTGAGGCACTGAAAGGTAGAAAGACCCAGGACCTGGAGCCTGAATATAAATTCTAACTCAAGTCTGGAGTGGTCTAAAATTTTCAGGACAAGTAAGAATCATCTTTAACATATTCCAAGTGCTAACTCTGTGCCTGGCACTGTTCTGAATATTTCACATAATCTCATTTATTCCTCTCAACAGCCCTATTAGCAGGTATGTTTTCCAGATGAGCAAACACAGCTGAGAGAAGTTAAGTAACTTGCCCAATTTCACACAGCTGGGACTCAAACCTGATTCCAAAGTTTGTGTTCCTAATCCTTAAAATACGGTGCTTCAAAATGCCTTAGTAAACGGAAATGGCCCTGTAGCAGTCTGGTATTGTTTATGAATTCCAAAAATAGATATTGGATTATGTTTTAAACTAGTCTGTTCCTCCGGGCTTATTATATTGGATTC
Source organism: Tolypeutes matacus (assembly GCA_026826555.1). Taxonomy (NCBI): domain Eukaryota; kingdom Metazoa; phylum Chordata; class Mammalia; order Cingulata; family Chlamyphoridae; genus Tolypeutes; species Tolypeutes matacus. Next base: position 17,533,783 of record JAKSZT010053764.1, on the reverse strand, counting down.
AGAGGTTTCACTTTTAATTGATCAAATAATGATTAAGGCTTTGATTGGACTACATCAGTAGGACATTTAGTTCCCGCCCCCTTGGTGGGCAAGGATGCACAGAAAAAAGACATGGCAGAGAACAGAGTTTGGAGTTTTGATATTGGAGCCCCAGGAAGTAAACACACAGAGAAGCAGATACCTGAGGAAGGAAAGAAGGCTCCATTAGATACGGCAGAGGCCCCAGGAAGAGAGACAAGCCATTAGTTCATAGTCTACAACTGACGTTGTGGAGAAACCAGGGCAGCTGAGCCCAGAGAGAAACAAGCCCCGGGAGAGAGATGAGACTTATCCCAGCCTACAGCTAATATTGGAAGAAGCTGGGACCACAGAGCATTAAGAGGAAGAGGAAGCCTGAACCCTTACAGACGTTGGCAGCCATCTTGCTCCAATACATGGCAACAGACTTTGGTGAGGGAAGTAACTTACGCTCTATGGCCTGGTAACTGTAAGTTTCTACCCCAAATAAATACCCTTTATAAGTGGCAACAGATTTCTGGTATTTTGAATCAGCACTCCTTTGGCTGACAAATACAGGCCCCAATCAAATTAGTCGAGTGAGATGCTTCAGGGCTCTGCTCCCCCACAGAAGCTTTTGAACAACCAGCAAAAACTGCCAGAAACATCAATCTCAGAGTTCCAGAAAACAGTTAAAAGACTTCAGTAACAGTCTAAGCCCCAAATCAAGAAAATGCTACTAAAAAGGGGTAGGATCTCACAGGACCCTGGCTGGCCCCTCTTCCACCCTTCACAGGCTCAACACTGGCCTGTGTGCCTGTGGTTCCAGAAGGAGCAGGGTAGTCCTTATGCACATACTGGGAGCATACATGTCTGGCCCAATATGTCAGATGGTGGCCTGAAGGACTCCCCTGTCTCAGAACTTGGCATGCATGTAGAAGGCAGTTCACTGAGCTCTCCCATAGTACGCCATGGGAGATCAGTCAAGTAGCTACCTAAATATGCTCAAAGAGCTAAAGAAAAATACAGACAAAGAACTAAAGGAAATCAGGAAAACAATAGATGAATATAAAGAGAATGTCAACAGAGAGATGGAAATTTTGAAAAGGAACCAAACAGAGCTGAAGACCACAGTAACAGAAATTTAAATTCCCTAGAGGGGTTCAATAGTAGATTGCAGCTGACAGAAAAAAGAACCAGTTAACTTGAAGACAATGAAATCATGAATTCTGAGGAGCAGAAAGAAGAAAGAATGAAGAAAAGATAACAGAGCCTGAGGAACTTGTTGGACACCATCAAGCATACCAATGTACTCATTGTGGGAATCCCAGAAAAAGAAAGAAAGAAGCAGAGAGAATATTCAAAGAAATGATGGCTGAAAAATCCCCAAATTTAACAAAAGACATGAATATACATATCCAAGATACTCAATGAACTCCAAATGGGATAAACTCAAATAGACCCACACTGTGACACATTATAATCAAACTGTCAAATGCCAGAGAGAGAGAGAATTCTGAAAACCACAAGAGAAAAGCAACATGCCATGTGGAAGAGAGTCTCAATAAGGTTAAGTGCTTATTTCTCATCAGAAACCATGGAGGCAAGAGGCAGTGGGATGACATATTTAAAGTGCTGAATGCAAAAAAAAAATGCCAACCAAGAATTCTAGATCCAGCAAAACTGTCTTTCAAAAATGAGAGAGAGATCAAGACCTTCCCAGATAAACAAGGAATGAACAAACATAAGGAGGAGAGAGTAATAACCATGCACCAAAGTATATTTATTGTTATTGCAGTTATTATCTTGTGTTAATGGAAAAACTTTGATATAAAGATACTGGTTGCCAGGGGTTCAGAGGGAAGAGGGAGGGATGAATAGGTGGAAGACATGGCATTTTTAGGGCAGCAAAATTGTTCTATATGATACTGCAATGCTGGATACATGACATTACAAATTTGTAAAAGCCTATCAAACTGTACAGCACAAAGTATAAACCATAATGTAAACTACAGACTTTGGTCAGTAGCAATGCTTCAATATTGGTTCATCAACTGTAACAAATGTACCACACTAATGTAATATGTGAATAATAGGGTAAACTATGTGTGTGGATGTGGGGGGCGGGGAGACTTATGTGGGAATTCCCTATACTTTTGGTATAATTTTTCTAAAAATCTAACTTACCTAAAAATAAAGTTTATTATTTTAAAAAACACAAAAGCTTAGGGAGTTTGTCACTACTAGACCAGCTCTACAAGACATGCTAAAGAGAATTCTGCAGGTTGAAAAGAAAAGGACACTAGACAGTAGATTGAAGCCACCTGAAGAAATAAGAATCTCCGATATTTAAATCTTTCATTCAAAACCCAATTCTTTCAAGAAGCACTTTTTTTTTTTTTTTTACCGGGAGGTCCCGGGGATCGAACCCCGGTCTCTCCATATGGTAGTCGGACGCCGAACTTCTTGAGCCACATCCGTTTCCCAAGAAGCACTTTTTGATCCAAAGCCAGGGATGGGAATTAAAACTGGAACCCTATTTCTCTTTACCTTTTCTTGCCAAATTTTTGGTCTGCTTATTTTGGTCTCCATGCTCTGCCTCCGTTCCTACCCATTTGCTAATGCCTTGATCCCTTGCAATCTTGCTTATGCCCCCACCCTCTCCTGAAACTCCAAGGTAACAATGCCTTTCTTTCAAAATTTAAAGATGTTTTCTCAGTTGTCACTTTTTATTCTTTGGCAATATTTAACACTAAGCTCTCTCTTCCCTTGGCCTCTAATGTATTACCAGGTTCTTCCCCACTCCTCTTCCACCACTCTTCAATCACCTTTATAACTTCTAAGGCTCAGGCTATGCCAAACACACAGGGACCACTGAAAATATTTGTGGAATGAATGAGCACCATATTCTTCTGTTCTTTCTCTTCATACACTCTCCAGCAGAAACTCATCCACCATTACAGCTTTGACTACCATATCCATGTGAATGATTACCAAAAATGTGTGTCCATGAAATCTATAGCTGCCCTTGGTTTCTTCTGCCATGCAAAACTTCAGATCCCCATTTCCAACTTACTGGATATTTTCCTTTGTTCCTTCCACCACCTTTTAAACTAAACTTACCCAGAATCAACCTCATAAGTTGCTTCTGCAGTCTCTCTTTCCTAAATTAGATAGTGTTTTCAAAATCATTATTTCCCCTACTACTTGGGATCATAACAATTTCTTCCCTCTTTTGACCCCAAGAGGTTTGCATTTGCAAGGAACGCCTATAGAGGTTACTTCATTTATTCCAATGTCTCTTCTCTGAACCTCAGGTGGGTACCACTGAGCGAACAGTGCTGCCTCTTTGGGAAGTGAGTGGCCCAAGACTTAGCCTCTCCTCAGGCATTCTGCAGTTTCTCGTTCCATGTAATTCTCGAATGAACAATGTGTATTTTGATAATCCTCTAAAACCTATTTACAAGGAGACCATCACAATAGGAATAAGACTTAGGGGGAATGAACAAACTAACTAAATCCAAGAGAAAGCTTCCATTGCCTCATGGCTCCCACCCACCAGTCATTGAGTGTTTTCTACACTATATCCCCTGCCAAAAAAAGAGACCATTTAAAACTCCTTCTCAGAAAAGTTTTACTTCGCCTCCTATTTTGTTCCCTTAGTCCTTGAGCTCATCTTGCCTCATGTCATGAAGAATATGAGTCTAGAAAATGAAGGCCACTGTGTCCTTATAGCTGCAGGGTAATTATTTTCTCAAATCAAGACTTGATTTCTAATGATTAAATAGCTCACCTTTACTTTGCAACTTAGCCCAGGCCAGCTGAGTTAATTGTTGTTTCTTTCTTAAAGGAGCCAGACTCCATCCTACCAACCCCTATAGGTTTTAAAGCACTATTACAATCGCCATTTTTTCCGACCCCTGATGTTTAATCAGCCCTTTTCTTCTTTATGAATGTGATGGTTTGATGCTGTATAGATCCCAGAAGAGCATGTTCTTAAAGTTAATTCATTCCTGTGGGTGTAAACCTATTGTTACGTAGGATCTTTTGGTTAGGTTACTCCAGTTAAGGTGTGGCCCAGAGTGGGTCTTAATCATCTTACTGCAGTCCTTTATAAATGGGGTGAATATATATAGAGAGAGAGAAAGAGAGAGAGCCACAGAAGCAAGAAGCTGGAACCAACAAAACCTGGAAGGGAAGGAAGAGACCAGCAGATGCTATCAGTGCCTTGCCATGTGACAAAAGAGTCCAGGATCACCAGTAGCTGGTCTTAAGGAAGGAGGTAGCATCTTGATGATGCCTTGATTTGGACATTTTCATGGCCTCAGAACTAAGCTAATAAATCCCCATTGTAAAAGCCAATCCATTTCTGGTATATTGCTTTCAGCAGCCTAGCAGGCTAAAACAAAGAGCCTCCCTCCAAGTTCAGGCTCTAATACCTTAATTTCCAGGCTCTTCAATGGCTTTCTCAGTCTCCCTAACACCAACCTCTACCCACTCCCAAACCATCCTGAAAACCATCATCATCAGGTTAATTACTCTGCTCTCCCAGCCCAAAATTCCTACCCCAAAATTCTAATTAGGCCTAATATTTAAGATACTTCAGAAGCTACCCCCAGAGGACATTTCCTTCTTCTCCACACACATATCCTTCATTATACCTCAATATCCTCACTTCTCCCAAACCTCTTCTCCACCTTGTTTTTTTTTTTTTTAAAGATTTTATTTATTTATTCATTTATCCCCCCCCTGCTGCTTGCGCTCGCTGGGCCAGCCAACCATGCCGTGCGGGCAGGCCCGCCCCCACCAGGAGGCCCCGGGAACCGAACCCAGGGCCTCCCATATGGCAAACGGGAGCCCTACTGATTGAGCCACAGCCGCTTCCCATCCACCTTGTTTTTCTATTCCTTTATGTCAAAAACATACTCCTGGCCCCTAGCCCCAAGACCCCATTGTGCTTGCCTCTTCAGAGCACCTAGAGAAGTAACAGTATTTTGGTACTTAATCAGATATTGTCTTATATTATTATTTTAAATTGATCAAGATAAGGTTTATAAATAATGAAACTGAGTTCCAAAAACTCCACTGTAAATCAATATTATCATTTCATACTATTAAACAGGAGTCAAAAAACTGGTGGCTGTGGGCAAGGTCTAGCTTCAGACCAGCTTTACATGGCCACAGAGACTTTTGTTTTGGATTTGAATTTGAAGAATTTACATGCTTGAGGGAGGTAGGAGGTGGCAGAGTTACACTCTCCATTTCACCCAGTCTCTACCACTCACCATTATTTCAAGTCCCACTGCTTCCAACAATAACAAATCCTTCCTAGTGCTGAAGGCATTGAGCTAGCAACACATTTTTTAAAATAACAAATCAATTTTATTAATACATATTAATAAACATACAATTCATTCAGAGTATACAATCAATGGTATTTAGCAACACATTTTTTTAACAATACATTTTGATAGTCACACGTGAAACATCCCATTGCCCTATTAAATCTGGAAATTCTGGGAGAGCAGAGGTTGCATCTTATATTCCTTAGTATGACCCTTCCCCAATCCAAAGGGCCCAGCACAATACTGAGCACATAGTAGGAGCTTAATAAATACAAACAGAATCATGCAAGGGTATGGAATCAATTTGGGTAACTGTCAGGACTGGGACACTGCATGACTCTATGAATGAAGGATGTCATCATTCACCTGTGTTAAACTTCCCTTTCACAATGCCTAATGGGCTTCTTTTTTTTTTTTTTTTTTTTTTTTTTGAGGTACTGAGGTCAGCAATTGAACCAGGGACCTTCTAGGTGGGAAGCTGGTGCCCAAACACCAAGCCACATCGGTGTGTTAGTTTTTTAATTTGTTTTGCTTGTTGTCTATTTTTTTTTTTTTTTCAGGAGGCACTGGGAAATGAACCTGGGACCTCCCATGTAGGAGGCAGGAGTTCAACCGCTTGAGCCACATCTGCTCCTGCCTAATGGGCTTTAATGAAGAGTTCTCACCATGAACCCAATACTTCTAGTAATGAATGTACTGCAAACAGACAGTTCCTGGAAGTCATCCTTGTTGACCTAAACAATAAGTGGCTGACCTTGTTCCAACTTTTGTCAGGAAACCTTAGTTATCCTGTTGCTCTGAATGAAATACTCTGAGTTCATTTTTTAAAAACCTTTAGGTCAAATTATCCAGATTGTCAGGGACAATTAGGTGACAACTGAGGGGTGGCAGAAAGTGGTATAAAGAACTTGAGGTTTGTAGACAAGACAGACCAGGGTTTGGAAATTGACATTCAGCTTTTCTGAGCTTCAGTGTCCTTAGCAAGAATATGGGGGGAAATAACAACTTCCTCAAATAATTAAATGAGATAATAGCTAATGCTTACTGAGTGCTTATTTTATGCCAATCACTGATTTATGTATTTTAAATGTGTTAACTCATCTACGCATACAACAACTCTACAAAGAAGATGCTATTACCTCCATTTGACACATAAGGACACTGAGGCACAGAGGTCAAATTATTTGCCCAAGTCTCTCAGCCAGTAAATGGCAGAACTGGGATTCAAATATAGGTGCTCTTGCTCCAGAATCCTCAGTCTTAACCCCTACATTATAATGCCCATGTGACACACTTGATATAGTGCCTGGAAAACTGAGGAACTAAAGAAAGGAATGAGTGGATGAATGGAAGAGAGGAAGGGAGGGAGGAAAGGAGGGAGGGAAGAAGGAAGGGAGAGGATCTTTACCCTGTTTCTTTTCTGGGATTCTAGGTCCCCCAAAGTTAATGGTAAGGTTTTTAAAAGAACATAGCTCTCCCAAGGCCTCAAAGTTGCCCTTATTCTGACCCCCTCTATGGAGGAATTTAGGACAAATCACCCCTCATGCCAGGGCTAAGTGGGAGGACATGCATGGGCTGGTTCAAAAGCATTCCCAACTAATCATAAACAAAGGGTCAAGACCCACCACGTGTATTTCAGCTTTCTTATCTTAGAGCAAATTCCCTGCTTGGCTAGGGGTCTCCCTTCTCTCTCTTCACTGTCCTTCTCCATTTGATTCTTAACTTTGGTGTCTCAGAGGCTTAGCCACTCCTACATTCCCTTCACCATTTCTGAGGCAGGCCATGGTAGCCTCTCACTGCTGCCACTCCAGCTCTTGGGTGTTGGGATGAAAATTAGCCACCCCACCCCATGTGATCCTCCTACATAAAAACATATATGTATATGGCAAACCCAGCTATACATTGTTGTATTCTGTCTCTGTCCTGTTTGCTCACATGTTCTTGGAAAGGAGGTCAAGCTATGTGGACACACCAGAGGCCCATAGAGAGCAATGAGCCTCTACAGGTGGTTCTTATTGATGGGTGAAGGGGGTTCATATACTGTGGGCTACAGGGTACTTTAAAAATAAGGACACAAATATATATGTACTTAGAGGGATGCTGACAAATCACACTAAAGATACAGAATCCCGAAGGGAAATTTTCAGACTGAGAGCTCCTCATTCTGTTGAAGCTCTGACAACTCAGCCATCCTGAAAGGGACCTATTCACACCAAGGAAAGGTTCTTGTCCTTGGCCCAATCCCGCTGCTTTTGCCCAATTTCCTAATTCTGAAGGTGAAACCAAGCATAGGCTCTTTTCCTATGGTCAACAAAGTAACTTCCCTGATCTATTTTGCCACTGGGGAGGATGGAAGGGTCCCGGCCCAAGGGAGTCAGAGGACTGCAGCTCTTACTATTGTCGGCAGAGTTCCTAGTACAGGGAAGAGAAAAGGAAAGGTTGTCTCCATGACAGATAGGTCTCCAAGACTACTGGGACAGGCCCCCCAATCAAGGGAGGGAAGCAGTCCCCACAGCCGGTTCTAGCAGATTCGTTGGTCACAGCAAGGACAAGTGAGCATGTCCTGTTCCTGAGGCTGCCCTTCATGGAGGCCAGAGGGCTCCTTTAATGAAACTGAGTCGTGGCTATTATTGAGAGTCTTCAGGCACTCAGGGGCTAAGCTGAACCAGCACACACATAACCCATCAATACTCTCAAATTATATCACTTAAAACCAATCACCCCCTTTTTATGTTAAACACAGCATTTACACTCTCTTTCTTTCTTTCTTTTCTTCATCTTATTTATAACTCACGGCCTACATTCTTCAGCTAATTTGGGGTCAGTCTGGTGACCAAAGGGAAATGGCTTAGAGGCTCTGCATAGAGCATTTTCCCAGGGAGCTCTGCAAAACAGACCCCGAAAGCTTGTAAAATATGATCCAGGCTTTGAGATCTTCAGCAATGAAATTCAAGAAAGGAATAACAAGCTGGAGCAAGACAAGTGGGAATATTTTTTCATTATGTTTAATGACATGGATCTTCCCAAGGTAATCCAAACCCCATTATGTCATCAAAGTATTCAAGTTGTACTCTAAAAGCAAAATATTGTAACTGAAATGCTGGCCCCAAAATGATTCTTCAAAACTGAAATAATTCCTTGAGAAATAAAAAGTTGAAATAAGAATAAATAAAACAATAGTTTTAGCAGATTAGAAAGTGAGAAACAGGCAGATTGATTTAGTGAGAAAAACAAAATTTTAAGTGAGTATGGCCATTTAAGGTCTTGCCCCTAAATTAAGTTAAGGAGTTATACTCAAACCATTAAAAAAAAAAATTTAGTGTCACAGTGTATATTTGAACAAGTGACAGGAGATACCAATTCTTTCAAAACGATTTCCTTCAGCTACTTACATCCCTCTTTGTAAGAGGTCCTCTTCTCAGAACTGTACCATAAGCTAATGTAATACAAGTTTTTGTTTTTTTAATTTTTGATGACTACTTACTTAAAGGTAACTTCAGCATAACAAATTGACAATTATAGTTTCAGAGACAGTGAGAGCACATAAGCATACATGACTTAAGGTTACTGTCTGTTTTCCAAAGGTTTCAGAATGCTTGGTATTATACAATTAGCTGAAATTTTTAGAAGGGGATAGATAAATCAGTGTTGTTTTTTGGTTTTGTTTTAGGGTATTTTTTCCTGCTTTAATTTTTTAATTTTGTTTTTCTAATTTACCTAACTTGAACCAATTTCTGTAATTATAATAAGAAAAGTTGCTTTTCACCGAGTCTTGTAAAAACTAAAAGGGTTTTAGGGCACAGTAGAAGAAAATGCTAAGGTTATAGTAAGAAGGAAGGACAGGGGCTTCTGTTTTCAGGCCCTCTCTTCTCTGGGTCCGTGCCCATAAAGACAAATGTGCCTCTTGTTACCCTTCACCCCATTTCCTTCCCCTTCACGCTCCCTCAAACTGTGTAAGCATTTCATAAAAGCATCCTGCTAATTTAGAATCTGGTTTTGACAGTCATATTTGCAGTCTACTTACTTAAAATAGTTCCTTTATAGAAATATGTGAAGAAGGTTTTGTTCCTCATATAAAGTTGTTAATAATTGCTGGGGAAAAGAAGGGAGAGGTGAAGGAGAACCATTTTGTAGTTTAAACTATAGTTCAAAGAAACTGGTCTCCTCTTAGAAATATTTTATGGAAATTCAACCTTTAAAAAACATCTGAGATCTCCAGATGTAATGTTTCCTCTTCCTAGGTTTTCAGTGGGCTTCATATAAATCAAGCCTAACAGTAAAAAAAACAGATGTACTAAAAAGAGAAAATCAGGATTACAGTCCTTTTCTGGAATAGTCATCAGGAGATTGATTTAAATAGTAGCTTCTTATACATCATGTAAAACATGAGTTGAGTTTAAAAATGAAAGAAAAAACCACAACTTTTTAAGAACACCTCTGTTGCCAGAAGTGAAAACCTGAAAAGTCATCTTGACATTTTCATTAGAATTCTAAGAAATGTTTTTCAAATCAGAAAACATCTGCTGCCCAGCTACTTTCAGTTTCTTTTTCATACCCAAAACACACAAACCAACAAAAATACAAATTTCCCAGCTTGACAACAAAATAGCCCCAAACAGCAAGCACTTTAATCAACAACTCTTACCTGAATACAAAAGACTGAAAACAGGGTTTGATTTAAAAGGGGTTAGCACCAGTGACTCAACACAGATAACAAAAATTGCTGTTCATTTCCTTAAAGGTGTGTCAGTTGATTCAATGAGTGAGTTCTTCGTGATCCTCCTTCAGCTTCTGTTCGTTTGCCCTGCAAAATATGAAACATCACATACTACATGTGGTACTGCGAAAAAGGCAATCAATCAACACGACTGAGTATGTAGGGGAGAAAATGATGATTCGACCTGACCCTAATCTTGGCAGCTGTGTGACCTTAGGCAAGTTGCATGACTTCTCTGTATAATAGGATGATGGTAATCACAGTATCTACCTCCTAGTTTTATTATAAGAAGTAAGTATAGTCCTTGGCACACAGTAAATGCTTAAAAAGTGCTAGATGTTATTGAGTAGGACAATTAAATCTGTTTAAAGCAATTCCATTTTATAGAACAATCAACTTTGAACATGGAGGGGTCAGAATGGGGGTGAGGGGTGTTCTAAGTCCCCCATCCTTTAGGAACTCAGAGCCTACAGCAGAGATTCTCAACCCAAACTATGCATCAGAATCCCCCTAAGAACTTAAAAAATAAAAATATAAAAAACATTGCTGGGAAAAACTCCCAGAAATTGCAGTTAAATTGGTCTGGAGTGGGGCACAGGCATGAGCAGTTTTCAAAGACCCCAGGTGGTTCTAATGCTCATGAACACTGCTGACCAGGAAATCACCCTGCAACGCGGGTGCAGAGTGACTGCCCACTGTGGTCTGTTGGCATCTGATGGGACCAGGAGCTCCTGGGGTGAAAGGAGGAGCATCATTATCCCAGTGCCAATCCCCACAAGTCAAATGATAAATCTCTCAGAAGCTAGTGACCAATCAGAATAGGAGGATCCTAAGTGGGCCCAGAATGTCAGAACTTAGAATATATAGGGCTGGTTTGCTTATTGCTCTATTTGCAAGAGGAATAGTTCCTGCTGCAGGCCAGACATGGTGGAGGAAGCTAGGATTGCAGTGAGACCTTCATGGGGATGGAGATCTCAGTGGGCCAGAACTGATACAGTTTGGTCAGCCTCCCCTCCTTTCACAGATCTGTCCCTTCCAGTCCTTCATTCCCTTCTTTGGTGAGTTTCCATAAGGAAAACCAAGCACAAGACAAATCTCAAGGAAAGAAGTACTAAGTGGAATCATGAGGAGGAGCAGAAGGAAGAGGGCTTGACTCTGCTTGAGGGACCAAGGAGGTTTCACAGGGGAGGGCCTTGTAAGCCCATCTTTGGAGGTGGATTTTCAGTGAAAGCATACTAGACAGGGGGATCAGCTCACACACTAGGTAAGATCATGACATAGAGGCAGTCAGATTTTCTAAGAGAACTAGGGATAATCTGTTCTATGACAAAAGTATAAAGTCCCAAGCCATCCAGGAGAAGGAAAAATACATGTCTGTGTATTCCAACCCTTTCCACCCATTTCTTCCACTCATTCCTCAACTACCAGGTCAAAGACAATTAGACTCCATGTTACTGGTCTAAGAGTCCCTGACCTTTTGGTGATAAGAATTTACTTTATCACTTCCTCTAAATCTTAAGATCACAGGGAAGCCAGAGTATAGAAAGCTGACTGACAGTAAAATAGCTGAAATGGATAACAGAAGGGACGGAACTGGTGCTGCAATCAGGAGAGAGTCCTTGTGAAAAGCAGAGAATGGGACATGTAGTAGAAATCCAATGTGTCATTTGCCAAATGCTTCCTCCCTGGAAACTGTCTTCTCAACTCAAAGAAGTAACTTAGTTGTCGTGTGTCAGTTGCTCAACCTTGCTACCTACCTCGAGACCCCCCACAGCTGACTGGCCCAGCTGACCCAAGAAGGATTAAGATATATCTTGGTTGCCTACCCAACAGTCATTTTCCCATCCTTCTTTGCCACCAGAGCCTGTTGCCCACCATAGAACCTAAGAATACCAGATATTCACTTTCCAAGCCTCCCATGCAGCTAGGATATGGTCATATGACTTAACCCTTAATGGGACCTGAAGAAAATGTCTATTGGTGGCATCTGGGCAAGAGTTTCCTTTCTGAAATAGGAAAGGAAAAACATTCCTCTTCTTGCCTTTAGATATGTGTATAGGGACATGATGTCTAGAGTTGCAGTGACCATTTGGTGACCATGAGGGAACTATCTTGCAGATGAAAGCTAGTACACTAAGGAAGGCAGGTGGAAACACAGAAAGCATCTGGGTCACTGATATTTGTTGCGTCCTGAATAAACTCACCCTGAATCACCCAGACTTCCTGTTACGTGAGATAATAGCTGATTGTAAGCAGCTTCTAGTTGGTATTTTATTACTTGTACCTGAAATCCACCTTAATGTTATAAAGACCAACCAGGTGCACATGTGGAACAACTGGTATGTCCATATATTGTTTGTAGGTATATAAAATAGAACCATTTTGGGAAAAGGTGTTGCAGTTTCTTCTGAAACTAAACATACATTTATCCTATGACCAGCAATCCCACTCCTAAATATTTACCCAAGGAAAATGAAAACATATGCCCACAAAAAGATTTGTAAAAGAATATTCACAGCAGCTTTATTCATAAGATTCAAAAACTGGAAACAGCCCAGGTATATATTAATAGGAGAAGAGATAAACAAATGCTGGTATATGTATACAAGGAAATACTATCCAGCAATTAAAAGGAATGAATTACTAATACATGCAGCAACATGAATGAATTTTTAAAACATAAAAAATTCTGAAACAGGCAAAACTATTATATGGTGGGAAAAAAAATAATGGTTGCTCCTGAGGGGGTGGAGGGGGGAATTTTGATTTACTAGTAAGGACTATGAAGGTACTTTCTAAGGTGATGATAATGTTCTGTATCTCAAGAGGTGTTTGGGTTGCACAGATATAGCCATTTGTTTTACTCATGAATGAATTGCTGCATTTCATTGTATGAAAACCGTATCTCAAAAGAAAACAAAGAACAGCAAATAAATATTGAACTCTTGGTTAAGATATGAAAGCTGAATTTTTGGAGGGAAATGTACTGATGGCTGCACCTCACTTTGAAATACATGAAAAAAAATAACATGGATAGATAGATGGAGTGATGGAGAGATATGTACTATAGTATTAATAGTAGTATCTAGGTGGAAGGTATATGGAATTCATTGTAAAATTCTTTCAAATTTTCTGTATGTTTAAAATTTTTCATGTAACAAATGTTAGAGAAAGAAAGCATCAATAGACTGAAAAAAAATGAGGAAATAAAACAATTTTTCTCTTGCTTGGGAATCTAAAAATTAACCAAGGAAAGACACACAGACTGAAAAATGTTGGAAGATGAATTATGTTACTTGCAGTGCTCTAAAGAGGTTTAAGAATGCCTTAAATTCCAGAACGGCTCTGGAATTTGCTCTCTCCAAAGCCTGATTGTTTGGATCTTCCCCCGATCCACTGAAATAATCTGTATCTTTTCAATAAATGCCCTATTTGCTTAAACCAGCCAGAGTCACCTGGGTTTTATAATACCACAAGAACTTTCAATAACACAGCCTCCAGGATTTCTGCCTCACCAAGAATCCCATGACTCAAGAAGTGGGCGATGGAGGAGGGTGGTATGAAGAGCTTCCAGGGAAGAACTATGAGCATATTCCACACCATTGGCTGGAGACCCTTGTTATGTAGGAAACCCATCTGTACAATATAATTTACTAATTTTTTTTTTTCTTACCTTCTCTCTCTCCCCTCATATCAGTGTCCACATATCAGCTGGTTCAGGACTTCATGTAACTTCACATCACCCATGTTGAAATTCAATGCAATGTGGCATCTGCTAATTATGTTGGCCATGTTCCATAAGCAGTAATTATGTGGTCTATGTTCTTTAAAACCACCTAATAAATGCTTAGGTGACTGTTTTGGTGACCAGAAATTAAGTACCCTGGAATCCATCCTTTAATCTACCAAGCAGAACGTTCTAAAATAGAAGCCTGCAGAATGGGCAATTAGTGAGCTATTCTACATTCTTCTGTGCTAAAAGTGGAGAGTCCTGGCCAGCCCTGAGGCAGGGTAACTTGTGCCCTAAAGCTTGAAAGAGCTCAAACCGGACTTTCTGGAGCCTGATGACAATGAAAACCTAGCATGTCATCCCACACTCCCTTATTTAAAAGGACTCATAATTATTTGGATGTTGCTGGAATGAGGGTCTACACAACACAGCACCATAGGATCCTAGTGAGAAACACTTGTGGGGTACAGTGTCAGTTTAGTGGGAGGACGTTGTCTACCAACTCTGCTCTGGTTCCAAGGGGCTGTCCTCTACACACCTGCTCTGGCTCGCCAGGGTTCTCCCATCATACACGAAGTTTGGAAAAATATAGAGAGTATAATGGTTAAAAGCCTGGTCTCTGAAGTCAGACTATTCAGGTTCATATCCACAGCTCTGCCATTCATTGTGCATGTCACCTTGAGCAAGGTACCTAACCTTTCTGGGCCTCAGTTTCCCTATCTGTAAAGTAGAACTGATAGTACCTCCCTCATAAGGCTGTTGTGAGAATTAGATATTAACTCATTTAATACATATGAAATATTTGACCAGGTCCAGGAACTTAGGAAGCACTTAATAAGAGAGAGCTTTTATTATTCTGGGACTGAGTTAGGAAGAGAAGAGAATACCTGAGAAATGATGATGCCCCTGATGCCCCACAATGTAGCCACAAATTCTCAGTGTGAAAACTGCCTGGATAGGGATGGCATTATCTTCAGAGATGGATCTGCTCAGGAAGCTTAACATTTGGAAGAGGACATGCCACTTTTAGACTTATACATGCAATCATGAGTACAGCTGAGAAGAAAAATACTCAACAGGGATGGACTGACTAGGCTGCCCAGTTTTGGCATTTCTCCTTCTACATAAACAAAGATATACAGCATAAATAAGTAAGAAAAAACGGCAATATTGAGGAAATCTAATTTTCATCCAAAAAAAAAAAAAAAAGAAAACCCAAGACTGAAATTTAAAGGAGACTTCCTAGGGTTTCCTGTGTACAGTAAGGAGTTAATCAAAGCTTTCAAACTGACATCAAGCACCAAAAGAAGGTAAGGAGCTATTCTGTGCTTGAAAGAAAAAATAACCAAAGGCTCAGAGACTCAGAGGGTGGGGGCCTTTACTTAAGGGAATTCAAAATTTTATACACATTATTTGGGCCTCTGCCTGCAGGTACAGGCTGTGCTCTGTATAACTCCAGGGGTTACCATTCACATAGACAACAAGACCCCCAAAGTTGTGCAGTGCACAGTCCATACAACTGTACCATATGGGAGACAAGGAAGCAAAAAAGGTATTATCCATGCCAAGCAAGGGTACTTGGGCCCAGGGCCCAAAAATACATTGAAGAGCCAATTTAGTCCCAGTTACAACCAAAAATAGAACCTATTAATGGGAACCCAGGTTTATAGAGAGTTCTCTTGTCTCCAGGCAACTTGTTAAACTGCTAACTCTGGTTCTACTGCTATAGTCTCCCCTTCCAAATTCCTAAGGCAGAAAATATTTGATTCACAGAAGTGTCTCTGCTGCCACAAAACCCGGGCCAGATTTTGCAAGATATTCCACTGCTATAAACTGAAAAATAGTAAAAGTCTTGGAGGACCCAAATAACAGCACTCACTCAAGAGTTTCTTTTTTATAAGTGCACTTTCCCTCCCAGGCTTCTACCCAAAAGAAAAGTCACAAACCAAAATATGAAACAGTAGATGAAAAAATTATTTTTCAGAGGAAATATCCTCACTGAAGGAAAAAAAAACTGCATATAACACACACTGGCCTAATTATAGGCAATACTTATTTTATATATGATCTATAGATGTATATGTATCAAAATATAGTATATTGGTATTTTATGTGTGTGTGTGTGTATATATATGGAGAGAGAGAGAGAACTACTAGAATAATTTGTCCATCCAGTCCATTAAAGAGAAAAGGTAGGAAGATGGAAAATAACCACATTCAGACACAACTGCCCCTCCTTGCACTTCATTTCTGTTCTCTTGTCACACCCTGATCTCTGTTCCAACCACTTGCCACATTCCTGAATTCTAGAGTTGTCCAGGTACCTTGTTCAACATTCACTCATACAAAAAATATTTATTAACTATACTATTGTTACTGAACACTAACTATACTCTACTATACAGTATACCACACTACAGTAACTATACTATAGTGGAGGACCTTCTATGCAAGGACAACGGCAGGGTGGGGGATGGGAAGTCAGGTTCCCGAGTCAGGAGTCAAGGTACTAGCCTAGTTTGTGTGACTGAATTTGCCTAAGTTAAATATGATTCCTACGTATCGTGCTAAATGCTGGATCTAAAGTAGTGAACAGTAGATCCTGGGTCCCTACCCTCATGAAGGTTTCATTCTCATAAAAGAGATAGATATTAAACCATCAACCCACATAAAAATATAATAGCAAATTTTGACATGCTTTATGTAATAAAAATTGAGGCTGCTAAAAGGGGTAAGGAGTGTCATGGAAGGATACCTGACAAACAGAAATCACTTCTGGGTGATTCCAGAAGTATTCCAGATGGAGAGAGCAGCTTGTGCAAAGGCCCCTGAGGCAAGGGAAAGCTTGCATGCAAGGAGCTGAAAGAAGGACAGAGGGGCTCTTAGATGAGGGGGGAGAGAGAGAGAGAGAGATACAAGAGGAGGCAGGAAAGCTGGCTGACCCATCCAAATGCTGTCATTATTATACTGTGTTAAGGAAGAATGCAGCTCTTAGGTTTCTTCCACATTGCCTGTCCACATGTTTTCTAGTTGTTTTCATGTCAACCGGAGGAAGCTCAAATTATTTTAGCAAGTTAAGCTAAGAAGAAATACTTAAGCTATTTACTTACATAAGACAGCAGCTTAAAAATACTTCTGTTTGTGCAGTGAGTATTTCTTCAGAGGGTGGCTTGGTCCTTCAAGGACATGATTTGCTTCAGAGGTTGAATCTTCCTAAAACAAAAACAAATCCAGGAACTGCTTGGACAACATCTTTCATACTCAAAAATATAATATTTTTCTGCATATGTTATGAGAAAAGACATGGAATTGGTTTGTTCCAGTTTTAATGTTGAGTAGTTATCATCGAAAAAAGAATGAGACCAACCTAGACTAATTTAGAAGCTAGGTAAACTTAGAAGCAAGCATGGAAAGCCACTCACAAAAGAGTAAAAATTTCCTTCACATTTTTAGAAAGCAGTCTCATTTGACAACATTTACATGGGACACTGTGGCAGAATTGGTATATATTGGTCTACATGGCTCCTAATATAACTGATTTTCCTTTGTGTGCAAAACAGTGCTCTAGCATGTATGGATAGATGATAAATAAATATTATACATTGACCTTTACTTTGGAAATTTACATTCTAAGGGAATTTATGTCTCTAGAGAAAGAAATATTGTTAATTTTTTATTAATGTTATTGAATGTGAGCAAAGAAAGACATGGGATAGATTCTTCCTTCAGGTGGATTTTGCAAAATTTAGAGAAAAGGACAAGATGATCTTATGCTTTTGCTCAATCTATATGGTGCTGATTAATGAGGTTAACATGCTACTTTAATCTGAAATATTGTCAACAGAAAGAGGTCATTAATGAGGAGAATTCAAAGAGGGATATAGTGAAAATTCTTAGATCTCTATGCAAACTTTGTTTCTAAATTTCTTTTTTATCTCTTCGAAGTCTTTCAATTAAAATTATTGCATACACCTTAAAAAAAGAAAATTCAAACTATAGCAAAGATTATATAATTTTTGTCAGTATAATTGATTTTTCCCTGTTCAACTTATATTGATAATCATGATCTGTAGTTCATAATAATGGATCATGTATTGTGCCATCACTGAGTGATTTAACTGTGAAAATTAAATGCATTATAAATGTGAAGAAAAAAAAAATATATATATATAATATAGATTATAATATAAAACAATGATACCAGATATGTAGCTTTGCATGTAAGAGGTCTAAGAATCCCAAATACAGGTTGTGTATGTGGGGTTCAATATATAAAAATATATGCACACATATGCATATATATGTAAATATATGTATGTACAGGTATGTATGTGTGTGTATATATACATATATATATACACATACATTTTTAATGGATTCTCTTACTTGTAGGAATTAACAAAGCAAAGCCAACAACTCTGCAGAGAGAAAGTAAAATAATTCACCACTCCAGTAGTTAGAGCAATCAGTTTATTAATTTATAAGTATCATCTAATAAATCTAGGATATGTCAGATTTTATGTAAGTCAAGAAGACCAACTAGACCACATGGTACAATCAAATCCAGCACCCAGAAGCCCTGTTAACCCTTCACTAGTATTCTTTTGAAATGATGAACAGTCACTTAATGTGGCTGTTTGAGATTATTTTATGAATCCCCAAAAGAAAAAGATTATGTTTTTAAACTAATCAATTCTTGTGTATGTGATATCTTTTGATTGCATTAAATTTGGTTGAGGGTCCTTTGATTAGATTACTTGGTAAGATCACTTTCAGGTTTTTAATTGGACTACAATCAGTGAGGCATGACTCAGGCTGAGTCTCCGCCCCTTTGCTGGGTCTAATATAAATGGAGATACAGAGACAGAAAGACACAGATAAAAGAAGCTGCCATATTTTATCTGGTCAATGTGAAAGGACAACAGTTTC
Source organism: Tolypeutes matacus (assembly GCA_026826555.1). Taxonomy (NCBI): domain Eukaryota; kingdom Metazoa; phylum Chordata; class Mammalia; order Cingulata; family Chlamyphoridae; genus Tolypeutes; species Tolypeutes matacus. The sequence continues at coordinate 17,515,065 of JAKSZT010053764.1, read as the reverse complement.
ACCCACAGCTGAGCTGCAATGAGAGAAGCCTCCAAGAGGTTCAAAAATGCTGAGGCCCAGGGAGAGATGAGCCATATGCCTGACAGCTTACAGCTGAACTTGGGAAGAATGCAGAGTCGCAGCCCAGCTGAGACTGAGAGATGAGGCAAGTCCTGTGTAGGTTTGCCTACAGCTGCAGAAAGGCAGTGACCTCGGCAGAAATTGGCTGCCATTTGCTTCTCCATGTGGCAGCAGACTTTGGTGAGAAGCACCTCTTACGGTGCCTTGAGCTGGACTTTTCATGGCCTTGAAACTATAAGCTTTTACCCCAAATAAATCCCCTTTATAAAAGCCAACCCATTTCTGGTATTTTGCATCAGCAGCCAAAACAAAAACACTTTGCTAAATGCTGTTCATCTGCAGTAGACACTAAGTACTGGGTATACCTGGCCCTCATAAAAGTCAGTCAAAAACAACTTAAATTTTAGAAAAACTTTCTTCCATATTGTGACTTTATACAAATCCCAAGCACAGTTGTATTCTTCTCTGGTTTGGGATTCCTGTGTGTTATGGAAGAGAAGGGTGCTTTGGGCTACTTAGACTGGCTTCTCTCAGTCCTTTTAAAGCACCATGATCCCTCTCTCTGTAGGACCCTGCTCCATGTATGCTCTGCTCCAAGTTAGCTGCTCCTCAGCCTTCCAATCTCTTCCTTGTGGAAGCCTTCCCTAACTCCAAACCAAGTCAAAAACCCCCATCACACACTCAGGTACACCATGTACCCTCTTTTTTAACCATCACAATTTTACATTGATTTCTATGGTCACTTGATTAATGTCTGTCTCCCTGACTAGAGAGTAAGTCCCAGTTCCTGTTATTTTTTTGGTCAGAAAAGATCTGGTTTTATCATAAGCTCTAACCTTGTTTTGGTGCTGCTGAGCTCTATGGAATGTCAGAAGACTGCATACCCTTTCATGGATCTTCTCCCATGTGGATGGAGAACTAGGCTGGAAACTGCTCAAGAGAGTAAACCAGGTAGAATATTATGCAGCTACTAAAAAGGATATTTACTTAGAATTTATGACACTATGGGATGACATATACAATTTCAGAAGAAACAAACAGCAACAGACAAAATGGTATACATAGTGTGACTTCACAATTGTTATTAAACATACACATAGGAAAAACATTGGGGTATAAAAACAACCAAGCTGTTAAGGTTTGGTTTGGGTGTATGGCTATGAGTAATTTTTTTTCTTTGTTCTTTACTGTGTTTTTCAGATGTTTCTCTAATGAATGAATACTACATTTACATTTAAAAATGTAATGCAAAACTTTTTAATAAAAAATTCCAATTGTTTTCCACCACTAGTATTTAAAAAATTTTTTTTTTTATTTTTAAAGAAGCTTTAGATTACATAAATGTTACATAAAAAATATAAGGGATTCCCATATGCCCCACTCCTTCCCCCTCCCACACCTTCCCATATCAACAACATCTTTCATGGCGAATACAGCTCCTATAGAGAGAACATAGCGGAAGTGGGCTACTATGTAGTAAGTGTCGTGCAGATAGTGTTCCCCCACTAGGATTTTATGTGTCTGTTTTATATTTACTTTAGGCAGCCCAGGCCCAAGCTTTACCACGCGTCTTTCAGTTCTTCAAAAATGGAGCATTTTCTCCCTTTTATAGGGATTCCTAATACTGCCCCCTCTACCCAGAATGCTGCTGCCCCCAACCCGCATCTTTATTCTTGTTAACTCCTACCCAGCCCTCAGGTCTCAGTTCAATTATCAATTTCACAGGAAAGTCCTTTCTGTGCCCCTTCACTGAGGAGGTCAGCTTCTGTGTTATATGTACATGGACACTTTGTCTTTGTTTCATGTGTGTTTCTACTCCTAGGCTGACATTTTTATGAGGTAAAGACTGTATCTCTTTGGTTAAATAAAACACCCAAAGCCTAGCCTAGTAAGTATTGCACACGACAGTGGGTATTCAATAAACATTTGTTGAAAGCACCAAATTCTAAATTCTGAGATATATCCAAGCTAAAATTGTGCATAGCAAATTTGACCATGAAAAGCACAGATACTGTTTTCTAAGGATGTCTAAAGGATATTAGCAATTTGGATGAATTCTCTTTAGGTAATGTACAATAAACACTGAAAATAATGGGAACATCTGGATAATCCAGCTGTTGTTATGGTACAGTACACTCATGACCACCTGTGAGACTGCCACTCTGCTTGGTTCTGGGCCCACGCCAAGCCCATTCAGCCCAGCTTTCTCTGGAACAAGCATGTCCTGCTGGTTTCCAGGGAGACAAGACCAAGAGGATGACTGAGCTATATTTATCCATTACTATTCCCTTAAAAACAATTCACCGCAAATGAAGGAGGCAGGTAGTGGTCATCTTTTACCTAAAACACTTCCTCCTTTAAAACCTTGGGTTGACTCTCATTCCAAAATTTGGCTCCAACTCATTCCTGCCCTAATAGATCTCCATATTAAGCTAGCTAGGATGTGTGTACCTTTGTGACCCTGGGACATGGAGAGACTGGTCAGAATGGTGTTGATGTGAAAAGAACCATGAGGTGGGGACAAATTGCTGGTGCCACCTAGTGCTCCTGGGCCCTGCTTTTGTGATCACTCTAAAATCTTTGTGGGATCTGCCTCTATGTGGCCATGTTATTCTGTGCCTTTGTAGATCATGGCCTTATTTACAAATTCAGAGTCCAATTAGGTCCAAAGGTATCAGTATGGAATGACTTTAGGTCCAAAGAATTTGCTGACTTATCAGAGATAAATGATGACACTCTGGATGAGATCTGCCCATCCTACAGTGCTGCCAGAATCACTGATCTAAAGTCAATTTTCCAACCCCTCTGACTAAACTTTCAAAAGCTCCCATGGCTTCCTCAGTTCTCCTTAGGCCCTTTGGCCTTGACACCCACTAATCCAGTTTCCTGCCTTCTCACTTCTGGCTCTTCATCTCCATTAACTTTCAGGGTTCAATGAAAATGCCCACCTGCTCCATGAAACATCCTAGAAGTGCCTGTGCCTGCCTCACTTATAACTCCTATAGGGTTTGGTCTGTGCTATTCACAAAGGACTGCATGGTAGAAAGCTATTTGTGTACTTTTCTTTTTTTTTTTTTTTAACATTCTCTGCTAGGTTTTAAGGTCCCAGAGATCAGGAGAAATGTCTTAAATGTTAATGTTTCCATTCCAGGCTTAGCACAGTGATTATCAATCCAGGTTCCCACATGAAGCACTCTTTCAACCACAGAGATTCTACATTCCCTCCCACACACCCAGATCCAATCCCAAGGATTTTGACTCAATAGATAGGAGGCAATTCTTAGGTTACCCAGGATTGAGAATCACTGGCCTGCTGCACACAGATACTCAAGAAAGACTGGTTGAATGAACGTGCAACCATCTAACCCATTTATTGAAGAATTGAGGCTTTCCCAGATCTTCCTCCCAATGGAATTAACCCTCCTCTTCTGTCTTCCCCTGCACTTTGATTGTACTTCTCTTAAGTGCATGCCATTCATATTCAGTGCTGTGGGGGTTCATCTGCTTCAGTCCCTCAGAAAAGCTTGCTCTACTTATTATAAGGAGTTTGGGAGATGTACATAAAAAAGCAAGGCACATGGACAAAAGCCATGAGCTTCCCCCAGTTCTGAGACAGCAGAGAAGCACTTTGTGGGTATACAAGGACAGACCTTCAATCACCACATCCAAGACCTATTTCCCCATTATACAGATAAGGAAACTGAGGTCTTAAGAGGTGGAATAATTCTGAAATCACATAGCACCTACAGACAGATAAGCATGAGAGCCCAATTCTCTAGCCTTTAAATCTAGGGTACCCCTGCCTGGCTTGCCAACCTGCTGGGTCCCAGGCTGGTAGCAAGAGGAAAAGCAGGTTGGGAATGGGGGGCAGGCTCAGAGAGGAGTGTCTCTGTGAGTCAAAGCTGGATTTAATGATTCCTCAGTGTTTGATTTTTTTTTTTTTTTTTAATTTATTTTTTATTTTACCGGGAGGTCCCAGGGATTGAACCCAGGTCCCTCCATATGGCAGACGGACGCCCAACCATTTGAGCCACATCCGCCCCCTTGATTTTTATCCATGTTATATTAACTAACCGAGAACTCACCATGATTTACTAGAGTTTTAAAAAACAAGTCTATTTGATTTCCTCAAATCCATGATTTCAACATTTTAATGTAAAGTTATTCTATCATTTATTAAAAAAACTAAGAGTAAATTGACATTTTTTTAGTCTACCTCAAATTTAATATATACTCCTGTTAAACTTTCAGGGCCAGGGAGCAGATGTAGCTCAAGTGGTTTAGCACCTGCTTCCCATGTACATGGTCCTGGGTTCGATCCTTGGTACCTCCTAAAAACAAACAAGCGAAAAAACCAACTCTTATTGGGGAGTGGATGTAGCTCAGTGGTTGAGTGCCTGCTTCCCTGTACAAGGTCCTGGGTTCAGTACCTCCTAAAAAAAAAAAAATCAGGGCCAATTTGGTTCTGGGATATATTTATATATATGGGTTCCTTTTTGAGGATTATGTTATTTTGATACGAGGATTTCTTTTCTTACGCTCATCACTAATAATGAAGAGAAAAGCAGGTGGGCATATCCGTTGTTCAAAACAGCTCTCCTTTTTTTGTTTTTTAGAGAAGTTGTATAGGTCTACAGAAAAATTATGCATAAAACACAGTTTTCATATATCACCCAATTATGAACGCCTTGCACCAATGTGGTACATTTGTTACAATTCATGAAAGATCATTTTTATAATTGTACTATTAACCAAAACAGCTGACTTAAAAATATCTTTGGTGGCACTTCCTTGGAGTTAAGCTGATCAGCTATTCCAGTTTGTCTAAAACTGAGGTTTCCTGAGATGCAGGACTTTCAGGGCTAAAACGAGGGACAGTCTCTGGCAAACTATGTTGGCTGGTCACCTGATTGGAGTGTGGCTTGGAAAATAAAGGCTTGGCCTTTATACTATCAATCTCTGGCCTGCACTCAAGACATAGGCAGGGGAGCAGGTGTGGCTCAAGTGGTTGAGCGCCTGCTTCCCATGCACACGGTCCCGGTTTCTATCCCCAGTGCCTCCTAAAAACAAAACATACAAATAAAATGATCATGTCAGGGCTTTTCTTAAAAAAAAAAAAAAAAAAAAAGACATATGCAAAAGTGTTCTTTCTATTATTTGTGACAGTGGAAATGAACCCAGACACCATATCTAGAAAAAGAGAAAGAAAATACATCCATATGCTAATAATGTTGGTCTTTGGGTGGTAGGACTACAGGTGATTTTTTGTTTTTCTTTAAATTCCAAACTTTCTATAGTGAGCACTTTTGCACTGGGGAAAGCAAAAGCTTTATTTTTAAAAAATTATGAGCTATGGCATAAGCCATATAGCAGCTATGCCAAAGTTTGTTGTCTGTCCCATTTTCAAGAAACTGATGCTGACATATGCGTTCCAGAGGCAAGAGAAACGACTCAAATTTGGCTTTTGGATAGATTTTTAAGTGGACAATAATGTTTCCATATCAAGATGCCATAAGCTGCACATCCCTAAGAAAGCAAACTGATAAAGTGACCTGGATTTACTCCTGCCAGTCCCCAATCCAATCTTCAAGCAAAGGGATGGGCACTTGCCGCTAACCTTTCTCCAAGGAGGGGCTGATCCAGAAGAGGACTGGGAGATCTGGAGTGCTGGGAGGTGGCAAATGAAGTTTCCCGGTAGAAATCAGCATTCCCTTGGTTACTGTTACTGGGCGAGGGCTTTCCAAACTTACTCGAATCTAAAGGTGATGGTGATTCATTCCTGAAAACAATCCGCTCATCTGGCTCTTTGATAACCTGAGTGACAATGTGCATTATTCTTTAGTTGTGGTTTTGTTTTTGTTTGCTTAATTTAAAGCTGGGGGTGGGATGGGACAAGGAAGAGAATTGGGGGCAAGATAATAGAATGTCTGCCCCAGGGATCTCCTGCAAATAAAAGAGGGAAGGGAGCAGAGATAAAATGCTCAGAAGCCAAGATCAAGGAAAAATGAGTAACATTATATAACACAATTCTGTATATTTGGCATATATTAATATTAATAAGCCAGCATAAACAAATACTCTGAAAATGTGATTTCTGGGATTTGAGGATTATTGCGTTTGGGAAAGATATAAAAATTTTTTTTAACACAACACATATGATATGGCATAAGAAGCACAGTATACTTTATGTTTACAGACATGTATACTCATGTTATACATGAGACTGTTTGAGCCTTCATCTTGACAAACAAAGCAAACTTCAAGAACGTGTGGTTTATCACCTCTGAGTATAAATATACTCGATTAGAGAAAAAGCAATGAAAATCACTACTGATAAAGTATTGAGCCTACAAACGCCCTCACTGGTGATTCAACCTTCAAATGAAAAGAGCTTATGCCAGGGGAACAAGCCAACTAACCCCAAAGCAAAATATATAGTGGAGCCTGGACACCTCTTAAACTCTAGTTAAACTAGCCGATTCCATACGCAGCACTAGCTAAAAAATATACCTTTCCACCACTGATTGGAGAAAGCACAACAATTGACATAAGAAAGCTAGAAATAAATGATTGTACAAATGAGTCTTCCAAAATTACCTTGACGTTAGCTGCAAGGCTGTCAAGAGAAGAAGCTAGAAGAAAGAGGAACAGGTGTTTCAATGACTCATTATTACCAGTTACCCCTAAAACTGCTGTTACATTTATTCCACAGCAGCACAAAAATATTAGACAATGAATGAATTATTAAAGAACTTAAATGCTTCCTTGTAAATTACTCTATCAGTTTTAAGTCTCTCTTGAGTCATGGCAATTCTATCTATAGGTTTTTCTGTCCCCTTGGGGTCAGCAATGAGCATTACATTATGAATGACTGCATATATGGAAATGGGAAGGGTAAAAACGCATCTAAAGTGAAACAACAAGTTCAGTAATCCTTAAGCAGCCAGGAAAACTAGTATTTGCCCTGGTATTCAAGTCTAAAAGAAAGCAATGTGGGGCTAAGATAAAATTCTTATACTATGCCTCTTCTGCCATTCATTATATATTTCGTTTTCATGGAATCCTATTTACGCAGGAACTCTAAAGTATACTTGTCCAAGGTAGACACAAATGTTAAATTGAGACAATGAATGTAAAAGAGCTTAAGGAAACACAATGCAGCAAATATGTAAATCATTATTACCCTAAATAATTATAAGTAAATAGACCTAATGCCAGAAAATGGTAAGGAATAAAGTAATAAGTACACATAGACAAAACCAATACTAAATCGGACTTTTCCAGGTTGAAAAATAGTTTTGAAATGAGTATTGCAAGGCTATTCTAAGACACCACAGCTTCTCCCAGTGTGACTGGAGTTCAGGCATGGACAAGGGGCTTTTCCTAGGAGGCTGATTTCCCCACACCAGTGGTAGTAAGAAGGAAGATGTCAAATGGGCTTTTTAATGGCTGGTAATTTTCAGATCTTTAGGGTATGCACATATATGTGTGCCCATCTTGTCCCAGAAGCTCTCCTCTCACACTCCCAGCTAGACAGGAATCAGCAATTAGGCCCTTTTCAGCTACAGTCACAAGCCTGCCCTGTGGCTTCCCTTGATACTGGTTTGGAGCACTCCCTTTCACAGGGGACTTGCCTTTATTCCCTTGCTTCTCAGAATACAATCTATGGACCAACAGCACAGGCATCATCTGAAACTTGTTAAAAATGAAGCACAGGGAGCTGATGTGGCTCAGTGGTTGAGTGCTGGCTTCCCACATTCGAGGTCCCGGGTTCAATCCCCGGCCCCAGTACTTCAAATAAATAAATAAATAAAGTTTAAAAAATGAAGCATACCTGGTACTACCCTAGACCTACTCAGTCAGAATCTGTAGTTTAACAAGATCCCCAGGTGATTCAAATGCACATTCAAATTTGAGAAGCTCTGCTTTATTCTACCTCAGACCTTGATGAATCAGCTGACAGGTGATCTAAGCAAAGGTCTGATTTACAAACTACAGAGACTCCAGAGGTCTGAACGTCATAAATGTAGGTATGCCGAAACCTTGGTGTGTGACCTGTACACACGCTGTCACCTCTCTCAGACTTTAGTTCTCCACCTGCCAGGACAAAGAAAAGACAAAGGCCTAGACCAATGTGTATGAGCCCTATCATAACTGAACCAGCAATAAGCCTGACTTGTCCTCCCTGGGAAAGGACATTTGGCTGTTGCTTGAGATTTCACAGTAATAGGGAAGACAGTGCTGCTTTTAAGGGCAACACGGTGATTTTCAATTCAGAGGGCTTAAATTAAGTGTCAGAGATGATGAAGCACTTTCTGCTTCAAACCCTGTGCTCTGTCCTTGGTCGGCTGTAGTCAGACAGTCTCCAATATCCAACAACAGTGGCTTAAGTTACAGCAAGAGACTGTGCAGTCCCTTAAAAGTATAAACCTTTAAGCCTAAGGAAGGGAACACTGCTGCCAAGGATGGTATAGGTCTAGTCCTACCAGGAAGCAAGGGAATGGTCTTCCATCATTTCTTTCCTAGCCTGGGAATTTTTATTAAGTTCAGGAATGGCTGAAATTCACTGCCTATTGATATAGCTCATGTATTTCAATCACAAAAGTAAAGGCCTCCAAAAACATGTCTTAATCCAGTGACTCTCAATGTATGGTCCAGGACTCCCCAGGAGTCCTCAAGAACTTTTCAGGAGATCAGCAAGGTCATATCTGTTTTCATAATAATACTAAGACATGATTTGTCTTTTTCACTTTCTCTCATGACTGTACAATGGAGTTTTCTAGAAGTTACATGATGAGTGATGACATCACTACTCTGCTGGTTAATGGAATGTGTGCTTGTATAGTCTTGTATTTTTTTTAATTTCTTAGTTTTAATTTCTAATACATTAAATATTAATAAATAAACCCACATAAACAAAAACTCTTTTGGGTCTTCAGTAATTTTGAAGAATGCAAAAGTGTCCCAAGACCTAAGTATGAGACCCACTGCCTTGACCTAACTGCTTCGGAGAGAGCTGGCTCCTCTCATGGGTGACATGGAATCTGGTAAAGCAAATGTTATGTCTCCTGATCTCCACCAATCCCCTGCTCTTTCTCATGCAGAAAAATGGCAAGTCTTATTTGTTGGCTATCAATGGTGCTTTTGCAAGGATTTCACACCACAAAGACAAAGCTGCTCTCTGCTTTTCCACCCATCCAAAGCACACTTGGTTAGCAGCTCTACTCAGTCCCCTTCTATAGCCAGAGAAACACAAACGACAGCTTCTCAGTTCTCCATGGGAACACCGCTCTGGAAACTCCACCTCTGGAAACTACTTGAGAATTAGGCCCACAGTTTTCAAATTAATTTGTGATTCCTCAGAATGAAAGAAGATTTAGAAGTAGGAAGCATTAGTTCCCATAAGGAAATGTACATGAATAACAGAAGAAACTCAAGTACCTCTTCTCATTGGAAATGGAAAGTTTGAAAACTTGGATTTTCTTTTAGCCTTTAGGGAATGATGCTCTGAAATATTCTCACCAAAGGGCTTTGCACTGTCCACCTGGAAGTAAAGAAAAGAAATAAGACTTGAATCCACCACAGCTAGTACTAAGTACTGTCACACCTTTCTTCCCCTCAATCATGGCCATGCAGGTTATAAAAGAGAAGGCTAGGAAACAACCGAAATTAGTCTTCAAATATGTTAAATGCTATGGCCAATATGGGAACCTGTGCTCCACTGAGGCAAGAACACAAGGATATGGGCTAAATGTGAGCATACAGAATTAAAGTTAGACACAATTAATTATATTCTAGCAACTGGTAAGTGACCAGCACAAAAAAAGAGGAAGTAGAGATTTATTTTAAAATCTTTTAAAACAGGACAGTTATATGATCCTAAACTGAGTGGGTGGTGCTGACCTAGGTGGGCTCCTCTCTGAAGGTAAGGGATTATCACAAGGTGGCACTTTAGCCTTCCACATTCCCTTCCATTCTGAGCATCTATATGCTTGAGGAAAAAAAAAAAAAAACAGTGATGACTGTATTATTTTACCTAAGGTGACTGTATTTTCCAAATGAAACTTGGCAACATGATATGTAAACAGGTCAAAATACTTGAAATAGGAATCCTTCCAGAATGAGGGCATAAAGTTGTTGGGGATTTTTTGTTTTTTGTTTGTTTGTTTGTTTTACTTTATTCATTTATGGTTGTTTTTTTTTTTTTAATTTCAAGGCAGATTCATTCTACTTCAAGAAATACATTGATTTGAATTTACAGCCTTTACAACATCAGATTCTCTAAATTTTAATGCTTCTATTTTTAAAAAAGAGATAGTATCAGGAAATCTGGCTAAATAAAAGAGTTATTATGTATAAAGCACTTAGAAAAGAGCTTAGTCCCTAATAAGGGCTATATAAGAATTTGTTAAATAAAATAAATAAAAATAAACACCAAGCAAGTTTTAATTCCCTAAGAAAGCTACCAAGATTTAAAGGTTATTTAGTCCATAATGGCAAGGACTAAAGTTCTATCCAATGGAGTAACAGAGACCAATAGTACTTTTATGGAGCCATGTTTAAGAATTAATTGCTAGATTTTTGCCAGACATTTTCATACAGTTCACCATGAAGAAAATAGCGGTTCTGTGTAGGCAAATAGCAACTCAGTTCTCTTTACATACAGTCATCTCAATAGCACATTGATTTTGAGATTTACCACACTTTATTTCATATCCTGTGTCTTAGACAATGCAAAAACATCACCAGTAATGACTTTAAGTCAAAATATCAACCTGGCAATAATATCAATAGTTAATATTCTGGAGAATTAAGTAATTGACTAGAACATGAAGTGGTGTTCATTAAGAGTATGAAATAAAGGAAAATACTTTTAATATAATGTTAATTGCAAAATATCGGGAAACTAATCTATACATACAGTATAATTGCAACTTTGTGGAAAAATAAAGCTTATGAATATAAATAAAGGTAGAAGAAAATGTATCAAAACACACAAAACTGATTTTTTTATGCTGGTGAACCTACAAATAATTTTTTCTTGAACTTTTCTATATTTTACATTGCTTCCATTCTAGTAAAAAAAAAAATTACAGAGACTAAGAGAACTAATGTGATTGAATTAAACCACTACTTCCTAAGGGCTATACCTAAAATGAATTTAATTAAGAGCTTTTGAGTATAGCATACCATTGCTTCTTCCTGCAGGCACACTTTTCCTGCTCTTCAAAGTATGGCCATTGAGCAACAAACTCATTAAGAAAACTCAAGCAGTTTTCTTTAAAACTGCTGAAGCTTTAGCTTTAAATTAGTACAGAGTATATGCCAGCCTTTGTTATGTTTTCAACCCGTCAGTTCACAGGACCTTCTGAATAATGGTGAGTTATGATAGCACACTCTATCAATAATTCTCAGAAATTAAAAACAGAGCTGACTGACACTGCTGACATTTTTGAGCAAGCCCTCACAGCCAGACTCCTTTATAGGAGTTTCCTGGCAATGACTCTAGGAAATGAATATAATTTAATCTATGATGATACATAAGTTACAAGAAGGAGACTGGTATGGAAAGAGCACTGGTCAGATAAAATGGTGATTTCATCCCAGCTTTGCTATTTGTCAGCTGGTGTGAGCATACTCAAGCTAATCTTTCTAAATTTCCTCACATGCACAGTAGAGTAATGGTGCCCATCTTATTAAGGATTAGAGATGCTATATAAAAACACAGCACCTGGCACCTATTAGAAGCGCATAAATTTATAGTAGCTATTGTTGTTGTTGTCTTATGGAGTCTCACCATCAAACCTTGGAGATCACAGAATCTTTTTTTTTTTTTTCATTTGTAACAGGCCCTAAAGAACATTCATTCAAAATTTTTCATGCTCTATATGACAAAATTGAGACTTAAGTTTAGTGGCAGTGCCAGGAATCCAAGTCTTCTAACATCTAGTTTGGTGATCCATATATTAAAATACATCATGGCTTTTATGTCACTGAAATTTTACTTGATTTAGTTCTGATTGCCAAGAACACAAGGGATCCCAGATATACCCTTATCTCGGAATATCAAGAGGATTCTTCCTCATTCAAGCCTCTGATGAGAACCCAACCTGGGCTGACATCTTGACTTCAGCCTTATGAGACCCAAATCAGAAGATCCAGCTGTGTGCCCAGACACCCAAGCCACACAAACTTTGAGATAATAAATGTGTGTTGTTTTAAGTCACTAAGTTAGTGACACTTTATTATGTAGCATAACAAACTAATATATTGTCTTAATGCCCATTTTGTCTGATGTTAAGATAGCTCTTGCAGCTCTTTTATGGTTAGTTTGCATGGTATATATTTTTCACTTTCAACATAGCTGTGTCTCTGATAGGTAACATATAATTGGATCTTTTCTTTTTTTTTAATACAGTCTGGTGATCTCTGACTTTTTATTAGTTTGTTGTAGAGAAAAATGGGATGATTGAGAACCACTCCCTGGTGGAAGGACTTTTTATTTTGGTTATTACAGTTAACAGTTCAATGGATATGGTCACAGTAAAAAGAAAACATTCCTTGCCCTCTAGTCTCAATGACAATCATTAAATGAAAGTGCTAAGGCCAAACTTTTCTGAAATTATTGCATTGAAGGAAATAATGTTACCTATTAGAGGAATTTATTCTAAATGAAAAAGTGGTTATTTTTACTAAACTCTATATTTAGGGATTGGCATGAATTAATGATTTAAGTTTGTCTTAGAGAAACTATAACATCTAGGAATGAAGTGAAAATTTCAGTCAGTCATCCAGATGTTTAGTCAACATAGTGCCAAGCATCCAGATGTCTGCACCATGGCTTTGCATAATTATTCAATTAGAATTCCCTCTTTATTTAATATTACCCATTTTTAATGGCTTAACCTTCCTTTATTCCACCCTCATCCACACCCTCACCATTCCAAAGGACTCTGAAAAACAATTTTGAGCTCACGTGTCTAACTACAAATGGAGGTTTGATTTCTCCAGAGATTTTGAAATTATTTCCAAAGTTCAAGTGAGTTGGCTGGTCCTGGAAGAGACGCCTGGTGGGATGTGGAGAGGGCGCCTGAAATTGCAGGTCTTTGGGCAGCCTGTTGAGATTATTCTCCTTTGGCTTCACCTTTATATTATTTAAGGGGAATACTGGTCCATGTGATGTAGATAAAGGCCTTTGTGACTTAAGTATTTCTTCCTGAAAAGAAAGAAGCAAAGCGAAGAGAAGAAGGAAGGGCGGGGGGAGGGGAGGGGAGGGGAGGGGGGGGGGGGGGGGGGGGAGGGGGGGGAGGGAGGAAGGAAGGAAGGAAGGAAGGAAGGAAGGAAGGAAGGAAAGAAGGAAGGAGAGAAAGAAAGAAACAAAGAGGGGGAGGGAGGAGAGAGAGAGAAAGAATTTTAAAAAGGAAATTTAAAAAGAGAACAAAATTCAATCCAAATATAACTATAAGTAATTGAACTTTAACTAAGTAAGAAGTTGAAATGTCTCAGAAATTACCAAAGGACCTCTCTCTAAGCCAAAATCAGCATATAAATGCATTACCATCCCCCCAGCATGGGACATGACTCCTGAGGATGAACCTCCCTGTCACCGAGGGATCACTACCAACACCAACTAGCAATGCAACTGGAAAAAGCCCTCAAGTAAAAGGGAGAAATGGTAAAGACAAATGAATTTATATGGCTAAGAGACTTCAAAGTGAGTCGGGAAGTCATCTCAGAGGTAACACTTATGCACGTCTCAGCAGGATCTCATAGACTACCAAAGTGGATACTACCCCCAAGTAGTGGGGCTCCTGAGTGCTCTGGAGACACCCAGGTCCTATGGTCAGAGAAGACAGCTCTGGAGTTTGGTGCCTTGCCAGTGGGCCCTACTTTGCAGTTTGTGCTCCTGAGAGTGACAGAGTTGGACTTAGTTACGGCTTCCCTACACATGGCTCATTTGTCCCTTCTATTTAAACCTATAATTGGTGCTGGAGCTCGTAGGTGTATGTCCAAGAAACTGGAATCTTTGGGCTGTCCATGTGCCCTATGGGCCCTGAGCCTCAGCAGAGTTGCAACAGCTACTCTCCAGTTCATTGGACTCACCCAGGACAACTAACAAGGAGGAGAGGATTGACAACCACCATACTAAAAAAACGAGAGAGTGGGAAGCAGCTGTGGCTCAATCAGTAGGACTCCCGTTTACCATATGGGAGGCCCTGTGTTCGGTTCCCGGGGCCTCCTGGTGAAGGCAAGCCTGCCTGCACGGCGTGGTTAGCTGACCCAGCGAGCACAAGCAGCAAGGGGGGGATAAATGAATAAATAAATAAAATCTTTAAAAAAAAATAAAAATAAAAAAATAAAAAAACGAGAGAGCCTACCACTGCAAGCAAGAGAGTCCCATCCATTGGCTGTATGGGATCGAAGCCCCCTCACAATTAGAGGTGAAGTGGACATCACCATACCAGAATCCTCAGAACTAGGGAATGAACTATGGACTAGAGTGGACTTACTGGTATTCTACTATAGACTTGTGATTCTAGCAATGGAAGAAATTACAAAATTGATGTGGAGGCAGTGGCCACTGGAGGCTCTGAGAGCAGGGAAAGGGAAAAACAGGTGTAATATGGGGGCTTTTTTGGGACTTGGGAATTGTCCTGAATGACAAATTATCCTGAATGATATAGGCCATTTTATATCTTCCCATGACCTGCAGAGTTGTGTGGGAGAGAGTGTTAACTAAAATGTGAATTATGGTCCATGCTCAGTGGCAGTGCCCCAGGATGCATTTATCAATTGCAATGAATGTGCCACACTAATGTAGGATGTTGTTTATGTGGGAGGGTGTGGGAGGTGTGGAGAGTGGGGCATATGGGAATCCCAATATTTTTTGTGTAATATTTATGTAATCTAAGTATCTTGAAATATATATATATTTTAAAAAATTACCAAAGGAGGGAAAAAAAAAAAAAAAAAAAACTTAAGAAAGGGCATTTCTCTACTCAATTTTTTCCAGTTTACCTTATCATCACTTGTGTTTATAACTTGCTAGAATAATATATTTCAATTAATAACAGTGACATTTGTTCACTTAGGGGAAAGTTGGAAAGCATCAGACCCCTTCCCTTCTTCTCCCGAGTCACAACCAGGAAGGAAACGATGGAGAGAGAGTGAGAAGAAGGAAAAAAGGGAGAGAAAGGAAGGAACAAGGAAAAGAAGGAAGGAAGGGAGGGAGTGAGAGAGGAAGGAAGGGAGGAAGGAAGGATATGGCAAACACTCAGGCCCAGCAATTTTACTTCAAGAAACTTATTATAAGAAAATAACCATTCTTTACCTTGGCAGCAGCAGATAGTTCATTTACAGGGTTTTTATCCTCCATAATCCCAGAACTAGCCTCATCATTTACCCCTCAGACATACAGCACCAGCCAGCCAGAACCCCCTCCTCAGTGATCTGAGTCTAGCCCCACAGATTCCTGAAGCACCAAAAATGAACACTGTCCTTCCATCCAGGTCTGAGTACCAGCTCTACAGAGTCTCTCCTCTATCCCTGAGGTACAGCACCACCCAGGAAGCATCTTCTCCCCCAAAGAATTGGGTCCCCTTTCTACGGGGTCTCTCCAATCTTCTACATTCTTGATGACCCCAATCCCTTCCCTTTGTTCCCCCAGCCCTAGGGGAGGAAGCTCCTTCCTGCAGCTACCATCTCTGTTGCTTCAGTGTTCTCCTTTTACCTTTCAGTCCTCCAATACCGTTTAACCAATTTTTCACACTAAATATTTCTGGTGTGGTTTGTTTTCCTGACTGGACTCCAACTGATACATCACTTAAATGCCCCCAAAAAAGGAAAATGATTGGCCAAACAAATTATAGTAGTTCACCAAATAGAATACTAGGAAGCTATGAAAAATTGCCTCACATAAGAATACTTATGGACCTAAGAAAACATTCACAAATTATTGATTAAAAAAAGGGTACAGAATAGTAAGTGCAGTATGACCCCAATATTTTTTTTTGTTTTTAACAAATCAATTTTATTGGTACATATTAATAGAGCAGAAATCCACCTGAAGTGTACAATCTATGGTATTCATTGTAATCACGTATTTGTGCAGTCATCACTTCAATCATTTTTAGAGCACTTTCATTATTCCAATAATAATAAAAATAAATAAAAAACAAACAAAACTCATCACCTTTCAATCTCTGATTCCCCTGCCGTACATAACAGCTATTCTTTTTCCTTCTATCTAGTATATTTGTATTTACATTTTGTAAAAACAGTCTTATATATGCAATACATCAATATTCGTGTTTTACATGAAGTTCTACTGTCAAATACTGTACCACGTTACAGTTTTTAGCTTTCCTTCTAGTAAAATACATGTCCTTAGACTTTCTCTTTCAACCACTGTCATACCCATATAATAGCACTGCTAGTTAAAAACACCATGATATGCTTTAAACATTTCTATTCATTTCCAAAGATTTACAAACAACCTTTATACCAATTCCGCATAGATTAAACCTCAGCTTTCCATTCTCTTCCCACCTTCTATTTTCTGGTGACCTATATTCCAATTATTAACTCCATGAGTTTACACAATAAATGTAGTTCATAATAGTGCAATAATACAGTATTTGTCCTTTTGGGTCTGGCTTGCTTCACTCAACATAATGTCCTACAGTTTCACCCATGTTGTCATATGCTTCACAACTTCATTTCTTCTTACTGTTTCATAATATTCCATTGTGTATATACACAATTTGTTTATACATTCATCAGTTGATGGATACCTGGGTTTTTTCCAACTTTTGGCAATTGTGAACAATGCTGCTATGAACATCAGTGTCCAGATGTCTGTCTGAGTCTCTACTCTCAATTCTTCTGGATATATACCTCGTAATGGTATTGCCAGGTCTCATACAATTCTATATTCAACTTCCTTAGGAACTGCCAAACAGTCTTCCACAGTGGCTGTACCATTCTACATTCCCACCAACAGTGAATAGGCATTCCTATCTCTCCACATCCTCTCCAACATTTATGGTTTTCCAGCTTTTTAATAGGGGTCAATCTAATAGATGTGAAATGATATATTACATTGTAGTTTTCATTTGCATTTCCCTAATTGCTAACGATGCTGAACATTTTTTCATGTGTTTCTTTGCCATTTGTATTTTTTCTTTGGACAACTTTCTCTTCAAGTCTTTTGCCCATTTTTAATGGGGTAGGTTGTCTTTTTATTGTTGAATTGTATGATCTCTTTGTATATCATGGATATTCCCTTATCGGGTATGTGGTTGCCAAATATTTTCTCCATTAAGTTAGCTGCCTTTTCACCCTTTTGACAAAGTCCTTTGAGTTGCACAAGTGTTTAATTTTGAGGAGGTCCCATTTCTCTAGTTTTTCTTTGTTGCTTGTGGTTTGGGTAGTTTAAGAAACTACCGCCTACCACAAGATCTTGAAGACGTTTTCCTACATTTTCTTCTAGGAATTTTATGATTGTCACTTTTATATCCTTGATCCATTTTGAGTTATTGTTTGTATAAGGTGTGAGACAGGGGTCCTCTTTCTTTCTTTTGGGTATGGATATCCAGTTCTCCCAGCATCATTTGCTGAATAGACTGTTCTGGCCCAGCTAGGAAGGCCTGACTGCCTTGTCAAAATTCATTTGACTGTAGACGTGAGGGTCTATTTCTGAGTTCTGGATTCAGTTCCATTGGTTAATGTGTCTGTCTTTACGCCAGTACCATGCTGCTTCATTTTTTTTTTTTTAATTATTTAATTTATTTATTTCTCCCCACCCCCCCACCCCCATTGTTTGCACAGGCTGTCTGCTCATCTTCTATTGTTTTTTGTTTTGTTTTGTTTTTGTTTTTGTTTTTTTAAGGAGATACTGGGAACCAAACTCTGGACCTCCCATGTGGGAGGGAGGCACCCAATGGCTTGAGCCCCTCCGCTCCCTGCTTGTTGTGTCTCTCATTGTGTTTCCTTGTTGTGTCTCTTCGTTATGTCACCTTGTTGCATCAGCTCACCATGCCAGCCTGTCACATCAGCTTGCTGTCTTGCTCGTCGTCTTTAGGAGGCACTGGGAAACATGCCTAGGACATCCCAAGTGGTAGGTGGGCGCCCAACTGCTTGAGCCACATCTGCTTCCCTCATGCAATTTTTATCACTGTAACTAAGTAATATGCTTTAAAGTCCAGAAGTGAGAGTCCTCCAACTTCATTCTTTTTTAAGATTTTTTTGGCTGTTTGAGGTCTCTTACCCTTCCAAATAAATTTGATAATTGGTTTTTCCACTTCTGCCAAAAAGGCTATTGGAATTTTTATTGGGATTGCATTCAATCTGTAAATCAGTTTGGGTAGAATTGACATCTTAATGATATTTAGTCTTCCAATCCATGAATATGGAATGTCCTTCCATTTATTTAAGTCTTCTTCAGTTTCTTTTAGCAATGTTCTGAAGTTTTCTGAATACAGGTCCTTTATGTCCTTGGTTAAGATTATTCCTAAATATTTTATTGTTTTAGTGATTATTATAAATTGAATTTTTTTTCTGATTTCCTCCTCAGATTGTACATCAGAAGTGTACAGAAATGCTATTGATTTTTGCATATTAACCTTGTATCCCACCACTTTGCTGAACTCATCTATCAGTTCTAGTTGCTTTGCTTGGATTTTTCAGGAGATTCTAGATACAGGATCATATCAGCAAATAGTGAAAGTTTTACTTCTTCCTTTCCTATTTGAGTGCCTTTTATTTCTTTAGCCTAATTGCTCTGGCTAGAACCTCTAGCAAAATATTGAATAACAATGGTGACAGTGAGCATATTTGTCTTGTTCCTGATCTCAGCGGGAAAGCTTTCAGTCTTTCACCATTGAGTCCAATGATAGTTGTAGTTTTTTCATATATGTACTTTACCATATTGAGGAAGCTTCCTTCTATTCCTATCTTTTGGAGTGTTTTTATCAAGAAAGGGTGCTGTATTTTGTCAAATGCCTTTTCTGCATCAATTGAGAGGATCATGTGATTTTTCTTCTTCAATTTATCAATGTGGTTTATTACACTAATTGATTTTCTTGTTTTGAACCACCCTTGCATACGTGGGATTAAAAACTACTTGACTGTGGTGTATAATTCTTTTAATGTGCTTTTGGATTCTGTCTGCAAGTATTTTGTTGAGGATTTTTGTGTCTATAGTTATTAGAGATATTGGTCTGTGATTTTCTTTTTTTTCAGTGTCTTTATCTGGTTTTGGTATTAGGGTGATGTTGGCTTCATAGAATGAGATTGGTAGTGTTCTTTGCTGTTCAATTTTTTGGAAGAGCTTGAGCAAGACTGGTGTTTGATTGTTTTTGAATGATTGGTAAAATTCACCTGTGAAGCCATCTGGTCCCAGGCTTTTCATCTTTGTGAGTTTTTTGATGACTGTTTCAATCTCTTCACTTGTGATTGGTTTGTTGAGGTCTATTTCTTCTAGGGTCAGTGTAGGTGGTTTGTGTGTTTCTAGGAATTTGTTCATCTTCTCTACATTGTCTAGTTTTTTAGCATACAGTTGGTCATAATATCCTCTTATATCTCTTTTATTTCTGTGGGGTCAGTAGTAATGTCCCCCCTCTCATTTCTGATTTTATTTATTTGCATCTTCTTTCTTTTTTCCTTTGTCAGTCTAGCTAAGGTTTGTTGATTTTGTTGATCTTCTCAAAGAACCAACTTTTGGTTTTGTTGATTCTATTTTTTTTTCTCTCTGTTTAATTTATTTCTGCTCAGATCTTTACTATTTCTTTCCTTTGGCTTGGTTTGGGATTAGTTTGCTGTTATTTCTCTAATTCCCCTAGAGTGCAGTTCGATCTTCAATTTTAGCTCTTTTTTCCTTTTTAAAGCATTGAGGGCTATACATTTCCCTCTCAGCACTGCCTTTGCAGTGTCTCATAGGTTTTGATATGTTGTGTTCTCATTTTCATTTGTCTCAAGATATTTGCTGAATTCTCTTGCAATTTCTTATTTGACCCACCGATTATTTAAGAGTGTATTGTTTCATCTCCATATATTTATGAATTTTCCCTTTTTTCATCCATTACTGATTTCCAGTTTCATTCAGTTAAAATGAGAGAAAGTGTTTCATATAATTTCAATCTTTTAAATTTACTGAAACTTGTCTTGTGACCCAACATATGGTCTATCTTGGAGAAGGATCCATGAGTACTTGAAAAGAAAGTATATCCTGATGTTTTGGGGTGCATTGCTCTATAGATATATGTTAAGTCTAGTTCATTTACCATATTATTCAAGTTCTCTGTTTCTTTATCTTCTGTCCAGATGTTCTATCCAATACTGAGAGTGGTGTATTGAAGTCTCCAACTATTATTATAGAGATATCTATTTCTCCCTTCAGTTTTGCCAGTGTGTGCCTCATGTACCTTGGGGGACTCAGGTTAGGTCCATAAAAATTTCTTCTTGATGAATTGTCTCTTTTATTAATATATAATGACCTTCTTCATCTCTTATAACACTTTTGCATTTGAAATCTATTTTGTCCAATATTAGTACCATTACTCCAGCTCTTTTTTTGGTTATTATTTGCATGGAATATCTTTCTAACTTTTCACTTTTTTTTTTTTTTAGATTTAATTATTTCTCCCCACCCCCTTTTTGTTTGCACTTTTTGTGTCTGTTTGTCTTCCCTGTTTCTTTAGGAGGCACCAGCAACTGAGCCCGCGACCTCTGACATGGGAGGGAGGCACTTAATCACTTGAGCCGCTGCCATTCCTTGCTTTGTTGTGTCTCTCATTGTGTTCTTCATCTTGTGTGTCTTGCTGTGACAGCCTGCCACGCCTGCCCATCACGTCAGCTCACTGTCTTGCTCATCCTCTTTAGGAGGCACTGGGAACCTCCTTAACATTCAATGTTATTAGTGTAAAGGCATTACTTACTTCATTACATCCTTCGGCTCTCTGTTGTCATATCATTCTACTGTCTGTCTTCTAACGCCTTTAATAATCTTCATTTCTAAACTCTTCTCCAAATCTCTCGCTCTTGTTTTTTTACTTTCAGGCTGCAGCACTCCCTTTAATATCTCTTGTAATTTTGGCTTTATGCTAACATATTCTATCAGTTTGTGTTTGTCTGTGAATACTTTGAACTCACCCTCATTTTTTAGGGACAGTTTTGCCAGATACAAAATTGTGGCTGACAGTTTTCCTCTTTCAGTACCTTAAATACATCATATCACTTGGCACTTAATCTTATCAAGTTTCCCTTGCATGTGATGCTTTGCTTTTCTCTTCTTGCTTTCAGAATCCTCTCTTTATCTTTGATATTTGTCATTCTGATAGTAGGTATCTCAGGGTAGGTCTATTTGGATTTATTTTGTTTGGAGTATACTGTCCTTCTTGGATATTGATATTTATGTCTTTCATAAGGATTGCAAAGTTTTTGGTCATTATTTCCTCAAATATTTTTTCTGCCCCTTTTCCATTTTCTTCTCCTTCTGGGACACTGATAATGTGAATGTTTGTGTGTTCTGCATTGTCATTCAAGTCTCTGAGACTCTGTTCTGTTTTCTCCATTCTCTTCTCTTTCTGTTCTCCTGTCTATTCCAGTTCAGATGTTCTGGCTTTGAAATCACTAATTCTGTCTTCAAGCATTTCAAATCTGCTCTTATGTACCTCTAATGTATTTTCAATCTCATCCATCATTTCATTCCCAAAAGGTCTGTTATTTTTCTTTGCAGGCTTTCAAGTTGTTCTTTATGCTCATCCAGTGTCTTCTTGATATCTTTTATTTCTTTAGTGATATTTTCTTTAAATTCTTTGAAGTGATTAAGGAGAGTTGAGTGATTATCACTGATTGTCTTAAATCCTATATCTTCAGAATATATGGTTAGTTCTTTTGGCTGGGCCATCTCTTCCTGTTTCCTAGTATGGCTTGTAATTTTTTGCTGATGTCTAGGCATCTAAATATGTTGGTGAATTTACTCTGACAGCCAGTTTCTCTCTCTTGCTCATTTTTTCCCCACAGTTCTTCTTTGATATTTGGTTCAACTTAGAAGTCTTTAAAATTGCCTGGTAAGTTATCAAAATCAGGCCAGGGACACACTAATGAGGCACAGATTTTCTCCCAGGGGTTAGAATACAGATAGAAAAGAGAACACTGTTTGTCCATGCAATTTCCAGACCAGACAGCAGACAGCACTCGTCAGTGCATCTTTCCACAGAGGTGTTTCAGTCTGGGCTTTTCTGTGTTCCTGTGTTGAATCTCCAGATTAGAGATTCAAAGCAGGCTCTACTGGCCAAATTCACTGAAGAAAAGTCCCCAGACTCCCCCTCCCTTTTCCCTTGAAATAGCTGACAGGAAGGAAGATGTCTGTTCCCCTCTCAGTCAGTTGCAGTGAGCCAGAGGTTTTACACCCCAGCTTAATATCTTGGGGGGTGAGGGATGGGAGACCTTCCTGGCTGCTGCCGGAGGCAGCCGGATCTTGTAACTCATATTTGTTGTTTCAGCTTCTTCGTCTCTCTGTCCCTCATCCTCCTGGGAGCTGTGTAGCACTGTCCTGGTCTGCTGACCCCCAAAGCAGGTTCCTTGGACAACTTTTGGTTCTTTCTCTGCTGTTTTTGTGAGAGCATTGAACTCTGCCTGTTTATGCGATGTTATCTTACCACAATTCTGGTCATGTTCCCAATATTTTTAGATAAATGGATGGGCAGAATGATATACATGAAAAAAAAATTAGTCATGCTCATCTCTAGATGGTAGGAATTACTAGTAAGTTTTATTTTTATTTTGTTCTTTTTGCTTATCTGTATTTTCTAATTTTCTAAAATGAATGTGATACTTTTGTTATAAGAAAAAAAAACAAAGTTATTATTTTAGAAAGTTAACACTTAAAGGAAGACTTACATTAGAAGTTTAAAACAAGATTAAAGTGGTAGAATGGAAGAAAAAGAAAGACCTAAAAAATAGCCATGTACACAGATTAGAGAGATTAGTAAAAACAGAAAGAGAATAAGAAGAAACTAAAATGCAGTTGATACCTTTCTTAAAATTAATAATTGATGTACTGTTATATGAGTTACTACACCCAGAGGACTGATGGATTTGCAGAGATTAATACTCTTTTCTCATTTGGTACCCCTTAATCCATGGCCTTGATTTTCAAGGTATTTTCCAGGACCTCAGGCATGATTTGGGATAACAAGCATTTTGTTTCAATATTAATTTTACTCTACCTTGTTTCAAAAGTATTTTCATTCATTACATTCACTCATTCATCCTCCATCTTGTTCTAGAAAAGATTTTAA
The DNA here is from genome assembly GCA_026826555.1 of Tolypeutes matacus. Taxonomy (NCBI): domain Eukaryota; kingdom Metazoa; phylum Chordata; class Mammalia; order Cingulata; family Chlamyphoridae; genus Tolypeutes; species Tolypeutes matacus. The sequence continues at coordinate 17,491,702 of JAKSZT010053764.1, read as the reverse complement.
ATGGCTATAAAATTATGGACAATAAGGCAAAAGAAATACAGAAAGAAATCAGGGTAAATGGGAAATTAGGGTTGAACAAGACCATAAAATGGTAGTAGTCCACATGGATGGGCTAAGACCCTGCACTGTTACCAAAGATGGACCACAAATTCACCCTTAAGCTTCAGCCTCAGCAAAAGAAAGGAGGAAACATGATTGTACATCAGAGCAACAGTAGAAGTCATGGAACAAGAACAACAAAAGAGGTAACCAACCTACTTGGGTCAAACTTGTCTGTGTCACCCTGCTCCATACACCACACCATGCTGAATACATGCCAAACATACTGACTCTAAAGTGATAGTCAGGCTGAGCAAATAGTTTGAATATAGAAATTCAAACCTAGCAAAAAGTTTCCAGGTTTCTGTGCACAATTCCATCTAAACTTGGTAAACTAAGTTTGAGCTGAAATCCTTTAAATTTGTGGGTAAAATTCTTATTTCTATCACTGGCTTCTCAATTATACTTACATGAAATCTGTTTCTATGCAGAAATACACGTTCTCTGATGGCTGTCCTTGTAGAAAATTCTATTTTGGGAGCAATGCCCTAAAAAATAAAATAAAAACAGCATAAAAAGAAGTAAAACTACTGGAAACAGTTTCTTTACCCTCTAAAATCATACAAGAACCTAACTGCTCTTCTGTGTGGTTGGCATAATCTACATGCATTATCTAAAATATATACTTAATAAGAATAACTAGCATTTATGTACTATGTACCATATACCATGCCTTGTCCTAAGTACTTTGCACACATTAACTCATCCAATCCTCACAACCTCAAGAGGTCGGTCCTAATAGTCTCCTATTTTTGTAGATGAGTAAATTAAGACACAGAGAGTTTAAGTAACTTGCCCAGCCAATAATGACACAGCTAGTATTTTAACCCATGACTTGGCAGTCATGATACAAACAAAGGCTAGAAATGTGCTTGTGCAATGGGGCTTGCTCTCTTCAATATCTGTCACTGCTCTGAGAAGAACTTCTCCCATATAGCTCCTGCTGTCCAGCCTGGGTCCAGGATGAACACACCTGGAGCAGCCCTGAGCCCAACCCACAGCAGGGAGCTAAGCCCAGCTACAACCGTGGCAGCTTGATGCAGAGCTGCCCAGCTAAGCTCAGCCTTGATCAGCAGACTCCCAGCCAGACCACAGTCAGTGTTGTGTTAAGCCACTGAATTTGGGGATGGCTTATTGTACAGCAATCAGTGTCAGACTTTCCTTTGCCTCCTGGCTCCTATTTTTCCACCCTGCCTTACCAATGCTCAACATAGTGGGTGACAATGAACCACTTAGCTCCAACAAGAATGAGGAAAGGTCCTGGTAGATTAACAAGACTATCACTGAAATCTCATGCTACAATCATCTAACTTTTGACGGATATAAAATAGAAAGTAATATATTTCAAGAGCTCCTGCCATCACTTCCCTTTACACTGTTTTGGAGTTTGGGGGAGGGGGTTAATGTTCTTTTCAATTTGAACCTGGGGGATAGCCCTATATGCGGCCTCTGGTCAAAGCCCGCTTTCAGAATGTTCTACTTACTACACTCATTGCTTTCTGCTATAGAACTCCAATCTACTTGATCCCAAATGCTTCAGCAGTGGACATCTGCTGTCTTTGCACAGCTCCCACCCATACTGCTCTCCCACCAAATAGAATCTTACTGTAAATGGCCAGGGGCTGGCATGGGACCCACGCTAAGTTCACTGAACACTCTCCCTAGGACAGAACACTTAAGAAGAGTGACATAAGGACTGAAAACAAGAAAATCAACCCAAAAAATTATATACATCAAGAGAATTCAGAACAGTAGCTAATTAGAAAATTAATACACAAAAATCAATAATCTTAATATATAAACAAACAACAAGCAGAAGACACAGGGGGAAGAAAAGATCTTATTTCCAATAGCAACAAAAAATAAAATACCTAGGACTAAATATAACAAGAAGTGCTAAAGAGCTATATGAAGAAAACTGCTCCTAAGGGGCGGAAAAAAAAAAAAAAAAAAACCTGAACAAATGGAAAATACCATGTTTTTGGTTAAGAATTGTCAACATCATAGAGGTCAATTCTCCTTAGGTTAATGTATAAATTTAATGCAATAATAATGCAATTGTTTGGTAGGGCTAGGGAGAGGGGTTTAGACAAGCTGATTATATTCAAATGGAAAAACAAAAAAACAAGAAGAGCAGGAAAGTTTTGAAAAAGAAGAAATTGGGGGGAGGGAGAGGACCATCTCCACCACATAGAAAGCCTTTTATAAAGCTCAATAATTAAAACAGTATGGTTCTAGCACACGAATTAATGGAATAGAGCAGAGATTAAGTCATTCGATCCACTATACATGGAGATTTAGTATATGATAAATGCATTTTTAATTAGCAGGAAAAGATGAGTAATTCAATAATTCGTGTGGGACAACAAAATAGCTATCTGAAAAAAAAAAAATAGGGTTGACTCTATGCCTTTTACTTTGCACCAAAAATAAACTGTAAATGGTCTGAAGTTTTAAACATTAAAAAATAAAATCACACAAGCCCTAGAAAAAATCCTGAAACACTTTTTATAATCTTCAAGTGAAGATGTATGATATAAAATATAGTCATAGAAAATGTGGATCACTATAAAAACATGAAAATTAAAAAATCTGCATAGCCCAAAACCCCACAAAGTGGGAAAAATATTTGCAACTCATAAAACAAAAAGCTAGCTTCCCCACTATATAAAAAGCTTCTTCAAAGTGATTAGAAAAAGACAAATACCCAATGAATATTAGCAAAGACATTTCACCAGTAAAGGGAATATAAGTAGGTCTTAAATATATGCCTCTCACTCAAAATTAAAAATGTAAATCAATTCCAATTTTCATTGATAAATTAAACTGTGATAAATTAAAACTGTGCTATTTTTCACCACTCTGATTGGCAAACACTAAAATATTTTATAATACATTATATCAAAGGGGATGGGAAGCACTTGCACATTCTGGTAGAGAATAAAATGGTATTTTTTTCTATGGAGAGCAATCTACCACATTTTGAAATGTGTATACCCTTGGCCCCAGAAATTTTCGTTTTTAGGTATTTATTCTACAGATAAATATATACTAAATGATCTATTTAGTAAATTCTTAATTACAGCTTTATTTATAATATCAAAAAATTGAAGATAAAGCAAATACCCATAGAACACTGATTAAATAAATTATAAGACCTCCTCACAATGGAATACTATGCAGGCACTTACAAGAATGAGCAGTTCTACATGTTGATGTGGCAAAATCTCTAAGGTGCATCAAGTGAAAAATGCAAAGTACAGTACAGTGTGCATGTATATTGTACAAACCATCTATTAATTCTTCTTTCTTAGAAGCTTCCTTTATGCTTTCCTTGTGCCTAACCACTGTTTTTTCCTCTCTACCATGTTGGCAGCCCTCTCTTTCCTAATGGTTTTGTTGTTGGGACAACAAAAAATGGACCCTCTTACCCAGCCATCCCCCAGTTGTGGGCACTTTCCTTGGCTCATTTCTTGGCCCTCTACACACCCTTTCAACTGTCATGGCTTCAATTCTCTCTCCCAGAGAGATGGCTACCAAGGCTCATTCTCCAGCCACAAGGAACATTTACACACTGCTGTCATCCGTCCATTTAGTGTCATTATGGCTAAAGTCAGACTTGTCACTCCCCACAGGGGTTTCCTCACATTGTCATTGTCTCCACCAGTGATACTGTAATTCTTCCGTTACCCGGGCTCAAGCCTTCAGAGTTGCCTTCTACACCTTCTCCATCATCAAACAGATCCTGTCACCAAGTCCTACTGATTCTTCTGACATGTTAACTCATTTTTATCTATCCCAAACCACTGTTTATATTGCCTCCTACCTTCATTAAAATCCTTATCTTTTGCTTTAACTATTACAATAACTTCTAAGGGTTATCTCTGCTCATTCTAACTCCCAAAATCTATCTTGCACATTGCTGCCAAATAATGAAGCACATCTTTCATCATGTCAGTGACCTGCCACAAATAAAAATATTTGTTTCCCAATGCTCAAGTCCTACAATAGAAATAGCAACTAACATTCTGTGAGAGCTCATGACCCCAGACACTATGCTATGTGCTAAAAACTACCATCCCATTTAATTCTCATAATCCTATGAGGTAAGTACAATTATTCCATCATTCCATTTTACAGATGATAAAACTGAAAAATGGACAAAAACTGGAAACAACCCAAATGTATGTCAATTAAATGAACAAATGTGGTATACCTACATAATGGATCTAATCAGCAATAAAAAGGAATGAACTATTGTTTTACACAATTACTTGGATGAATCTCAAAGGCATTGTGCTGAGTTAAAGAAGCCAGTGTCCGAAGGTTACATACTGCATGATTCTATTTATAAGACATTCTCAAAGACACAAAACAATAACAGATCAGTGGCTAGGAATGCGGGGAGGATGTGCCTATAAAAACAGAAAATGAGGGAGATTTGGCTGGGCATCATCAAAATTCCTGAACATGGTGGTGGTTTAAAAAATCTGTATATATGGGGAGTGGATGTGACTCAAGCTGTTGAGCGCCTGTGGGAGGTCCTGGGTTTGGTTTCCAGTGCCTCCTAAAAACAAAAGCAAACAACAAACAAACAAAGGCAAAAAAACAACTCAAGGGAGCCAATATTGCTCAATGGTTGAGCACCAGCTTCCCACATACAAGGTCCTGGGTTCAATCTCTGACCCCAGTACCTCAAGAAAGAAAAAAATCTGTACATATGTTAAAATTCATAAACCTATACATCAAAAATGCCCACCTTATTGTATGGTAATTTTTAAAATAATTTTTTTTGTAAACTGAAGCTTAGACACCAAGCAATTTTCCTAAGGTCACACAGCTTGTAAATGGCAAAACGGGCAGGAATCTGAATTGGATTAAGTTAACACTGTTTCCATTTGACCCCAGCGACTCACCTGTTCCTCTCTGAGCATGAGCCCCCTGCTCTGCTCTCCCCCAGAGAAGATCCTTTAGCCAAGCTCTCCTTGCCCTAGGGGGTGTGTTTCCTTTCTTCTTTTCCCATTCAAATCCTACCTGTCTATAAAATGGCTTCATCCTAATTCCTCCAGACAAGCCCATAGCAGTTTCTCCCTCCAGTTTCTAATAGTTAATATTCATTTATATAGCTTATGTAACTTATACTCCAGGTACCTCCAAAAAGGATTTTCATTCAGCTAAAGCCTTGAGAGAAAGGAACCTGACAGGCACTGCATGCTTTCTACATGTGCCAGGCACTGTACGCGGCTTTAGCATGCATGATCTAGTAGTTTTAGACTTCACACAGCCTGCAGAGCAGACAGTTTTATTTATTTTTATTATTTTTTTTTTTTTAAAGATTTTATTTATTTATTCATTTATCCCCCCCCTTGCTGCTTGTGCTCACTGGGTCAGCTAACCACGCCGTGCGGGCGGGCTTGCCTTCACCAGGAGGCCTCGGGAACCGAACCCGGGGCCTCCCATATGGTAAACGGGAGCCCTACTGATTGAGCCACAGCCGCTTCCCCAAGAGCAGACAGTTTTACCTCTGTTTTACACATAAAAGAACAGGCTCAGAGAGGTTAAATAAACAGGTTGCCCAAGGTCTCACAGTGGTTGAGCCAGGGATTTGAAATCCTGACTGCAGAGCCCACCTTCTTTGCACTACCCCTGGGCCTCACCCAGCAGCTAATCAGCTGGCCACATACTTGCCTGAACACTCTCTATGCAACAAGTCCTCAAAGGTATAACCTACATCCTTAACTCCTATTTTGCCTCTAGAATGCAAGTATGCCCCAAGAGTTCTAAGCCTGGACTAGTGACTCCAGAAAAGATTTCTGAGCTTATAAGCACAAAGGGCCCAGTTGCTGCACAAAGTTAGATAATCCAGGAGTCCATTTGGAAAAGAATGTACAAAGAAATCAATAGCACAGCCTCATCTCCTGTTATCAAGACTGCCCATATGAAGAAGAAAGTGTGGGAAACGATAGGATTCACCATGGTATTGGTAGAATCACAAGACCCTCACCTGTGTGCCAAGCCCTGGGCCTGGATGAGAAAGAAACATTTTTCTGGCTTCCAGAGTATCTATGGCTCAGCAGCCTGAGCCTGAACAACTCAACTCTTGAGCCACAGCCTTGTGCCATCTTATCACTGCCTAACAGAGAGGCAGTATTAACCTTTTAATGACAACACAATAAAAAATAGCTCACATTTATTGTGTACTTAACTATACACCAGGTATTATGCTAAACAATATATATATATTATCTCATTTAACCCTCACAATAACCTGATAAGGCAAGTACTATTATCAGTCCCGTTTTACAGATGATGAAACTGAAGCATACAGAAATTAAGTAACTTAACCAAGGTCACACTGTTATTGAGTGACAAAACTAAGACTGAACCCAGACAGTCTAACTCTACACTTAACCACCATATATACAGAAGCCTAATGGATCTTCAGACCCCTGGTCCTCTGCCTAGATAGGAAGAAAGGGGTCTCCTGTCAGGAAGTAAACCACACCCTCAAACACATTCTTGGTCCCTCCACTCTTGGCAGTGATTTACAGAATAACAAGGACTACCTCTTTTTTCTCACTGCAGTGCTAATTTTAACATAGCATAAAAATTTAGAGCTGAAATTTAGAGACTACCATGCTCAATCTCCTTAACAATGGGATGATGGTATAATGATTAGGTCATTAAAAACAATTTAACACCAGGATTTTTCTAGAATCACTTTACTAAAATAAAACTAAATTATTGACTCAAGTTAATCATTTTAAAAATTTCACTTTATAAATTCAGTCTTCACCTAACAAGAGAACAGATTATATCCCAGAAAAGGAAAAGTCACATTTTAGAGGAGGAAAATAAATTTAATTATTAACAAATTGAAGAGGATACAAACAAAATGAATGATTTGCCTGATCTGTACACATAATTCATTCTCACTGCCTAAAATAATGATGAAGAGAAATAAACATGAGAGAAGGATCATTGTGCAGAGACAATAAGTGTAGATCCTGAAGCCCTACAAGCCAGCAGGAGAATCATTTCCCCATCGCTCGCCAGCTCTATGACCTTGGGTCCATTTCTCAAACTTGCTAATGAGGCAGGCTAGTTTAGGGAATGGGAAGGTGACTGGCAGAGAAACATGGCCGTGAAACACACGGCCATGGAACCCACCTGGAACCCACCTGAGGGAAAGACCCCACGCCAGAAGGCTGCTGGAAGAATCTCACGAGAACCCCCAATTAGAACGAGATTTCCTCCAGGATCAAGGAAAAGCCCAGATATTCTCATGGGCTTTATCATTGGGCTCCCCAGAGGAATTGACAGGTGGGGTAATCAATAAAAACAGCAAACAACTGAGACCCCTCCCCCAAACATTAACAAGGGGAGGAATAATTAATGGTTTAAAAAGCAGAGGCTAAACTGGCCCTTTTCTCCTTTTTCTGCCTGGACCAGCCCACAAGTGTACCTGGGACCCATAATCTGTTATTTTCTCCCATTTCTATTCTCTTCTCTCATTTCCTTAATAAACGACTGGCCTAACTAAACTGGCGTGTTCTTAAATTCTTTCATGTAACTTAGCCAAGAACCTGGAGGAAATCCGGCAGCACTACTTCAGCTTCCACAAGCATAAAATGGGAAAAAGAACAAGAGCCACCTCCCTGGGTGAAGGAAGACATAAGGAGATCATTCAAGCAAGGGGCTCAGCACAGAGTCTGGCTCCTAGAAAGCATTCCATGAATGTCAGCTGTTATTAAAACTTCAGCAACTGGTAATGTATGTAGAACTTTTAATTAGGTTGACTGTAAATGTGTGGAAATGGATAGAGTTGATGGTAACACATTATAGTGAATATAACTAACATAGCTGATTTATAATTGTGACTGTGGCTGAAGGGGGTAGTCCAGGGACATAAATGTCAATTGAAAGAAAACTAGAGAATAATCTAGGGACGGTATAACATAGTGGACTCGGTGGTGGGTGAGGATTGTGGCTAATAGTAAAATTACAAGAATGTTCTTCTATGAACCAGAACAAATGTACGTCTCTATTACAAGGAGGTAAGAATATGGTGATACATGGAAAAAATACAATTAATGTAACTTATGGACTATTGTTAACAGCAATATTGTAATATTCTTGCATCAATGTCAAAGAAGGTACTATATCAATGCTAAGGATAATAAGGGACTTTTTTTTCTATTGGAATTAGGAAAACGTTCAAAAATTTACCGAGGCAATGACTGTACAACTCTGTGATGAAAGTGAGAGCCACTGAGTGTAGTTTTGGATGGCGTGTACAAGGCATGGGACTATATAACACAGTGACTCATGTGGTAGATGATGGACTATGGTTAACAGTATAACTATGGGAGCATTCTCTCATGAACTATAATGAATAAATGATAGCTGGAAAATGTCCTTATTAAAAATTTCTTTTCCTAGCTCTCTCTGCCTAGAGGGGCCTGCACCAGTCTTGGTGTGTATTTCCGTCTTTTTCTCCCATTTCTCAGCAAGCTCTGTTCTTTCCCCCATTTCCCAAATATTTTTACTGGCCTAAGCAAAAAAAAATTCTTTTCTTGAGCAGCTCTGAAAAATTCAAATACCTTCCCCAGATCTAGTTGAACTGGTTTTCTATTCACCTAATCTTAGTAGTTTACTCTTTGTTCTTAGTTCCTAGGACAATAACCAGACCTTCCCAGTTCTACTCCCAGGAAAGTCAGAAATAAGATAACATCTCAGCAAAACCACAGAATGGTGCCAGGAGCACCTTATAGCACAGGAAATCTGCAACTTCCCTGGGATAAAAGGCTGTGAACTGTGACATCAAATAGGAGTTTTGCATACAGGAGATAACACAGATTTTTAAAAATTGCCCACATTTCCTTCAGGAGACCCTGTCATCACCCACATGGTAGAATGCATCAAGTAGTCCATTGGTGATTCCCCAGTCCTGAGGATTCTGGGATGGTGATGCCCACTCCACCTCTGAGAGGGGGCTTAGATCCCATGGGGCAGATGAATGGGACTTTCTTGCTTGCAGTTGCAGACTCTCTCTGTCCCTATATTTCTTATGTAACCAAAAGCTTATTTAAAAATAAAAAGTAAAAATTTTAAAAAAGATCTAAGACATAAGGAAAAAACAAACAAAAAATATATAGTTTGATTAACTTGTAAGAATTAATACTTCATCTTTAATGCATGGGGAATAATGGTATCTTTCCATATATTTCAAAGCCCTTTCTCTGAAGATCACCTGCATTTATAAATCCTATAAACACAACTTCCTGTAGGTTCTTCTTCCTCTTTATGCCCATAAAATTAAACAGATAACACTTAAAAATGTGTTCTTCTTTGGCTTGATACTTTGCTGAGTACCAGCCTAGTGTTGATAGATAGCTTTTATTAACAGAAGACTAATACAAGCCAAAGTTAATATAATGGAGTATCCTGCACCTGGGTCTGAAGACCAATACCCCAATAACTCAAATTAATAAAAGGTAGCATCTCATATGCACTGTAGATATGTGATATACAAACAATAACTGAGGGAAAAAAAACTGGTTTCAGTATTAATTCACCAAATCCACAAAGATGAGATCTTAAAGTTATAGTCATTAGAATTCTGATTGGGACAACCTTTGAGGAATGTCTGCTGTTTGCAGTGCTAGAATTAGAAGCGCTGTCATCATATGCATTATAGAAACAGGGATCCTGCAGAAGATATATTCTGCACAATATTCCCCACAAAGTATAGATTAAATAAATTTTATTAAATAATAACAGTATCAATTTATAAAGCAGTCACAGAAGACAAGAGTTCAATATTAAATATGCTTTTTATAATGCACAGACATATTGCCCTTAAAATGGAGGTCATCCAAGTGACATAAAAGTCAAGAAAATTATCAGAATTGCTGCAGAGATAAAAATCATTGCAGATAACATAAAAATTAATAGATTGTGTTTGGGCTCGGATAATGTCCCCAAAACAGTTAGGTCAACTTAATATCTGCTGTGTCTTTTTAAGAATCTTCATTAACATTACTTTTGAACCCCTTTCAGTTTTCTCTCTGTTAAATGGAGACCATAATACCTGCCTTGTTAACTTGAGAACTGTTATGAGGAAAATGAGATAGCACATGTGAAAAAACTGAACACACAAAATAAATGAGAGGTAGCATTGTTACTATCACTACTCTACTCTACCATTATTATTACTAAAACAATAGCTATGACTAAATAAACTGATATCAAATCTTTCTGTTAATCTGCATTAAGAGGAAGTGAAAAAAAGCAATTTTTAAATAACGATGTGACTATGAATATAGCAATGATGTAGTCTGACAAGCTGTCTCCAACTCTCAGATCGATAGTAGGAATCAGTATAATTTGGTATCTTGAGGTTGACATCTAAAGAAGGCTACTAAATAGAAAAACAGGGTACTAACCAAGATGAGGGGATCTGCCCAAGATCAAGCCCTATCAGGAATAAAACGTTCAGGTCCCTAGAATTTTTCTCCCACCTGAAAGCCCAGCTGGTACAAATCACTTACTGGAAAACCTACAGCCGTCTTCATGAGCACCTCCCTACACATCCCAGGGTGCGTTGGTGTCAGCTTGGGCTCCGGAAAAAGAAAATCTCGTGTGTTTTCTTCATAGCAGGCCAACTCTTCCCACGCTAGAAAGAAAGGAAAAACAAACTTAAGAAAAGTAGAATTATGTTCTGAAAATGATGTGTTCACACTCCCAAGTCTAATAAAATAAAAGTTCAGAGAGAGAGGGCAGAGAAAGGCTCATACAAAAATGGGCCTTTTTGGTCCCAGCATCTGGTATTCAAGAGGAGAACGACTTACTTCTTTTTCCTCCTGGTAATTTTTAAAAGCTCTTCTAAGTAATAACAGAGGAAAAAAAAAAAAGACTATCTAAAGGGCTTTTTGTCAAAACAAAACCAACAGGAGTATCTATCTTTCCATGCAGCCATTCCCATTCTTTCTTTCAACAAATGTTTGTGAAGGACATACCTTGGGCCAGCGCCTGGGGATAGAACAGGAACAAGGCAGAAATATCCCTGACCACATGAAGTTTCCAGTATAGACGGGGTTAAATGTGTTCTGGATGCAAGGGATGGTGGCGTTCAAATGACACCGAGAACAGCTAGAGCTGTGGTTGTCAGCAGGGGAGGGTACCACAGGGGGCCCTTTGGAGATTTGTGGGGACATTTCATGGACAGAAGGCAGGAGTGTTAGGTGAGCCACAGTGCTAAAGACATTCCTGCCCATCAAACAATTTTCCCCATCCTGCTCAACTTCCAAATGTCCAACCAGACATTCTTGCAGGCTAAAAACATATTTATGGGAAGTGGATGTGGCTCAAGCGATTGGGCTCCTGTCTACCATATAGGAGGTCCAGAGTTTGATTCCCAGTGCCTCCTAGTGAAGGCAAGCTGTCCCGCGCAGTGAGCTGGCCCAGGCGGAAAGCTGGCCCACACAGAGTGCCGGCCTGCCCAGAAGTGCTGGCCCACGCAGGAGTGCTGGCCTGTGCAGAGAGCCTGTGCAGCAAGATGATGCAACAAAAAGAGACACAGAGTTGAGACAATAAGAGATGCAGCAGATGAGGGAGCTGAGGTGGCGCAAGAGATTGAGCACCTCTCTCCCACTCCAGAAGGTCTCAGGGTTGATTCCTGGTGCTGCCTAAAAAGAAAACAAGCAGACACAAAAGAACACACAGCGAAAGGACACAGAGAACAGACAGTGAGCTCAAAAACAATGGGGGCAGGAGATAAATAAATAAATCTTTAAAAAAATTAAAAAAATAAAAACATATTTATAATCATCTGAGCCTAAAACCTAACTCAATTTTATATATAAACACAAACCACTTTTTTGCATGATTTTAAAATACACTGAGCTTTCCAGGAAAGCAGGTACCATGTGTATCAAGGAACGGGTGTACTTTATTTTGTTTGGGTCTTTACCAAAGAGCTGTTTGGCAATTTAAAAAATCATGTCACATTTAAATACTTCATTATACCTCCATGGTAATTGTGCTCAGTGTTTAAATTCTTATATACATATCATTTTATTATAAATCATTCTCCTTTTATTTCTTCTTTATATTACAGGAAGAATACTGTATTGATTTTTTTGCAGTGATTTATATAAGGTGGATATATTAACTATGACTATTATTTCAGTACAGTAAAAGAGATGTTACAAAATACTCATTGCAAAAAGAAGACCTTGGGTCAAATGGGATTGAGAACCATTGAGCTGAAGGACAGAGAAACTGCCATTTGAGCCATCCTCATCTACACTAGAGTTGCCACACAAGTGGTTTGGCCTGAGAGTGACTCCTGTACAAAGAATGACCAAAAAAAGTAACTGGAGTCAATGAGGTAGTTTTATATTAATTGGTGATTGCCTTTTTATCTGAGAAGAATTCTCATAAAGGTATATTTCTGTACATCAGCTGAAGAAAATAATTGACTTTACATCAAATGATACGATGGATTAATTTTTTCTCCCTACTTATTCCACTTAATGTTTGGGTTCTAATGAGGAAAGAATCAGAATGTGAAAAAGTACTCTGTATTTTTGGCCACAATATCATTTCTTTCCTTTCTTCGCCTCCCAAACATGCTCCAGTCACAATGGACTGATGTATTTTCCTCTTCTCTGCTATGTACTTCCACAGCTTATGCTATTCCTTCCAAAATGCCCTTTCTTCCTTCCTAGTCTGTTGAGCCTATTCGGCTTCAAAGTTTTACTCAAATGTCTTACAATATCTCCAGCATAACACATCCATAATAGAACTCTTGATTTTTTTTCCCCCAACCAGCACACCCCTAGTCTTCCCATCAGAGGAAATGGGCCCATATTATGCCAGTTGCTGAAGATAAAAATCTAGGATGCATCCTTGATTCCACTCTCTCTCATTCCTTTTATCAATCCATTAGTAAGCCCTGATGACTCTAACTTCAAAATAAATTTAAAATCTGTCCCCTTCAGTCCATCTTTACAGCTATCACCCTGGTCCAAGCTACCACCTCTCTCTTAGACTTCAGAAACAGCCTTTCACCTGCTTACAACCTTCAAAAGGCTTCCCACCATATTAGAATAAAATCCTAGCTTTCAAGGCTCTACCAAAGCAGGCCTCTAATTGCCTCTCTTACTTCATTTATCACCATTCCATTCTCCCCATTGATCATTCCATGTCATCACTCCTGCCCTTGCTGCTGGCCTTCGCACGTCAAGTTCACCTCAACCTCAGAGCTCTGCCCTACTGCTCTTTCTCCCTGTAATGTTCCTTCACCAGCTCCCTACATGGCTACTCGCTCCTGTGGGATGAAAGGCCTTGGATTAGATTTCTCTCTTCAGAAAGACAGCCCAACCTAAAGGAGCATCCCTTCCCTGCCACTCCCTATCACAAGATGCTGTTTTACTTTCAACATAATATTGATCAATAACTGATATTGTGTTCATGTATTTATTTATGATCCGCTTCCATGACTGTTCCACGAAAAGAGGGACTCTGTCTTATTCATTATCATATCTCTGGGAGAAGTGTCCCTAGAAAAGTGTGAGGCCTTGGGCAGTTCAACAGTGCAGAGCCCAGCCAGGACCAGAACACCTGAAAAGAGGCCACAATGTCAGCATCTTTCACAGGCCACTTGGGATAGCATTTCAAAATTGAATTTCAATGATATTCACAAAAGAGTGGTAGCTGTTCCCAAGTCTGTGGTACATGGCAGGTAATTGATAAATGCTTCTTGAATAAATGAACTGTGAGGATAAAAATGAAGTAACTTACTTAAGTACCTGCTTACATTAGCCACTCAGTAAATATTAGTTACCCTCTTTGAGACTCATTCTCCAGAAATTTCCAGAGCTGTAAAAAAAAAAAAAAGAATTGTGAAACTCCTCAATACAATCTCTCTGGTCGAGGTCACTTTTTGGAGATCCAAAACTGCCACTCAGTGTATGAAAATGTCAACACACCAAGGGGGTATTAAAAATAATAAACAAACATATTCACTGAACAAGTCTCATAGGCCAAGTGAAGTGTCTGAAATAACTCAGTGTTCTTAATAGGCTAATGGCCCAGTCAGTGACATCATCAATGGCATCACTTAACAAATTCTCACTCCCCCCACCCCTCCAGAATGGGAAACAAATGGGACTTTAAGAGAAATAGTAATTTTAATAACTATATTGGCTAGAAAATGTCTAACACTTACAAAGCATATCAGTTTTGAAAATGTCCCTCTAGATATGAGATCTCCTTTGATTGCCTTTTTGACAGATAAGGAAATTGAGGCTCTGAGGGCTTAAGACACTTGCCTGATGGTACAAGGATAGTGGGTGGCAAAAGAGGAATTCAAAACTAGATTATCTGAGGCTGATATTCTTTCCTTGCTGATACCCAGTAAAAATCAGAGCATAAAATCAAGCTCTGATTAAGAATGGGTGCACGTTTCCCCCTGGCATGGGACATGACTCCAGGGGATGAGCCTCCCTGGCATAGAGGGATTACTACCAAACACCAACTACCAATACAACTAGAAAAAGACCTTGACCAAAAGGGGCAAAAGTTAAAGACAAATGGGTTTATATGGCTAAGAGACTTCAAAGTGAGTTGGGAGGTCATTCCAGAGGTTATGCTTATGCACATCTCAGCAGGATCTCCTTGACTGCCACAGTAAATACTGTCTCAAATAATGGGGCACCTGAGGCCTCTGAAGACATCCACATACTATAGGCAGTGCAGACAGCTCAGGAGTTTGACGTCTTGCCAGTGGGCCCTATTTTAGAATTCGTGCTCCCCAGTGTGAATGAGTTGGACCCAGTTATGGTTTCCCTACACATGGCTCTTCTGCCCCTTCTATTTGAACCTATAGTTAGTACTAGAGTTGACAGGTGTATGTCCAAGAGACTTAAATCATTGGGCCGTCCATGTGCCAAGTGGGGCCTGAGTATCAACAGAGTTGCAACACCTACTCTCTAGTTCATTGGACTCACCCAGGACAACTAACAAGGAGATGATGATGAACAACAACCATCCCAAGGAACAGAGAGAGTCTGCAACTGCAAGCAAGATAGTCCCATTCATCTGCCCCATGGGATCTAAGCCCCCCCCTCAATTAGAGGCAAAGTGAGCATCACCATCCCAGAATCCTCAGGATTGGGGAATGAACAATGGACTAGAGTAGACTTTATGCTATTCTACTA
Organism: Tolypeutes matacus; assembly: GCA_026826555.1. Classification (NCBI taxonomy): domain Eukaryota; kingdom Metazoa; phylum Chordata; class Mammalia; order Cingulata; family Chlamyphoridae; genus Tolypeutes; species Tolypeutes matacus. Next base: position 17,476,376 of record JAKSZT010053764.1, on the reverse strand, counting down.
TAGAATTATTGTTATTCTAGCAATGGAAGAACTTTTCTCATTGATATGTAGCCAGTGGCCACCAGAGGTTCTGAAGGGAGGGAGAGGGAAAAATAGGTGTAATACGGGGGCATTTTTGGGACTTGGGAATTGTTATCTTGTCATAACTTACAAAATTGTGCTGGACAGAGTGTAAACTATAATGTAAATTATAATCCACACTTAGTGGCAATGTTCCAATATGTGTTCATCAATTGTAACAAATGTACCACACTAATGAAGGATGTTGTTAATGTGGGAAAGTGTGGGAGGGGCAGAGAGTGGGGCATACGGGAATCCACTATATGTTTTATGTAACATTTATGTAACCTAAGTATCTTTTTTTTTTTTTTTTTTTTAAAGATTTATTTATTTATTTATTCATTTATCCCCCCCTTGCTGCCCGTGTTCTCCGGGTCAGCCAACCGCGCCGCGTGGGCGGGCCCGCCTTCTTCACCAGGAGGCCCCGGGAACCGAACCCGGGGCCTCCCACATGGCAAACGGGAGCCCCACTGATTGAGCCACAGCCGCTTCCCTAACCTAAGTATCTTTTAAAAAAAAATTTTTTTAAGTTAAAAAAATGCCCATTAAAAAAAAAAGAATGGGTGCATGCTAAAATAACATTTACAGTTGTACTGAATAGATATCATTTAACCCAAAGTGGAGGAATTTAAATGGTTAACGAAAACATCAAGTTCACTGTCAAACAGGATTATGCTGCCCCCCTGTGTTCATTCACTTTTTTCCTCCTTCGTAAACTAAAGAACCCGAGGGAGGTCTTTATTTCTTCTGGGAAAAATCATTAGACTTCCTCATTGTTTAGCAGTCAAGCCATATGCAAATCTGAGGTATTTGTGTGATTAACTTAATGGTCATAATGTCTTTTGACTATAATAAATGTGTCTGAAAGTGCGAAGAAAAAAATATCCAAACAAAGAAATAAGCTACAGCAAAATGAGAAGGTAACTAATTAGCCAATGAAGAATTAGTCCCTGAGAAGCTAAATGTGGCCCATCTGATCCCACAGTGCAGTCTGTATGATACTTTAAGCAAATCATTTTTACCCAATTAGCCAGATCGAGGACCAGTGGATCAAGGGGGCTCATCAACGCCACCATGCACTGGTACCACCAATGTCATTCCAGGAAGACTGGCATAGTGTAGGGCTACGCTAAGTATACCCTCAGTGAACATATGTTGAATAAATTATGTAATGCACCTGAAGCTGAATAAAATTATCTTGAACAATTCAACTTCCACTAAAATTATAATCTGAAATTGAAGGATCATAGACATAAGGAAAACAAGTATGAATAAAGCCCCTATTTGTATCAGATTAACTTCTGAGTTATGACCAGTATTCATGCATCTAGCTTGAATATTCTCCATCATCACTGTCTTCAAATAACTTTCTCAAAGAGGGATTTCTGGCCACATGAAAAACATTTGGCAGTCCAAGATATATTAATTTTAAAAAGCAAGTTGCAGAATATGAGTATTCAGCTAACCTTAAAATGTATATTTGTGTATATTTGTACTAAAAGCATTATATACTAAATACTTTAGGAACAGTCTAAAAAGGTACACAAGAAATTGTTAATTGTGTTTAGCTGTTAGGAGTTGACAATGAATGAGGCCTTTGATTTTATTTTTATACTGTATACTTTTGTGTTAACTTTTTACAGTGAGAATATTTATGTATTAATACTAGGTAAACTGCGAATATTCTCGCTGTCCTGATTTTGCGATAATCAGGATAGGCTAAACATTCACTATATTAGAAATCATGCATGTGTCCCCAGACCTAGTTTTTCTCCCTAGGTCTGGTTTTTAGAATGCTGGTGATAAACTAAGCCTGATTTATTATATGACCATCCTGTATGGGAATTAAACTGTAACTTTGGGTATCTTTGGTCAACTTTAAGAAATATAGCAGTGGGACGGATGTGGCTCTGGTGGTTGGGCGTCCATCTCCCATATGGAGGGACCTGGGTTCGAACCCGGGAACCTCCCATTAAAAATTTTAAAATATATATATAAAAGGTGTGTGGGCCACCAGGCCCCATGTGCAGGTGAGCCGCCAGGCCCCACAAGCCACGCAGCAAGATGACGACATAACAGGAGAGTGACACAAGGGAGAGCCAAGACGAGACGCACAGAAAAACCAGGAACTAAGGTGGCGCAGGCAGTAGTAGGCTGCCTCTCTTCCACATCGGAGGTTCCGAGGATCAAATCCCAGCGAAGACAGGAAGAGAAGGATGAGAAGAGAGAGCATGAAACAGACACAGAGAGTTGCCCAGCAAATGGACACGAAACAGCAAAAGTGTGTGTGTGGGGGTAAAAATGGATAAAAGTAAATAAATAAATAAATCCTTTAAAAAATGTATAGGGGAGGAAGATTTGGACTATAGTTAGTAGTAATACTTTGACGATGCTCTTTCATGATTTGTTATCAAATGTTTCACAACAATGAAGGATGTTTGTTGGGGGGAAATGTGTGGGAGCCCTATATGATGTTATGCATGTTTTTTTGTAAGATCACGATGTTTACTGAACACCAAAATGGGCATATTTCTATTTTATTAGCATACTAAATTATAACTTGCTGGTTAGCAGTGATACATGTTTGAATGTAAAACTGGGTCAAATAAGAAAAAAATAACTTACAGAAAAACACTCAATGCCCTGGTTTGAGCTTGTCGTTTTTAGGCTGAAAAATGTTTCATGAGATTTTCTGAAAAGCAGGAAGGAAGCATCTCTGATCTTCCCTCTTTTCTGCCTACCTAAGAAAATAATTATATATCCAAGAAAGTAATGACATATCCCTAGATCCATGAGAGTGGGATTCTTATCTGTGTGCAACGGCTACATAAGAACCAAGAGTCAGAAGAAAGAACTACAGACTCTTGGGTCAACTCCACTCCCCTAAGGCGCCTGACCTACCCTTGGGATATCCATGGTGGTCAGCGGCTGTGATACTCATAATAAACCTCCATACCTCAGCCTCCTGTGCTTTAAGCTCAGGAACCCGACAGGCTCACCTTCCTTCCCCCATGCTCCCTCAGGGAATGGAAACTTTTAACTTAGCTCTGTCCTGGAAAATCTCTAAGACATCACTCTGTCTCTCAGCTCAATCACTACAACCACCAGCAAGGGGCATTAATTCCACTCAGGTAATCTAAGCCTCACTGAGTGGGAACTAAACACAGGATGAGAATAAAGATCACACCTGTATCAATTACCATTATTTTACTTTGACTACATCTGGGGATATAGAAAAATGCAATTATGATAAACTATTACAAAGAAGGGGTACATCATGCTAGAAATGCCAATAATATGGGAATTTAATCTGTAAGGGAAGACAGGAAAGCTTCTGTGAAGAAGTGACTCGAGCTGAAAGTTGTAGAATAATAAAAATCAACTAGGTAGAAAGAAAAAGGAAGAGAACCAGATAGAATAAATACCACGTGCAAAGGCCCTGATGTGGAAGAAAGAAGGCCAATGTGACTGAGCAGAGGAAGTAGAGGAGGAGTGTGGGATGGAAGAAGGCTAGAGAGACAGGTAGGGACCAGATCATGTAGGTCTTGTGGCCTTTTTTGTCTTGATCCTAAAAGTAGTGCTAAGTCAATAACGGCATTGAGACAGTTGGTGACATCAACAGATTTGCAATTTGTAAATGCCAATCCAGCTTCAAAGTGAAATACAGTTTAAAGGGGGCCAGGATGGATACAGAAAGATCAATTAAGAAGCTGACACCCTAATCCAGATGTGAAAAATTACCAATGGTAATTTTTGTTGGTGATGGAAATGAAGAGAAGTAGATGAATTTCAGACCTCACCAGAAGTTAAAATCTGAAGGACTCAAATTCCAGGAAGATAGCGGATTAGAGAAACACAGGACTCACTTCTTTCTCAGAAAAATAACCAGAGTACAGGCAGGAACAACCTGGAAAAAAATGGTCTAGGATTTAGGACGCTACAGGAAGGTTGGACACTACTCAGAAAAGAGAGGAGCACAGGAAAACAATCTTGACGGGAAGACTCTGAGTAGCTGCAGCTAGAGCCACCAGCATCCTTCCCCCACCCACAGAGCAGACAGCTTTGAATTCTCTGGTTTCTAGCCTGTGGCTACAAAGAGGGCCACAGGGGTCTACCTCCCCAGGAAACAGGAGAGAGAGGGACACAGCCTTAGGCTGATTCAGCTTTTGGCCAACAAATTTGTTCTGCTGTGTACCATGACCCCTTCCAGGCCAAGTGGGGCCATACCATTGTTGCCATGGGAGCCAGCATGGGACAAAAGAGATCCAGCCCTCTCAATCACCCTCCCTACTAACAAGGACTGGTTGTTGAGGATGTAGAGGGGAATGGAATTATTTCCTACCTAAGAAAAGGGAGGGGGCTGCTGGTAAAGGTTGAGGAACAGTCTCTGAGAAAGTTTGATTTGTAAGGCTCAGAGTAGCCTTAAGGCAGGAACCTTTGTCACATTGCTGCAGTCGGTATTGCAACAAACACACTCTGACCAGGTTTTGAACTGAGAGGGCCATCTGCTGGCAGAACAAGAAAGTACATGTGAAGAAATGGAAAGGAAATAACTGAGAGAGGCTTTTTCTGGACTTTACAGCCTCCCTCCTAAAGGTTGTTGGAAGTGGCTGTGCAACCCATTACTGGATCCATGGCCCATATTTGAGCAACTAACAGGGGCAATCCTAAAGACCTAGAGCAGGTTGAACCAAGAATCAAAGAACAGCAGTAACACACAGCCTCATACCACTAAATCCCTATGCACAAGAGAAATTGAGCATCACAATAAACTCATCATCACAATCAGATGCCCAGACATCACCAAAAAAATTACAAGCCACACTAAGAAAATGGAAGAAACGGCCCAAACAAAGGAACATATCAAAGCCCCAGATGAGACACAGGATTTGAAACAACTAATCAAGAAGATTCATACAAATCTCCTAAATCAAATCAACTAGTTGAAAGACAATATGGCTAAAGAGATAAAGGACGTCAAGAAGACACTGGGTGAGCACAAAGAAGAATTTGAAAACATGAATAGAAAAATAACAGAGCTATGGGAATGAAAGACTCAATAGGTGAGATCAAAACTCATTAGAGGCATACAAAAGCAGACTTGCAATGATAAAAGAAAGAATAAGTGGTGCAGAAAACAGAACAGCTGAAATTGAAGAGAGAACAGAGAGAGAAAAGAGTGGAAAAAATAAGCAAGGGCTCAATGAGTTGAATGATACACAAAACACAACAACTTATGTGTCATGGGAGTTCCAGAATGAAAGAGAAGGGAAAGGGGGCAGAAAGAGTATTTGAGGAAAGAATGGCCAAAAATTTCCCAACTTTCATGAAAGAAATGAATTTACATGTGCCAGAAGCCCAGTGTATCCCAATTAGAATAAATCCAAATAGACTTACTCCAAGACATATAATATTCATAATGTCAAAAATAAAGAGAAATTTCTGAGAGAAGCAAGGGAGAAGCAAACCATCACATACAAGGGAGAAGCAAACCATCACATACACATTGCACCAGTGAGAGTGCAAATTTCTCATCAGAAATCATGGAGGCAAGAAGATACTGGTATGATATAACTAAGATACTAAAAGAGAAAAATTGCCAGCCGAGAATTCTTTATCTGGTAAAATTGTCCTTCAAATATGAAGGTGAGTTTAAAACATTCACAAATAAAGAGAAACTAAGAGAGTTCATAAAAAAGAATCCACCTTTGCAGGAAGTATTAAATGCAGTCATACAGACTGAAAGAAAAAGACAGGTGAAAGATGTGGAGGAGAGTATAGCAGGCAAGACTAACAGAAAGGATAACCAAAAGAGTAAAAAGACAGATGAAAATAGCATATGACATCTGAAAGCCAAAGAATAAAATGGTGGAAGTAAATAATGCATTTCAGCAATATAACTGAACGTGAATGGATTAAACTCCCCAATCAAAACACACAGGCTGAGAGAATGGATAAAAAAATATGAGGGGAGTGGATCAGCAAAAACAGTTGAGCACCTGCTTCCCATGCACGAGGTCAAAGGTTCGATCCCTGGTACCTCCTAAAAACAACAAATGAAAAAAACAACTCTTATTGGGGAGCAGATATAGCTCAGTGGTTAAGTGCCTGCTTCCCACGTACAAGGTCCTAGGTTCAATCCCTGGTACCTCCTAAAAAAAAAAAAAATGAGCCACCCATATGCTGCCTACAAGAGACTCACCTTAGACCCAGGGATACAAACCAGCTGAAAGTGTAAGGTTGGAAAAAGATATTCCACGCAAACAGAAACAAAAAAAGAGCAGGGGTAGCTATATTAATATCAGACAAAACAGACTTTAAATGCAAAAAAGGTTATAAGAGATAACAGAAGGCCATAACATATTAATAAAAGGGACAATCCACCAGGAAGAAATAAGTTATTAATATCTATCCACCTAACGAGGGCCCCAATACATGAGGCATACTCTGGCAAAATTGAAAGGAGAAACAGACATCTCTACAATAATAGCTGAAGGTTTCAACACAACACTCACATCATGAGATAGAACAACTAGATAGAAGATGAACAAGGAAACAGTATAATAAATGAGCTAAACTTAACAGACATATACAGAATTTTGCATCCCAAATTGGCAGATTATACATTCTTCTCAAGTGCTCATGGATCTTTCTCCAGGATAGAGCACATGTTGGGTAACAAGGCAGGTTTCAATAAATATAAAAGGATTGAAATTATACAAAGCACCTTCTCAGATCATAATGGAATGAAACTAAAAATCAATAATAGATGGGAAAAGGGAAAATTTGCAAATGTATGGAAGCTAAACAACACACTCCTAAACAACCAGTAGGTCAAAGGAGAAATTATAAGAGAAATTAGTAAATATATTGAGACGAATGAAAATGAGAATGCAACTTATCAAAACTTATGTGATACAGCAAAGGCAGTGCTGAGAGGGAAATTTATAGCCCTAATGCCTGTATTAAAAAAGAAGAAAGAGCCAAAATCAAAATTCTGGAGGAACTAGAAAAAGAACAGCAAGCCAATCCCAGAGCAACCAGAAAGAAAGAAATAATAAAGATTAGAGCAGAATTTTTTAAAAATAGAGAAAATCAACAAAACCCAAAGCTGATTCTTTGAGAAGATCAATAAAATTGACAAACCCTTAGCTAAACTAACAAAGAAAAAAGATGCAAATAAATAAAATTAGAAATGAAAGGGGTGGAAGTTACGACTGACCCTACAGAAATAAAAAGGATCATAAGAAGATATTATGAGAAACTGTATTCCAACAGATTAGACAACCCATATGAAATGTACAAATTCCTAGAAATCCACAAACAACCTACATTGCCGCTACAAGAAATACAAGAACTCAACAAATCAATCTATGGGAATCCCCTAAAATTTTTATGTAACACTTATGTAACCTAAGTATCTTAAAAAAAAAAAAAAAAAAAAAAAAATTAAGTATTAAAAAAAAAAAAGCCAAAGCAAAAAACAAAACAAAACAAAAATACACCTCCGAACAAAGTCCACAACCAGATGGCTTCACAGGTGAATTCTACCAAGCATTTCAAGAAGAATTAACACCAATCCTCACCAATCCTGTTTAAACTCTTCCAAAAAAAATTGAAGAGGAGGGAAAATTACCCAACACATTTTATGAAGACAACATCACCCTAATACCAAGGCCAGATAAAGATACAAGAAAAGAAAATAATAGTCCAATCTCTCTAATGAACACAGATGCAAAAATTCTCAACAAAATACTTAATATTGAATCTAAGAGAATAATCAAAGAATCATACATCACGACCAAATGGGATTTATTCCTGGTATGCAAGGCTTGTTCAACACAAAAAAATCAGTAAACGTAATACACCACATTAACAAATTGAAGGGAAAAAAAACATATGATCATCAATGCAGAAAAGGCATTTGACAAAATCCAGCATCCTTTCTTGATAAAAAAAAAAACAAAAAACACTTTGGAAGATAGGAATATAAGGGAAAATTCCTCAGTATGATAAAGGTATGAAAAACCCACAGCCAACAGCATACTCAATGGGGAAAGGATGAAAAGTTTCCCTCTAAGATCAGGAACAAGATAAGGATACCCACTGTCACCACTGCTATTCAACATTGTACTAGAAGCTCTAACTCGAACAATTAGACAAGAAAAAAATAAAATAAGAGGCATCCAAATAGGAAAAGAGGGAGTAAAACTCTCACTATTCGCAGATGACATGGTCCTATATTTAGAAAACTGAAATGTCTATGACAAAGCTACTTGAGCTCATAAATGAGTTCAGCAAAGTGGCAGAATACAAGATCAGCATGCAAAAATCAGTAATATTTCTGTACATTAGTATTGAACAATCTGAGGAGGAAATCAGAAAAAATTCCATTTACAATAGCAATAAAAAGACTCAAATACCTAGGAACCAATTTAACCAAAGAAGTACAGGACATATATCCAGAATACTATATAAGAATGCTAAAAGAAATCAAAGAAGACCTAAACAAATGGAAGAGTATTCCATGTTTATGTATTGAAGACTAAATATCGTGAAATGTCAACCCTACCCAAACTGATTTATAGATTCAATTTAATACCAATCAAAATTCCAACAGTTTACTTTATGGAAACAGAAAAGGCACTACCAAATTTATTTGGAGGGGAATATGCACCCAAAGAGCCAAAAGCATCCTAAAAAAGAACAGTGATGTGGGAGAACTCTCACTACCTGACCTTGAAACATATTACAAAGCTACAGTGGCCAAAACAGCAAGGTATTGGCATAGAGATAGACATATTAATCAGTGGAATAGAATTGAGAGTCCAGAAATAAACCCTCACCTCTAAGGTCAACTGTTTTTTGACAAACCTACCAAGTCCATGTTACTGGGACAAAACAGTCTCTTCAACAAATGGTGCTGGGAAAACTGGATATCCATAACCAAAAGAACGAAAGAGGACCCCTACTCACTCCCTATATAAGAATAAACTCCAAATGGATCAAATATCTAAATATAAAAGCCAGGACCATGAAACTACTAGAAGAAAATGTAGGGAAACATCTTAAAGGTCTTGTGGTAGATGGTGTTTCATGAATCTTGTACCCAAAGCACGAGCAACAAAAGGAAAATAGATAAATGGAAGCTCCTAAAAATTAAACACTTTTGCATCTCAAAGGACTTTGTCATAAGGGTGAAAAGGCAACCAACTCAATGGGAGAGAATATTTGTAAATCACATGTCCAATAAGGGTTTAATGCCATGACATATAAAGAGATGTTATAACTCACAATAAAAAGACAAACAATCCGATTAAAAAATAGGCAAAAGACGAAATTTGTCCAAAGAAGAAATACAAATGGCGAAAAAACACATGAAAAATGTTCAACATCACTAGCAATTAGGGCAAGGCAAATCAAAGCTACAATGAGATATCATTTCACACTTATTAGAATGGCCACTATTAAAAAGTTTGAAAAGAAGTGTTGGAGAGGATATGGAGAGATAGGAACACTTATTCACTGTTGGTGGGAATGAAGAATGGTACAGCCACTGTGGAGGACTGTTTGGCAGTTCCTAAGGAAGGTGAATATAGATTTGCCACATGACTCAGGAATATCACTACTAGGTATATACCCAGAAGAACGGAGAGCAGTGATACGAACAGTCATTTGCACACCGATGTTCATAGAGGCATTATTCACAATTGTCAAAAGGTGGAAACAACCCAGGTGTCCATCAACCGAAGAATGAATAAACAAACTGTAGTGTATACACACGATGGAATATTATGCAGCTGTAAGAAGAAATGAAATCATGAAGCATATGACAACATGGATGAACGTGGACGACATTATGTTGAGTGAAGCAAGCCAGACACAAAAGGACAAATACTATATGACTGCACTATTACAAACTAAATACATTTTGTAAACTCATGGAGTTAATAACTAGGATATAGGTCACCAGAAAATATAGTGAGGTTAGAGAACGGAAAGCTGAGGGTTAATCTGTACAGAACTGGTAAAAATGTTGTTTGTTAATCTTTGGAAATGAACAGAAAAGGTTAAAGCACATCACAGTGTTTATAGCTAGCAGTGCTATTATATGGAAATGATAGTGGTTGACAGGGAAAGTCTAAGGTCATGTATATTACTAGAAGGAAAGCTTAAAAATGTAACATGGGACTGTATAGCACAGTGAAACCTCACGTGAAATATGAATATGGGTAATATTGCATATATGACGTTTATCTTTGAAACTGAACAATTGTATGCTAATATTATAAGATGCTAGTATCAGGCAAAAAATACAACTAAAGCAAACTATGGACAGTAGTATATAGTAATACATTAATAATCTCTTATTAAGGATTTAAAAAAGGAAATATACTAAGGGAAAGAAACTAGACACAAGGTACTACATATTGCTCGTCTCTATACAAAACATAAATACAGATAAACTAGAGAAACAAACATAATAGCAGCTATGTACAGCAGGGGAAGCATAGAGAGGCTGAGAGGTGATGAGTTTTTGTATGTATTATTATTATTATTATTATTATTATTATTGGAATAATGAAAATGTTCTAATTTTGTGATTATACCAAATACCATTGAATGTATACTTTGGACGGATTGTATGCTTTATTAATATGTATCAATATAATTGATTTGTTTAAAAAAATCTTAAGGACTCAGTGAAAGATTGGGCATGGGCTGGAGGGAGAGGGTGTGTTGAGAACGCCTCCTATGTTTTTGGCCTGGATAAAGAGTGGCACCTGGAAGAGGACCGGCTTTGGGGGATACAATGACGATGAGTTCACTTTGAAATTCAGGTGCCTTTGAGAGGATGTCAAACAGTGAGGTGGCTGTCATGGAGCTCGGAGAAGGATTATGAAGTGGCGATAGCAAGGTGGGAGAGATCAATACACAGGTGGTGACGGAAGCCGCAGATATAGACCAGAGTACAGGGAGAGAAGAGAGAGCCTGGGACAGCAGCTTGAGGGACTCTCAATATTTACTGGCTAGTAAAGAAGGATGGAATAGGAAAGGGCAGAAACGTAGAAAGACACTTAGAAAGGGGCTGTGTTACAGAAATAAGGAAAGAGAGTTTCAGAAAGGAGAGAGTAGTAGAGAGTCTCAAATGTATAGAATATTACTTTTTAAATTGTAATAATATTTTACAAATAATAAGTAAATGCTCCTGGGACAAACCGACCAAAAAATGGAAAATAATTTAGATCCATAACTCATAACACAAAATTATAAATAAGAAATAGATCAGAGAGCTAAATGTACAAAAATAGATTTCTTTAAAACACTGGAAGAAAATGAAATGGCATATTAATAGAGACTGTAAAAAAGATATATCTACTTCTACTGAAATAATGGAAGATATCATCAGGGGCAAGATGGATGAAAAAGAAAAGTTCACACAGTAAAAGAATTATCAAAATGATGCAACAAAATAGAGGGAATATATGTATTGAGCATAACTAACTAAAATCTTCAGCCAAAATATCAGGAATATCTACCAAAATGCAAAAGTTAGCTGCCAGGTATAACTCTACAAGTAACCAAAGGATATTGACAGTCACTTTCCACAAATGGAAAGAAAGAAAACAAATGGAATTTCTTAAGATATAAATTTAAATTTAAATTTAAAATGATCACAAATCATTTCTAAAAAGGGGCCATAAAATATGGTTAAATTTTTTTAAAGAAATCATTACACACTTCATAAATTAAACACAATAAATCTAAATTATAATTTCAGCATTGGTTAGGATATGGGGAATGAGCATCTAATACACTGTTAGAAGCAGGAAAAGTAGTGGGACCTTCCTGATGAAGAGATGACCCTAAATTACACAATACAATTCAATCTAGTAACTCTAATCTTTCTGAATATACCAAGAAAAAAATTTCATAAAGATATGAGAGGCAAAGAAAACCTAAATGCTAAACAATATTAACGATACTTTGTAAGGATAATAACACAATGGAAAAATACATAACTATTGAAAATGACAAATAAAACTACAGGTAACAACATAAAGTGAACAAGCAAAAACCAAAATATTACGTTCGTATCATTCATAGGCCTATAAAAACACATAAAAATTAATGAAATTCCTCATAGCCATTAAATGATGCAGATCTATGCTTTAGAAATGAAACATAATAGTGACATATAATGATGGAAAGCTAGCAACAGAAAAAAACCTATGGGACACTATTTATATAAAAATTACTGATCTATGTGTTCTCCTATCCACAGAGAAATATCAAGAAATATGTTCACCAAAACATAAATCATTTGGGAAAGGGAAAAGCATAAATGTATAATAACAAAGAACAGAAGGGAATTAGGAGGAAGGAAATGTTTTGAATTTTAGATTCTCTCTTTGCTCTTCCCTCCCCTATCTACCTCTTTCTCCCCTCCCTGCTCTGTTCACCCTCCCTCTCCCTCTCTCACCCTTCTCCCTCCCTCTCCCTCTGCCTATCCCTCCCTATCCCTCAGTTCCTTCCTCTCTCTCCTTCTTTCTCCCTCAGTCTCTCCCTACCTCTTCCTCAGTCTCATCCTCTCTCTCCCTCAGTCACTCCCTCCTTCTCCCTCTTCCTCAGTTCTTCCCTCTCCCTCTCTGCCCCACTCCCTCTCCTTCAGTTTCTCCCTTCCTCTCCTTTTCCCTTATTCTCTCTCTCCTTTTCTCTCTTCCCTCTCCCTCTGTCTCTTCCTGCCTCCCTTAGTCTCTCCCTCTCTTCCTCTCTTTCCTCCTGTCTCTCCCTCCCTCTCCCTCAGTCTCTTCCTCTTTCCTTCTCCTTCAGTCTCTCCCTCAGTCATTCCCTCCCTCTTTCTCAGTCTCTTCCTCCCTCTCCCTCTCCCTCTGTCTCTTCCTCTCCCTCCATCTCTTCCTCCCTCTTCCTCACCCTCTCCCCACCACTCCCTCAGTCTCTCCCTCCCTTTCCCTCTTCCTCAGTCACTCACTCCCTCTCCCTCAGTCTCTTCTCTCTCCTGTCCCTCAGTCTCTCCCTTTTTCTCCCCAGTCCATCTCCCTCAGTTTATCTCTCCTGGGTGTGTGTGTGTGTATATATCTATATATATTACACACACACACACACACAAACTTGTTCATAAATCATTAAAGCAGCATTATTCATCAGAGCCAAAAAAGTGGAAACAATCCAAAATTCTACCAAAAGGTGAATGGGTAAAATGTGATAGATCCACACACTGAATATTAGTCATCCATAAAAAGAATGAAGTACTGATACATCCTACAACACAGATGAACCTTGAAAATATTATACTAAGTGAAAGAAGTCAGACACAAAGGTCACAAATTACATATATTATATGACTGTATTTATATGAAATGTCCAGAATAGACAAATTCCAGAGACAGAAAGTAGATTAGTGGTTGCCTGGAGCTGGTGGAGCAGGTACGAAGTTTCTTGTTTCTTTTTGTGATGATGAAAAACTTCTGGAATTAGATTGTGGTGATGGCCGCAAAACCTTGTGAATATATGAAAAACCAGTGAATCACACAGGTTTGTTTTGTTTTTAGGAGGTACTGGGGATTTAACCCAGGATCTTGTACATGGCAAGCAGGCGCTAAATCACTTGAGCTACATCCACTCCCTTAATCGCACAGGTTTAAATGGTGGATTTTATAGTATGTGAATTATATCTCAATTTTTAAAAAAGGAAAAAGCATTCTTAGCTCATGGCCCATACATATAAAAACAGACTGCAGTCTGGATTTAGCCCACGGGCTATAGTTTGCCAACTCTGTTCTATCATCTAACAGACAGGATAGGTTTGGGCCATACATACACATATACACACTGATGTACGCAGACACAGATCACAAATTAGAACATAGCCAAAGGCCTAAAACGTAAAAGAAATTGAGCCAGAATTCAAAAAATTATTTGATGATAACTAGATAAGTTATTAAAATGGAAGGTCACAAAAGCCCGTTGAGTTAAGCTCATTGCCAACAAACTCATAGCTGCTACCAAACTCTTATGAAAGTGGACAAATTCAATAGACTGGCCAAAAGAAAAAGAAAAGGAAAAGGAAATGAGTGTGTTATATTATGCACACCTTTTAAATACCATTCCCATGCTGTCATGACAAAATCATTTACAAATTAAATCAAGCTATTTAGAAATTCATTTACTGGCACATTACCTGGAGGTACTAGCTGTATTAACTCAAACCTGGCTAAGAAGCCTGAAAAGGAAAAAAATGAGACTTTAATAATTGATAAAACGGTCACAGTTTTTAATTAATTGTTAAGTTTGAAACTGCCATAGGTCCCATTTACATGATTTATTAATAATAATTAATAAAAATAACTGCCATATGAGCAATGACTCAAGTATTTCTAGACCCAAAAACTCAGGGGTACAAGTGATCATAACTAAGTTAGAAAAATAGCATTTCTTCCCCCAGAAGAGTATTGACAAAACTGATGCAATATTTTCTCTTAAAAAGGTATGTATATAGAACTGAAATAACAACAAACTTTGCATCTTAAAAATTCAAAATCCAATTGTTATTCATTAACATAAAATTTCATCTTGCTTAAAACAGTGTGCTATATGACTACACAAATTAGATTTAAAAATATAACATTTATATGCCCCAAGTTCAAAGCATATTTAGAAACAGCGTGCCCTTGAAAAATGTCAGTAAGGACAATAACAAAATTCAAATTTTAAAGTTAACTTAAAACATAAATGGCATGATAAAAAAAATCAATAAAGGCAGTTCCCACAAAATAATAGTAGAGTGAAAACATTTTAAAATATACAATAAAATTCTCTCTTTGCAGACTTACAAAAAACACATGAACTGAAAAAATAAAAACAAAAAAAATATGAATGTATGAGGATACATTTTTAAATGCCAAGAAACTAAAAGCCAAGACAGCCTGCAATTTTCACTTTCCAAAATGGAAGGGGGAACTACATCCTTGCCAACTTTTATCAGTTGAATTGTGTCTCCCCAAAAGATATGTAAGTCCTAATCCCCAGTCCCATGAATATGACCTTATTTAGAAATAAGGTCTTTGAAGATGTAATGAATTAAAATAAGGCCAAACTAATCTACTATGATTGGTATCCTTATAAGCAGAGAGAAATTTGGACACACAAGACATAGGGGGTATGCCACGTGACAACAGAGGCAGAGACCAAAGTGCTGGAGCTGAATGCAAATGACCACCCAAGGACTGCCAGCAAACCACCAGAAGGCAGAAAGGTGCAAGGAAGGATTCTCCCTGATAGATTTCAGACTTCTAACCTCTAGAACTGTAAGTCAATAAATTTCTGTTGTTTAAGCCACCAAGTTTGTGGTATTTTGTGACAGAAGCCCTAGGAAACTAAGACATCAATCATCACCCCAATAGCAAAATGAAGCATTTAGTTTGTTTCAGGCTCTAAATTCTTTACATTCAACTAATTCTCACCACAGCCCTGTCAGTCATATATAATGATCAGTCCCATTTTTATGAATGAGTCTCAAAGAGGAAGGTACAGTAACATAGGCAAGATCACATGACTTCACAGTGACATGGCTGGATTTGAACCCAAGCAGTCTATCACCAGGGTCTGTGATCTTAAACACAAGATACTTCATAAAATATCTACAACTTTTAATTGCCTGTTGGTATGGCATAACATACTTCATACTGGCTTTAAATATCAACGACAGAGTAAATCACTCATAAGTGGCCTACAGAGATGTTCTCACGTTCTTTGAATGCTTCAGTCCACCACCCAGGGTTAATAATTGGGAACTGAAATGAAAATATTCAATTCTTGTATAATCATGTGAAATACTGAATTTTTCTTTTGGATTTAAAGAGGCTTACGGGAATCTGGGTTCTTACAGATGTGACTCATACCAGAGAAAAAAAATGTTGTAAATGCAGTAGATCAACTAGGGTGTCATGTCAACTAAAGGGCCAAATACAAAAAACATCATGGGCAGGAGGGATGTTTTATACCTATAGCAGTTTGATATTATTTATGAATTCCAAAAATAGATATTGGATTATGTTTGTGAACTGTTCTTTTCCTCTGGGCATATTAGATTATATTGGATTCAGAGGTTTATTTGATTAAATTATGATTAGGACTTTGATTGGGCCACATCAGTAGGATGCCCCCTTGGAGGGCGGGGACTCACAGAGAAACTGGACTGCAGAGAAGGGAGTTTGGAGTAAGTAAGCACATAGAGGAGCCTGGTCATGAGGAAAGAGAAAAGGCCCTGGGAAGATAAACAAGCTGTTTGCCTGATAGTCTACAGCTGGCCTTGTGGAGCTAGCAGAGGAGTTGAGCCTGGAGAGAAGCAAGGCCCAGGAAAGGAACAACCCAGGAAGCCTGAACCCTCACAGACAGCAGCATTTTGCTCCACCATGTGGCAATAGACTTTGGTGAGGGAAGTATGCTTTATGCTTTATGGCCTGTAACTGTAAGCTTCTACCCCAAATAAATACCCTTATAAAAGCCAACAGATTTCTGATATTTTGCATCAGCACCCCTTTGGCTGACTAATACAATACTCAATTGCCTTGATGTCTTCTTGAGATACTCAGGTTTAGTGCTCAAATAAATATATTTAACCTTGATGATTTAGAAAACAGCTTATGGTGGAAACCTTTTGAGATTACTCCTCATACTTCTTTTCCTCAGTCTTCCTCAATCTACTCCTTAAATATTCACATAGCTCAGAGTTGTCTCTGGGTCTTCTCTCTTCTCATTCCCTGGGCCACCTCACCACTGAAAATTTCATTACAATTCATGTGCTGAAGACTCTCAAATCTCTATCAGCAGACCACATCTATTTCCTGAGCTTCAGTACTTTGTATCTATGAGTTACAAACAATAGTCTCCTAATTTATTTATTTATTTTTGAGAATACCTACTTTCTAAAATGTCTGCTACTGCTCCAGGATCTATTGCATTTTCAAATACCTGCAGAGAAAAATGTAAAAATTCAAGTTTTTAATTTTATTAATTATACTTGTAGAAACTGCACACTATATCCTTCCAAATAATTAACACACATAAAAACCAACTATATAATATTTTAGGATTCAACAGAAGCACCTATAACAGGTATTCTGTTAAAATTTCAACAAATAACTTAGAATAAATGAAAGAGAATTAGCATAACAATAACAATTGCAAAGAAATCAGTGATAGCTGAGTCTAGAACATGCTTACAACTTCATCAACATGACAGACCCCTGTTCCCATCAAGATGGCAGAGTGAGACTCTTCAGGGCTCTTTTCCCCCACAGAATCTTTGAACAACCAGCAAGAACTGGCAGAAACATCTCTCTAAAAGCTCCAAAAAGCAGTTAAAGGACTGCAGTAAAATCATGAACACCAAATCAAGAAAAAAGCTATTTAAAAGCAGCTGGAACTCATAGAGCCCTGGCTGGCCCTCCCTAATCCCACGCTCCCAGTACAGACCCCTAGTTCCAGGTCTACAGGGAGCAAAGTAACCCTCGTGCACATACTGGGAGCATGTATGTTTGGCCCTATCTGTCTGGTGGTAGCTGAGGGACTTGCTGTCCCAGAATTTGCCTTGCCTGCAGAAGGCAGTTCTACATAGAACTCTCTTATAAAACACTGTGGGTGAGCAGTCAAGTCATGCTGCCTGGGGCAAAGAATTGCTGGCTGTAGGATGTCCAGTGCAGTGCTTGGAACCACAAGGAAACTTTCTTGGGAAGAGGGGACATTTAGAACCATGTAAACCCTAGAGAGTCGGGGGAGGAGTGAGAGTCCTAGGGCCATACCACAGGCCCAAAACAATAGAAAGACTCAGGGAGGTTCCCATGCTTCCTCCCTGGAGCTTGTCTTTAAATTCATTGTATGGGGGGAGAGAGATGTGGCTCAAATGGTTGGGTGTCCATCTCCCATATGGAGGGACCTGGGTTTGATTCCCGGGACCTCCCGGTAAAAAAAAAAAATTAATATGTAAATTCATTGTATGGATAAACTCTGAAGAAGAGCACTTACGCGAGTCAATCTGCAAAGCTTGGGAAAGGTGTTTTCTCATGGCATTCAAGGAAAGCTCTGTCTGTCATAACATTAAATGGATACAAGCTTAAGGAATAGGTGCCACAACATCTAAGTTCCAATGATAATGCATTAAAATATCAAAATATCCAGGTTTCAAGAAAGGATTGCAAACATACAAAGAAACGGAAGTGATGGCCCAGACAAAGAAAAAGATTAAAGTATTCAAACCATCAATGAGGAGAACCAGACCTGGACATTCCAGACAAAGTCTTAAAGACATGGTCCTTGATATGCTCAAAAAGCTAAAGGAAAAGATGGACAAAGAACTAAAGGAAATCAGGAAAACAAGAGATGAACACAAAGAGAATATCAAGAGAGATGGAAATTATGTAAAGGAACCAAACAGAGCTGAGACTACAGTAATAGAAATTAAAAATTCCCTAGAGGCATTCTATAGTAAATTGGAGCTGGCAGAAGAAAGAATTAGCAAACTTGAAAATAAGATAAAATCATTCAGTCAGAGGAGCAGAAAGAAGAAAGAATGAAGAAAAGTGAACACAGCCTGAGGAACCTATGGGACACCACTGAATGTACCAATTTATGTATTGTGAGAGTCCCAGAAGGAGATAAAAGGGAGAAGGGGGCAGAGAGAATATAAATAATGGTTAAGAACTTCCCAAATCTAACGAAAAACATGAATGTACACATATAAGACACTTGAACTCCAAAGAGGATAAACCCAAATAGATGCACACAATAATCAAAACTGTCAAATGCCAAAGATAAAGAGAGAATTCTGAAAGTCGCAAGACAGAAGCAACATATCACGTACAGGAAGCCTCAATTAAACTGATGATTTCTCATCAGAAACCATGGAGGCAAGAGGCAGTGAGATGACAATTTAAAGTGCTGAAAGCAAAAAATTGCCAACCAAGAATTCTAGATCCAGCAAAACTGACTTTCAAAACTAAGAGAGAGGGAAACGGATGTGGCTCAAGTGATTAGGCTCCCATCTACCATCTAGGAGGTCCAGGGTTCGATTCCTGGGACTCCTGTTGAAAAGCAAGCTGGCCCGTGAGGCAAGCTGGTCTGAGCAGAGAGCTGGCCCACACAGAGTGCTGATCCACGCAGAATGCTGGCCTGTGCAGGAGCGCTGGCCTCTGAAGGAGTGCTGGCCTGTGCAGGAGTGCTGGCCCGTATAGAGAGCTGGCACGGCAAGATGATACAACAAAAAGAGACACACAGGAGAGACAATGAGAGACGCAGCAGACCAGGGAGCTGAGGTGGCATAAGAGATTGAGTGCCTCCTCTCCCACTCTGGAAGGTCCCAGGATAGGTTCCTGGTGCTGCCTAAAGAGAAGACAAGCAGAGAAGAACATATGGAGAGCAGACAGCAAGCACAAAATGAGGGATAAGGGAGAAATAAATAAATAAATCTTAAAAAAAAAAAACTAAGAAGAGAGGTTATGACATTCCCAAACAAAAGTGAGGGTGTTGGACACCACTAAACTAGCCCTACAAGAGAAGCTAAAGAGAGTTCTGCAGGTTGAAAGGAAAGGACAATAGAAAAGAGATTGAAGCCATACAAAGAAATAAAGATATCCAATAAGGGTAAAAACATAGGTAAATATAAATTGCAGTACTATGTATTTTTGGTTTGTAACTCCACTTTTTACTTCCTACAGGATCTAAGAAAATATAATGATAAATGAACAGTTTTGGTCTCATATTACACAAATATGTAATTTGTGACAGGAACTACATAAAGGTGGGATTATGCAGGGTATAGGAACATAGTTTATGTATGCTAATTAAGATATTAAGTTGGTATCAAAGAAATGAGATTGTTACAGATTTAGAACATTATATTTAAGTCCCTTGGTAATTACAGGGAAATATTAGAGAATAAAGCTCATAGAGTCAGAAATTAGAGTAGAGGTTGCCAGAAGCAGGGGAGCAGGGGGAACAGGGAGTTAATGCACAATGGGTGTAGGGTTTGTATTTGAGGAAATGGGAAAGTTTTAGTAGTGGAAGGTGGTGAGGGTACCACAATATTGAGCATATGATTAATCCCACCAAATAGTATCTTTGGAAGTGACTGAGATGGGAAAGTTGATGTTGTATATATGCTGCCACAATTTAAAAAAAGGAGCAACAAAAATGACAGTAACAATTAATGGCAATAATGATCCTGAACAGGAACTAACAAGGGAAGAGACAAAGCTCAAAAGGACTTTACTGGGACATATGAAAAAAATGTAAGCTTTATATCAATATAAAACTTCTTGAACTTGATAACTGCACTTAAGTTGGTTACATAAGTAAATATACTTGTTCTTAGGAAATGTACATGTCAGTATTAAGTGTTCAAGGATAGAGATAGGTAGATGATAGCTAGATAGAATGCTATGGAAAATGTGGCAAAATGTTAAAACTGGTGGATCTGGGTATCTAGGGAGGTAGAGGTATGTTGGAGTTCTCTGTATGGAGTTTGCATTATTTTTATAACTTGTAAATTTGAAAGTATTTCAAAATAAAAAGCAAAAAAAAAAAAAAAAAAAAAGATATGAGGGGGACGGATGTGGCTCACACGGTTGGGCATCCGTCTCCCATATGGAGGGACCTGGGTTCGATCCCCGGGACCACCTGGTAAAAAAAAAAAAAAAGATATGACACTAAATGTAGAGTGGGATCCTACTGCATCCTGGACTAGAAAAAGGACATTAGTGAGAAAATCGATGAAATTCTAATAAAACATATAGTTAGTAGTATTTTACCAATGTATTGTGTTTTGATTTTTGAACTGTGGTATCAAGATATTAACATTATGGGAAGCGGCTGTGGCTCAATCAGTAGGGCTCCCGTTTACCATATGGGAGGCCCCGGGTTCGGTTCCCGGGGCCTCCTGGTGAAGGCAAGCCCGCCCGCACGGCGTGGTTAGCTGACCCAGAGAGCACAAGCAGCAAGGGGGGAATAAATGAATAAATAAATAAAATCTTAAAAAAAAGATGTTAAAGGAAGCTTGATGAAGTACACAGTGAACTCCGTACTATGTTTACAAATTTCTATAAGTCTAAAATTACTTCAAAATGAAAAGCGAAAAAAAAAAAAACATCTAGTTGACCGAGCCCTACTGTTTGTTGGTAAAATACTTCTGGCATCAACCTCAAAGAGTTTAAGACAAAGAAAAATGTTTGGCATTCAAGGGATACTCATTAAATATTATTAACTGACTGAATGACTTCTCTTCATAAGCAATTGTTATGCTAGAGAAACTGAAATAAAAATTCTATCAATATGTAGCACAAAATAAAATCTAACTACTGGCAGCTACACTCCAAACAGAATCCCAGAAACAAAAGAGAAAGGGAGAAAAAGAGAGAGATTCATCAGCTTTAAATGTACAATGAAGAACAATAAAAGTATTGTTATACCTGTCTAGATATTGCCAAATCTGCATATTTTGTCCTTGAGATTAAAGGGCTTAGGATATGCCTGAAAAAAAAAGACATATCATGGTCCTCCCTGAAACTCTAGACTCTTCTAGGAAACAAAGTTTTCAGCAGTTTTCAGGACTTAAAGTTCTGATTTCGATAGAGCTTAAATTTAAGTATGGTTAAAGGGAAGCGGATGTGGCTCAATCGATAGGGCTCCCGTTTACCATATGGGAGGCCCTGGGTTCGATTCCCAGAGCCTCCTGGTGAAGGCAATCCTACACAGCGCGGTGAGCTGTCACAGTAGGATGATCCGGCAGGGGGAGACAAGCAGACACACACACACACAAAAAAAAAAATGCACAGCAGATGAACACAGCAAGCACAAGCAGCAAGGGGGGATAAATACATAAAATAAAAATAAAAATCTTTAAATAAATAAAAAATAAGTATGGTTAAAATCTGTTCTTGCTCTAAAGCCAACTCTGCTTTAAAGACAAGAACTCAGGCTGTCCCCTGTAATCCATTTTTGTCTTACTGACATGAATTCATCAAGCAAATGTCGGTTTTGTTTTGGGCCTAGATCATTTCAGTGATTGCATCTCTTTACTCTATCCATGTCTAAGGCTTTTCTCAAGTGTGACCAACAGGAACTGTTCTAAACACAAAGGCTCATACACTTTTTACGAGTAATTTCTTGTTTCTCCAAATGTTTTAGAATATTCAATTCTGAATTACATAAAAGGCCCATGGAATAAAAACTGTTTTTGCAATTTGCTGCAAGTATTTGCAGCTAGAGAATGAAATACATACAAGAAAGCTGGAGCTAAGTGGAAGAAAACTAGAATATGAACCTCAAACAGTTCAGACAAGAGAGGGCAATTTTCAAAAATTTAAAATAAAGCAAAAATTGCATTTATTTAATTTAAAATTTTTAAAATGAAAAATGGTTCCCTTATATGTTTGCTTAGTAATCTCAAATGTATACAGCCTTGCAACAGAGTAGTTGTAGCATCCAGAGTGTGATGCTGATGCTCCCTTCCCTCTTTCTTGAGTCAAGGAAGCAGAATTACAAGATCCCAAGGACATTTACAGATTTATCATTTTGGGCCTCTATGATTTTGTAACCTTGGGCTTCTTATAAAAATATTTTAAATGTCTTTGACAGAAGACAATTCAAAGCTGATAAACTAAATAAGGAAATTCTTGGGACAAAGACTGCATTTTAACCACATTTCAACATTACAAACATCTAAATGAGGGAAGTAGGTTCCTTTGGATTCTGATCGTATATTCCAAGGTAATAGCCATTTATTTCGTGCCTGCCTTATCTACCCAATTTGGTACACTCCTTATTAAATTACCAGGCTGTGTTTTGTGAAACTATTACACACAACCCTAGCTTTTCAGAAAATCAATCCCCATCTCCTGTCCTTTCTCCAGTCAAAACAGACAGATATCAATTTCTGGGCACCAACTTCCAGACCTTTAAAAGTGATATGCTCAGTCCTGGAGCATTCCCATACTCATCCCCCTCCCCAAAAGAACTACCTGAGTGATACTGTTTGAAGAAAATTTATTAGACTTATCAAGGTTAAAATAGATTCCATCTCCAAATTCCTAAAGAGACACTCCAGAGACTGTCAATGACTGTATCATAATAAAATTAATATTCTATCAAATACTGACTTGGGAAGAGAGTTGGTAATGTTTTGGCTATTTATATCATAAACAAATTCATTGGAATGAAATCTATCATTTATCATTGTATCTAAATAAACCAGCTATGACTTAAGGAAACACAGTAAATCTGAAGAGCCTTCTGGACTTGTTACAGGATTTCTGTTTTAAGGTGTGCAATAACTAATTTTTTGATAGTTTTTTTCATTATTTTTCTGGGTCTAACAAGGGTTGTTTATAAAGTCCCCTAGATGATGGATAATCCCTTTTATAAATGTAATTCAACTGCTTCTAACGCCTCCAAGAACACTCAGAAAGGCTCTTTGCTCTACTTAGAAAATGCCATGGGAGTTCCAAGAATAGAAAACATCAACCTGGGTTTTAGCACTAGGCTGACAGAACTTGGCTCAGACCTGAGATGCAAAAATAAGTCTTCCAATAGGAAGACTGTGGTTGTACATCATGCAGAGATGCCTTCCAATAATTTTTTAAAAGAAAATTTACAAAACTCTATAAAAACTATCTTCAAAAAGCAGAAAACAAAATGAGAAAGTCAAGATCACCTTCTGAAATCTCATGCTCTGCTGAATCACAATAGGGAACACAGGGGGAAAGCAGGCTGTCTCCAGGTACTGATTCAGGATGTAGACCCCAAGATACACATCTTGCTTGCCAGGTAGGAACACCCCTGGGCAAGAAACCTTAAAAAGAAAATAAGCAAAGACAACATCAACAAAAGACAATAGAAAATTGTGTGTGTGTGTGTTTAAATAATCGGGGCTCTGTTTCTCCTAGTATCCCCCAGATACTGTCAAATTTCCCCCACCCCCGAAACCGCTCACCTGTACCTCCCAGCAGCAATACCCTTCCCCGCTCCTCCCTCGAACTGGAAATTCCCATTTGTTCCTACATCTCCGCCAGATGTCACAATCGCGCTCTCGCAGACTCCTCTCCCCGCCCCTCCAAGATAGCAGCGCGGAAGCGGAAGAGGCTGCAAGGCCAGGAGGCCTCTCTAGACCGGCCGGGTCCTGGGGTCGGGGCTGTCCACCGCAATGCCGAGCCCCCGGAGAAGCGCCGAGGGACGTCAGCTGGTCGCCTCGGCCGGCAGCAGCAGCCCCGACAGCCCTGCCCATGGCGGCGGCGGCGGCAGGTTCGAGTTCCAGTCCCTGCTAAACAGCCGCGCGCCGGGCGCTGACCCCACCTGCATGCGGCTCCGCGCGTCCGAGAGCCCCTTGCACCGCCGCGGCTCCTTTCCCCTGGCCGGGGCTGGTCCCTCACAGGCGTCCCCGACCCCGCTACCCGAAGAGGACCGCATGGACCTGAACCCGTCCTTCCTGGGCATCGCTCTGCGCTCACTGCTGGCCATAGACCTGTGGCTGTCCAAGAAGCTGGGGGTTTGCGCGGGGGAGAACTCGTCCTGGGGCAGCGTGCGGCCCCTGATGAAGTTGCTGGAGATCTCGGGCCACGGCATCCTCTGGCTGCTGGGCACCCTCTACTGCCTGTGCAGGAGCGACAGCTGGGCCGGGCGCGAGGTGCTGATGAACCTGCTCTTCGCTCTACTGTTGGACCTGCTGGTAGTGGCCCTGATCAAAGGGCTGGTCCGCAGGCGCCGCCCGGCTCATAACCAGATGGACATGTTTGTCACCCTCTCGGTTGACAAGTATTCCTTCCCCTCAGGCCATGCCACAAGGGCCGCACTAGTGTCTCGGTTCATCCTGAACCACCTGGTGCTGGCTATTCCTCTGAGGGTACTGGTGGTACTGTGGGCCTTCATCCTGGGCCTCTCTAGAGTCATGCTGGGGCGGCACAATGTCACCGATGTGGCTTTTGGCTTTTTCCTGGGCTACATGCAGTACAGCATTGTGGACTATTGCTGGCTCTCGCCATACAATGCTCCTATCCTCTTTGTACTGTGGAATCAACAATGATCTCATTGATTATGGCACCAGGAGATCTGAAAGTTTCTCTTCAAGATGATGCCCATAAACCAGCAGCCATCCTGCTTAGACATTTTGGGTTTCCTTTGGGATTTCCAGTGTCCCACCATCTTCTGTGTTGCTAGGGCTGGAACTCGTGCTGGCCATTACTAAATACAGCCATATTAGAGAAAGCAAAAAAAAAAAAAAAAAAAAAAAAAAATCTGTCTAGTATATATTTATTCAACAACTGTCTCTGGGACAATTGCAAAGCACCAAGCTGGTGTGATTATAATATTGCTTTTTAAAAGTTGACATCAGTAAAATTTGTGTTTTGTAGTAATCCTATAAGCCAACATAATCACTTTAAATTAAATTTAGAAAAAGAAACATGATCTTCATTCTGTAAATATATATGCAGATGAGTCACATACCAACAATTCCAGTCCTTATCCTGAAGTAGGTTTTAAACAATATTTTAAGAGTCTAAGAAGGAGGTCTGTTTATTCCCTGAAGGTCTATTGCCACACCTGGGAGATTTCTTCTTAATCCTGGTATTCTTGGTAAGGTTTTCTTTTCTTTCTTTTTTTTTTTTTTTTTTTTTTTACCGGGAGGTCCCAGGGATCGAACCCAGGTCCCTCCATATGGGAGACGGACGCCCAACCAGTTGAGCCACATCCGACCCCGAGATTTCTTCTTAATCCTGGTATTCTTGGTAAGGTTTTCTTTTCTTTCTTTCTTTTTTTTTTTTTTTTTTGTCTTTTCCATCCTTGCTGATTGGGTAGAGAGAAGAAAGATATATCTATATAGTACTTGTCTCTCTCGCCATTCCCTTCTGCCCTCTCAAGAAAATCTTTAAATAGATAATTATCCTGCCACTACTCTCTAATACTGTCTTTAGCAGTCAGAGACAATGCCAAGAATTTAGAGAAGAAACACTTAAAAGTGGACAAATCTAAGGTACTCATAGGAAAGGATGGGACTATGGCCTCATGCTTAATTCTGTTGATAACCAAGAATGTGACATTACAAAAGGCAGAGAAGCTAAGTTGCTGGGGAACTGAGAGTTTGGGGTTAGGGTGGCCATGTATTAAATCAGTGATCTAGTATGATAGATGGGGCCCCGCTGCTGAGGATCTCTACTGAATAAAAAATAATACTCCCCAATGAGGGTAATAAAATGGGAAAATAATGATTGCCTTCGATGTAAGTACAAGTTCTCTCATATATACCACAAGGATGACCCTGAATACTATGGTTTTTCATAGGGAATTCCATTTCCCTGTTTATAGCACACTTTAAACTGTATTTAACTTGAAATTCATCAGGAGAAACCTGCTTCTATACCATTCACAAGGTATAACTCCTAAATTTGTTTTCATTGATCATTACGTTTAAAGCAGTTAGTCCATGGTGCCTCCCCAAATCACAAGACCAAAAACCAACAAATAATGCAGGATGGACTCTCTTCATTATTCTTTGACCAGAAAAGAACATTAAAGAATATGCTTTAAATGCTGCTCTACCTGAAAGGAACCTTTGAATTTCCTGTGAAACTGATGTCTTGGAAAAATCTTAATAACCAATTATTTTCGCCTTTATAAATAGAAAGGATTGTGGACTTTGATCTGTCATACAGGGGTGTTGATAGGGATCTAAGAGAATGGCTGTGAGAAGTAGGTTCTGATTGTGTGGAAGGTTTTTTTTAAAGTTTTGAAACTTTTGAAGAGTTAGAGGCACAAAGGGGGTACAGCTACTTCGCAGAAAATAAAATCTTTTGCATTCCTACCGTACTCTGAACTCTGACTACTTCTTCACTTGCTGAATCAGCCAAACTGTGAGGCTCTAAATGGTTTGTGTTGTTTTAACCTTAGGGATAGCCTTTCTTTTAGTCACTGCAATATTCAGGCCAGTGGAAGCAATGATATTTCCTTTTGCAGTATCCACAAGTCTGAATACAGGGGGGCTCAAAATTAGGCTTACTCTCTAGTTTATGGATATAACTCTGGAATTCCCTGTCTTAGTTGCTGGTGCCTGAGTTTGTGGGCTTTTAAAGCACAGATCAATTCACCTGACAATTTCTGAAGTATCCCAAGTAGTGTAGAATACAAAACTGATTTCTTTGTTAATTAAATGTACACTGAGGAATGCATTTTAAAAAGTGAAATAAAATTAATAATGTTGAAGTGATGTAACTTGTTAAATTTTTGTATTGGTAGGAAGGGAGACTGATTTATCATTCAGCTTCTCAAGACTTCCTTCATCTCACTGCACAGTTTTGAGAACTTGGAACTGATATAGTCTGAACCCATTTGCTGTCAGCAAAGTGGGACCAGGAAACGTTGATTAGCTTTGTTCCAGAGCCACATGTACGATGATTTTGCAACTGGTAATAAGGAGGCTGACCAGATTTTCCATAGCAGGATCCTGTTGGCATTGTGCTTGTAATCGTCACCAGTAGGGAAGCTCATCATGGGAAGCAAAGCTGCATAGCAGTCTGTCACTACAGACAGTAGGACTGGAAAATGGAAAGAGCAATGACTGGCCCCAAACAGGAACAAGGGAGTCACTCTGCCACATCACCTCACTTAAGAACTATTTGTTGGATAATTAGAAAAACATTTGTTGATTGATTGATTGATTGACTTCCATTTTGTAATGAGCAAGCCATCATTAGGGAAATAGTTTAATGGCTTCTTAACAAGGAGTCTGTGAGCATGAATTGAAATTAAAAAAAAAAAAAATTCTTGTGGGGACATGTTGGTGCAGGTGTGATATATTTATTAAATAATACACAGTATAGTGCAGACTTAGTAAGGGGTCTGTGGTTTTCACCTGACTGGCATTGGGACCCGTGGAACAAAAAAGGTTAAGAACCTCTGGCTTAGAAGATATTTGCTTGGTCCATTCAGGTGACAAATTATCAGGAAATGAAGGGACTTTTAAAAATTATATTATTGCCTGGTTATTTAAAGAGATGTTTTTAAATCCTTTCACAAATATTTATCCTGGAAAAGAAAATAATGTCCTACTTGGACTGAATGCAGGGTTATTTTATTTTATTTTATTTTATTTTTTTTTTTTTAAGATTTTATTTATTTATTCATATATCCCCCCCTTGCTGCCTGTGCTCGCCGGGTCAGCCAACCACGCCGTGCGGGCGGGCTTGCCTTCACCAGGAGGCCCTAGGAACCGAACCCGGGGCCTCCCACATGGTAAACGGGAGCCCCACTGATTGAGCCACAGCCGCTTCCCAAGGGTTATTTTAAAAGAGCAGAAAAATTCAGGATAAAATTAAGAAACAATTTGACTTTAAAAATTTTTTTTTTTTTTTTTGGAATTAGCTGAGCTGAATTAAAGGTTAGGAAGTCCGGGAAGACCCCTATGCAGAAAATCTTAGGGACAGAAGTACAATTTGTCCTAAAAAACAATGATGTGTGTGGTAAGTGGGGAGGGGGTGGTGAAAACGACCCGAGACCAGTTAAGCTTAGGTGGACAGAGGACCCCTGGGGAAATAGAGAGTTTGACCTGGGGCTGGAAGGAGAGGTTCGTAGATCTCTCTTACCGCCCGGATCTGCAGCTCCACCACCACCTCCAGAGGCATCGTTTCCTGCGCGGGCGAAAGGAGTGAAATGAAAAGATCCTTTTGTGCTGAGCCTTCGACCGATATTTCTCAGTTTAGCCCAAACCCTGGGGCAAATGTACCCAGCAGCTTCCCTAACCTCACCCGACCTGCTCGCATCCCCATCCGTTCCGCTCCCCCACCCAGCCCAGGTCCCTCCCACCGGGACGGGTCTCACACCACCGGAGTTGAAGTCTAGGCTTCCAGAAGGCGGAAGCGTCGCGTTGCCATGGACCCTCAAACGCGCAACCTTCTAAGCTGGAACGCAGGTGAGGCCCGGACGCACGCGCGCTCGCGCCCCCGGCGCTCGGCTTGGAACGCGCGCTCCCGGCGTCGGCCTTCCAAGCTGTGCACTAGGAGAGACTGACCCGTATAGGCGCGTCGCCTGGAACGACAGATGCTAAAAGCCCTGGTTTTCTTTCCACTCAGCTCCTCCACCACCTCTCTCTATGACCCCAATCACTATATTGAAATGTTTACAGCTTCCATTCTAAAAGTGGAATGTGATTATATCACCATTATAATTTACCTACTATCCCTTTTTAGTAGCTATACTTCCTCAAGACGTGGAATTTCTGTAGCAATAACAAAGTGGCCTGTCCTTAAAGGTACTCACTCCATTACTTATTAAATCCTCTATCTTCATATTTGGTTCGGAAAACATGTTCGGTAATAAGAAATTAAACATACATGTTAATTGGAAATGCAGAGATAATTCTTAAAGAGGTTTAGAAGTTAGGTGTCCCGTGTTAGCAAAAATAGAAATATTTGCTAGTCTCTCTCTCCATGGCATTGCCCAACCTTTTCTGGGGGTTAGTAACTTTAAGGTAAGCAATGAATTACGTTAGCTTCCAATGGGTAGTTACTCTATTTGTCAAAGCTACAGTTACACTCCAGAAACCGTCGAAGGAGGCCGGCAGAGCAGTACTTCTTAGCCAGTAATGGAAATTGAGTTTTTTTTCATTCACTGCACTTGATAAACAAAAACAAAGATGAGGAGGGAGTGGCTGCTTCTAGCCAATCTGAAAAATCTGGGAGGAACAAGTGCTGTTTTTGAAAATAAAATTCTAAGTTGTGATGAATCATTTATTACTATTTTGCTTGGAGATTTATGCAGTTGAAAGTAGTGCAAAGAGATATCCTGAAACAATAATTTGGCATGCATTTTGCCAAGTGGAGTCTCTTTTCTTGGACTAGTATGATTAAGGTGGATATATTATGTCCTTATCCAATTTCTGGTTCTCTAACTACATGCTAGAATAGGTTAAGGCACACAGATGGGTGCCCAGCAACCTACAGCATCCAAAGCGTGGATTTGTCAACTTGCTGGCACCAGCAGTGCCATGATATATGGGAACGGACTTGGCATTGACCCTCCAACCCTCTCACAGTTAAGTCACCAACACCACTGCTAAGACATCTGGGGGAGTGACATCCAAAACAGACTAAGAAATAAGTTGCCAGACATTTTGTGGAAGGGAGGAAACAATCTTTATTGAGCACCTACAAAGTGCTAGGCTGTGCTTAAGAATGCCCTATGGTAATTCATTTAATCCCCACAATAGCACTTCTTTTTTTTTTTTAATTGTTGTAACATATATACAACAAAATCTCCCATTTTAACAACCTTCATGCATACAATTAAGCGATTTTTTCTTTTTTTTAATAGAGCAGTTGTAGGTTTACAGAAAAATCATGCATAAAGTACAGAATTCCCACATCCCCTCCACACATACACACAGTTTCCCTTATTAACATTTTCATTAGTGTGGTCCTTTGTTACAATTGATGAAACAATATAATTGTAGTTATATTGTTAACTATAGGCCATAGTTTACATTAGGGCTCATTCTTTGTGTTGTATAGGATTTTTAAAATTTTTTATTCTGGTAACATATATGCAATCCAAAATTTCCCATTTTAGCCACTTTCAAATATCAAATTCAGTAATACTACATTCACAATGTTGTGCTACCATCACCACCATCCATTACCAAAATTTTTCATTACCCCAAACAGAAACTCAGTACTCATTAAGCAATAACTTCCCCTCCCCGACTCTTAGCACCTGGTAACCTGTAATCTACTTTGTGTCCGTGAATTTGCTTATTCTCGGTACTTCATATACATGAAATCATACACTATTTGTCTGTGTGTCTGGCTTATTTCACTTAAGATGGCATCTTCAAGGTTCATCCATGTTGTAGCATGCATCAGAACTTCATTCATTTTTATGACTGAATAATATTCCAATGTATATATAATCCATATTATGTTTATGCATAATATGCTTCCACCTTTTGGCTATAGTGAATGATGCTGCTATGAACATTAATG
This sequence comes from Tolypeutes matacus, assembly GCA_026826555.1. Lineage (NCBI taxonomy): Eukaryota > Metazoa > Chordata > Mammalia > Cingulata > Chlamyphoridae > Tolypeutes > Tolypeutes matacus. The sequence continues at coordinate 17,445,276 of JAKSZT010053764.1, read as the reverse complement.
TAGCACAATAAGTCTGAGGGAGATATTATTATCCCTATTTTATAGATGCAGTATCTGAGGCCAGACAGCCTTTTGTCCATCCACACAGCTAACAAGGGGAGCAACCATGTTTGAAGCCAGGTGTGCCCAACCATAAAATTGCTCCTGCAACATCCTCTTGACATCCTCTTGAACCCTAGAGACATAATGTCCCATTCAATGCTCTTCCTGGTTTTAAATCTTGATATAATGGACTCTACTTGCTTGCCTTCTAAGGCACAGCCCTCTTTTGGTTTCCCTCCCACTCTGGCCATTCTTTCTCTGTTTCTTTGTAGGTTCATCCTCCTACCTGACCATGGCAGTTTGAGATTATTTTATGAATCCCCCGAAAAAGAAAGATTATGTTTGTAAACTAATCTCCTCTGGGTGTGATACCCTTTGACTGCATTAAGTTCAGCTGAGGCTGCCTTTGATTAGATTACCTGTTAAGATTGCTGTAGGGCTTTTTATTGGACTAAGTCAGTAGGATGTGACTCAGGTTGAGTCCACGCCCCCTTGCTGGGTCTGATATAAATGGTCTCACACAGCCAGACAGTGACAGAAAAAAAGGAACTACCATGTAAGAGAAAAGATTCCAGTTTTGCCCACAGATGTTGCAGGGACAGAAGCCCTAAGAGACAAGCCCTATGCCAGGCAAGAGAGGACTACAGTATTGCTTAAGCATGAAGCCCCAAGAGGCTGGGCCCACAGAGCAACTCAAGAGGAGACCTTTGATCCCAGAGAGGAAGGCTGAAACCTGGCAGAGATTGGCGGCCATCTTGCTTCACCAACGTGGCAAAACACTGGGATCAACAGTAGCTGACTTTGGTGAGAAAGGATCTCAGCAGATGCCTCAATTTAGGCATTTCATGGCCTTGGAACTGTAAGCTTTTACCCCAAATAAATCCCCATTATAAAAGCCAACAGATTTCTGGTACTTTGCATCTGCAGCCCTTTGGCAAACTAATACACTGGCTAAGCCATGTTTTAGGTCTTTTCGTTTCCTGACTCTGAACCTTTTACCTAGGGTAGAATGTATGTATTTTACATTTTACATCTCTTCTGCTCTCCCTAACAAGGTCAAATCTCCTTATTACAAATATATGTATCTCCTGTATTTTGGCAACTGTTACTATAGCAGTTTTACATTTGTTCCTTTGATTGTTGATTACTATTTGTCCCCATATACTGTAAGCTCTGCTAAATACCTAGCACAGCAGCTGCTCAATAAATATCTTTGAATAGATGCTAAATATGGAGATGGTCAAGCCAGTTTGTAGGGGCTAATATAACCCTTGGAACGGTTGAAGTCCTACCACATCAGGGCTAAAATAAATTTTCAGAGAAAGGTTCAAACACAGCTGTTCTGCAAGTCTGCCATGGAGATATTAAATGAGTTGATAGTGAATATTTATACTCTGTTAATGTCCCCTACCATGGCAACCTGAAGCTCCTGACTGCCATGGAAATGTGGAAATTGTAACATACACAATGCCTCTGGCCCATCTTGTACATCATGCAAAGTAGTCAGGCACCATGGGCGGCCAAGCAAAACCATTCAAGGATTGGACTGTCACAACCTTAGGCACTTTATTACCTATGTGAATTTCTATGGGTGGCAACAAACAGATCTTGAACAACTTCTAATCCCAGAGGATTTCTGCAGTGCAGCTTGGCCAGCAGTGACATCAGCACTGCAGAAATGACACTTTGGCACACCCTGCTCACATCCTGGCTCCAGCCAAGAAAATGGCACATGCCCCAAATGGGACTTTTCCAGAGTTAATTAGCAAAGAATAAAAGTATGACAGCCAGATAATTATGGCTAGGATTTTCATTTTCATTTTTAAAAATTAATTATAGGGCACTAACTTGCAAACATTTCTTTTCAAATAATGTAGGAGGGAATACTTTTATAAAGGGAGGAAACTATTAAAAAGAAAAAAAAAAGAAGGCACTAATGGCAGGAGTAAGGGGAAACAAGCTGTCTTAGTTTACTAGAGCTGTCATAGCAAAGTACCACAAACTGGATGGCTTAAAACTACAGAAAATTATTGTCTCACAATTCTGGAGACTAGAAGTCCAAAATCAAGTTGTCAGCGGGTCCATAGTCCCTCTGATGTGTCTGTCTTCTGGCATTTGGTGATTTGCCAGCAATCCTTGGGCTTCAGTCTCTGTCTTAGTCATCACATGGCCATCTTCTCTCTCTGTATCCAAAGTTCCTGTTCTTAACGCACACCAATAATAATGGATTAGTGTCCACCCTAATCCAATTTGGCCTCATCTTAACTAATAACATATTCAAATACTCTATTTCCAAATAAAGTCACATTCACAGGTCCAGGGGTTAGGACTTGAACATGTCTTTTTGGGTGACACAATTCAACCCATAACACCAGGAACTCACTCACACATTTATCGTGAGTGAATTAGTTTTCTATGGCTGCTACAACAAGTTACCACAAATTTAATGGCTGAAAACAAGACAAATTATCTTACAGTTTTGTGGGTCAGAAGACCAATACAGTTCTCACCGGGCTAAGATTAAGGTGTTGGCAGGGCCACATTCCTTCACAGAAGCACCAGGAAAGAATCTGTTTCCTTGCCTTCTCCGGCTTCTAGGAGCTGCCCACTTCCTTGGCTCATGGCTCCCTTCCTCCATATTCAAACAAGCACATCGGGCCCAAAGTCCTTCTTATGCTGACATTTTTCTGGTCCTCTCTTCTACTTTTAATGACCGTTGTGATTACAATGGGCCCATCTGGATAATCCAGGGTAATCTCCATTTTTAAGGTCTGTGGATTAGCATCCTTAATTCTACCTGTAACCTTAATTCCCTTTTGCCACATAAGGTAACATATTCACAGGTTCCAGGAATTAGTACATAGACATCTTTGGGGGTCCATTATTCTGTCTACCACATATAACTACTCTGGAGAGCAATTTAACAATGCCCATCAAAATTTTAAATTTGGCTCAGCAATTCCACTGCTAGGAATTTATCCTATGAGTATACTTTCATACAAAGAAATATGCTGTAGCATTATCTGTAGTTAAAAAAATACTTTTAACCAACTAAATGTTCATTAAATGGGATCAGATTAAATAAACATTGGTTTAGCCACGTGCTCAAATGCTATACTGCATGGAAATAGACTGAGACAGAGCTATAAGTATTAATAGTAAATAATCTCTAAAATATAGGACTAAGAAAAAAAACAAGCATGGCACAAAAGATGTGTAGAGTATGCAGCCATTTGAGGAAGAAAGCAATATAAGTACATAGATACAGAATATTCCTGAAAGGATACACAAGAAACTGGTAATAGTGGGTGCCTCTAGGAAGGGGATTTTAGGGTCAGAAGTAAAGAAGACACTTACTTTTCACTTGAATACTTTTAGGTACTTTTAAATGTTTTTGACAAGTATTTGCATTATCTAGTCCCAAAAGGAAAATAAATTAAAACAAGCAGAAACTATAAAAACATAAACCTGGGAAGATAAGGAGAACCAGGAACTGGCTTCTTTAGCTTTTGGGCCTGCATCCTATATACTACATGCCATGAAAATATCTATGCTTGTGTCTCTGGTGCTTTTGCTTCCAGTACAGGGTTTCTTAACCAGTGATCCACAGCTGCCTCACAGGTCTTAAACTCCCTGAAATGACAGGCAACTTTTCCTGCATGTACATTTAAGCATTTTTTCTGGGAAGACAGCTGTAGCTTTCATCTGCCTGAAAAGGGTAGGGTTAGTCAAAACAGGTTTTAGAACCACTGTTCAGTGCATGCTGAGCCCTATAGCCTGCCATCAGTTCCCTCCTATAGGAAAACAAAGGGCTACCTGGGTTATCTGACAAGGCAGCAGCAGGTAAGGAAAGTCGGCCCCTTCACTCCATCACATTCATACTCACTTAGTGAAGCCAGTTGTCTTTCCAAAGCCAGCTGTAGTCAGTAACAAGTGATTTTAAAAAGACTTCCAAAGTCCTGTTCTAATTCATAATTTATATGTGAACTCCATAAAGTCATATGTTAGATCCTACAATCTTTTGAGCCAGGGAATTATTTATTAGCAAGTGTGAATAAGACCATCAGATTGAGTTTCCAAAATGAGTTCATTTGCATTTGTGATAAATGCCTGAAAAGAAAAAAATCCCAAGCACATGAAACAATCTGGGTTATTTAAGCAGTACTACATTTCCAGATCACTGATTGTTTTTATTGACACACAGACCCAGCCTCAAGACCAAGAAATAATTGTCTTTTATATTTAGCCTTCTCCAAAGTCTTTCTCAAAAATATTCTTTAACAGTTCAGTTTTCTCACAGTCTGATAAATTGAGAAGAAAAGTTTACCCGTTTGACTTTTGCTATGAATGTGTAAAAGAATTCAATGAACCATGTTGGGCTCTTTTCTTAGTTCGAACAAACAGCATAAAGTTAATTTCTGAATGAAGCCGATATTAAAAAAAAAAAGAAAAAAAGAATGCTAAAATCATATCCTTTGGGGGAACTTTACACTAGAGGGATCAGGCTGTCATCATATGAACCCACTGGTCAATCCCAGCACAGGTGACATCATGTGCCTCCCTATGTGATACCTAGGGGCACCTATGAAGTACTTTTGCAAAAAAAAAAAAAAGTTGAATTTGAATTTAATCAATCCACTAGTGTTGTTCTGTCCAATATGGTTTAAACAGCCATTAAATGTGGCTATTTAAATTTAAATTAATTAAAACAAAATAAAAAATGCAGTCCCTCACTTTCACTAGTCACATTTAAAGTGAATCAATAGCTACACATGATTAGTGGCTATTGTACTATATAGAGCAGATATCATCAAAGAGAGTTATATTAGACAGTGTTGCTCTACAGCTAATTTCATTTAAAGGAAATATGGAGGATAGAGGAATATGCTAATGGCACCACCAAAAAACAAACAGATATATCTGGAATATAGCACATTCTATAGAACAATTGATCCAGTTAGTCTGCAAGAAGTCAATGGTATTAAAAAATAAATAAGGGGGAAGGAACTGCTCTAGATTTAAAAATACTTAAGAGACCTAACAACCAAATATGATGTATGGACTTTGTTGGAATCTAGATTTGAACAAACCAATTTAAATAGAAGATTTGAGGCTACTGGGGAAATATGATTATGGTTTGGACATGAGATAATACCAAGTGATTTAATTTTGATAGGTATGATAATACCTTCATGGTTATATAAGGCAAATATCAACATTGTTTAGAGATGCATACAAAGGTATATAGTGGCAAAATGCTATGGTGTCTGAGATTTTGCTTGCAAATCGTCCAGCAAAATCATGTCAACTGTTGAATTTGGGTGACAGATATATGGGGGCTCATTGTTATTTTCTATACTTCTGTACATTTAAAATATTAACAATGTTTTTTTTAAAAAATCTTTAACATATACTAAATAAGAAAAGCAATCGTATCCTTACGTGGACCTCCTTCTGTCCTAAAATAGCCCATTGAAAGAGGATTCTTGGTGGTGTCACAATGAAATTCCTTTCCATGGAAGTCTTACACATACAAAGAGAAAATATTCACCTCAAATGCAGATGAGTTAAGAAAATTATTCTTATGTGCAATACCTTACAATTAATTCAGAGGGAAATCCATTGCATTATAAGATGAGGAGTCTCTGCATGAATATCCAAAATAAGAGTTGGCAATTTTAGTATTTCTTTAAGTATACACAATTCTTGAGAATTTTTCCCAAGTATCAAGAATACTTCCAAGGAAGGAAACAAACTGCAACTAAATAGCTTTTAACAATCTTCAAGTCATTTGGATTCTGGCCTCACACATGGAATCTATTTCATAAAATTTTATATTAGAGTTCAGGAATCAGACTCATATGTTACTCTTTAGCTTGTGCTTTGATTTACTGGTATTTGTAGGCGCAATACTTACACAAACCCTTCTACAAGGGTGCTCTTGGCATTTTGGGTTATATAGTCCATATCCTTCCATTTTAAAATAATTTCTATTCTGGAAAAACCAATTTGCTCCTTCAATTTTCAGCTGGCTAGCTCTACGTCCATGGGAGTAGTAGGCAACTTATGATCCAGAGCAATTTCCAAGGAATTATATTTATTATCTGGCATAAGAAAGTAGAAAAGACTGTAAGCTCCAAGACTTGTTAAAAAGTGTCCATTGTACTGGGGCACAGGATTTAAGCCCTGAAGTCAGTAATGGCTCAAGATGAGGTTACTTCTGATGACATCATACCCACCTGTTCTCTTAACTAACTACACCTCTTTCCCTTCCCTTTTCACCCTCTCCTGTATTTAAACCTGCACCCTCCCTTTCTTCCCTATCTCCATCCATTCATTTGTTCCCTATTCATTTATTCAACACATACTTTTCGAGTACCTACTATATGCCGGGTACCACTGTGGGCAATGGAGTTAAAAAAGTGAACAAGAAACAGTCTTTGACCTCATGGAGCTTACATTCTAGTGGTGGAACTTAATAAACTATAAACACAAATAAGATTGAGTGATGAATGCTAGGAAGGAAATATCTGGGGTGGTGAGATAAAAGCTTACAGGATGGAGAGGGAGTGAGAACCTAATTTAGATCCAGTGGCAAGGTTGGCCTTTCCAAGGACATGACATTTGATCTGAGACCTAATAAGACAAGAATGATCACAAGCAAGACTTTCAAAGAACTGAGAGAAAAGATATCCAGGCAAAAGAAACAGCAAATCCAAAGGCCATGAGTCAAGAAAGAAATTGGTATGTTTGAGGAACTGAAAGGAGGCCAATGAGCATACTAAGAAAGATCTGGGACTGGGTGGTGGTGGATGGATGGGTGGGGAGAGTTTAAGAGTTGGCACTGGAGAGTTTGGCTGGCACTAGACTGCAGAGGATCTTGGGATCTTGTGATTGCCTACCCAATGGTTATGACCTCTTCTTCCTTGCTATGAGAACCCCAACTTTGTTTGGGTGGCAGTGCATCCAGTTCCAGACAATGAATCATAATTTAAGGCAGTTCTGGCCAACAAGTTTTAAGGTGAAGTTACTGGAAGATTCTGAGAGATGGTTTCCTTCTTGCTGTAAGAGCCACAAGACAATAAAGCTCTTCTTGACCCCTTCTCTCTATTCTCACTTTAGTTGCTGTCATGTTTTGATGTAATATCCAGAGCTGTGGCAGCCATCCTGCAACCATGAGGAAACAAGCCTAAAAATGAATGTCAACAGACTTAGGATAGTAAAGAAGAAAGATTGAAAGAAACTGGGGCATTGGTGACATCATGAAAATGCTCAACTAATCCCAGGAACAACTAGCTTCATACTTTTTGTTGGTAGAAAATAAATGTACTTATGGTTCAAGTCTCTGTTTTAGTTTGCTAAAGGCTGCCAAGGCAATATACCATAAATGGGTTGGCTTTTACAATGGGGATTTATTAACTTAAATGCTTACAGTTCTGAGGCTGTGAAAGTGTCCAAATCAAGGCATTATCAGGATATGCTTTTCCCCCCCAAGCTGCAGCTGTGAGTGATCTCTTCTCTGGTCTCCTTGCTTTCAGCTTCTGATTTCAGTGGCTTACTCTCGGCTTCTGGGTTCCACTGATTTCAGATTCTGGCTCCCAGGGCCTTTTCTCTCAGCATCTGGGGGTTTCTCTGTTTCTGCTGCACCTCCAATTCCATTTTATAAATCACTCCAGTAAGAGGATTAAGACCCACCCTGGGCTATGCCTTACCTGAAGTATCCTAATCAAAAGGCCCTTACCTGAATCTAATCTAATCAAGGTTTCACAACAGGTTCGCACACACAGAAATGGACCAATTTAAGAACATAATTTTCTGGGGTCCACAAAAGACTCAAACTACCAAAGCTGGGGTTTCAGTTATTGGCACTGAAAGCATATAATTGATTCAGCAGAGGTATGGCATGATCTGATTTATAGATTCTTTAAGATTCTCTCTGGCAAACTGTGAGGAAAGAAAATATAAGGACCAAGTGTGGAAAAGAGGCATCGAAGTCTACTGTGATAGTCCTGGAGAGGAATCACAGTGTCCTGGACTAGGGAGGAAGCAGTAAACTTGGAGAGAAGTAGCCAGATTCAAGATGTATTTTGGGGGTAAAAACAACAGGACTTGCTGTTGGTTTAAATACAGAAGGGGAAAGAGGGAAAGAGGAATTATGACTGACCTCTTGGTTTTGAACTTGATGCATGTGCCATTTATTGACATGGAGAAGATAGGAAGAAGAGGTTGGGGGAAGGGGTGGGATCAAGAGTTCTTTTTTGGACATATTAAATTTAAGATGTACATGAGCCATTAAAATAGAGATGTCTAAAATAGAGCAGATAGACACATGAGTCTGAAGTGCTGAGATAAGATCAGGGCTCGGATTTCAATTTGGGATTTGACAATACATAGATGTTATTTAAAACCACAGGAATAGACAAGCTCCTCCTCAATGGCCAGAATCTGAGGAACTTTAATATTAGAAGGGAGCTAGAAGGAGAGGGGACATCCAAGAAGACTGAGAAGTAGTAACAGTGGTAGGAGAAAAACCAGTAACAAAAATAACAACAACATGTAGCATTTATTTAGAACTTTATGCCAGGCTTTGCTCAAAGTACTCTGTGGCTTCATGGAAGCAAAAAGGAAAACGTGTTTTCCTTTTTTTCCTCCCTTTCTGTTTTCTCTTGGATTTCACTTCTAAACTCAAAAGGTCTAGGCATAGTTCTTCTCAACTTTTATTTGAAATTAATTATTCAGGTATAATTGGAAAATATTCAAACAGCACAATACAGGAAAGCTAAAAGTGAAAAGTAAAGATCTCCAGAAACTTTCATCCCTAGCCTTACTCTCCAGAGGTAATCATTAACAGTTTACTGGAGAGCAGATGTAGTTCAAGTGGTTGAGCACCTGCTTCCCATGTAAGAGATCCGGGGTTTGATCCCTGGTACCTCCTAAAAACAAACAAACAAACGGAAAAGAAACAACTCTCATTGGGGAGCAGATGTAGCTCAGTGGTTGAGCGCCTGCTTCCCATCTCTGAGGTCCTGGGTGCAATCCCTAGTACCTCCTAAACAAAACAAAACAAAACAAAACAAAAAACACAGTTTACTGTTTACTTCCTAGGAATTTTCTATATTCACACACACAAACACAGAGACTTGTTTTTACACAAACAGGATCAATCTTTCTTTCTCCCTTCCTCCCCCTCCCTCTTCCTCTCTCTCCACACACACACATACACACAGACATATAAATATACACATATATATTCTATTTCGTTTTTTTAATTTTATAAATATCCACATATATCTAGTTCTGCAACTTGATCTTTTTAAACTCAATACATTTTGGAGATATTTCCATATCAGCACATTTAGTTCTACATTACTCATTTTAAAGACTGATAATACCCGATTGCATTAATATACTATAATTTAAATGCTTCTGTTGACGGGCAATCAGATTGTTTCCCTTTTTTTAAATTACCAATATGCAATAAACATCTTTGTAGCTATATCTTAGGAAATTGGTGCAAAATTAACTGTTGGATAATTTCCTGGTAGTGAAATTGCCAAATCAAAGAGTAAAGCACTTAAAGTTTTGATATTGTCAAATTCCCTTCCCAAAACTTTACCCAATGACATTCTAGCTAACAGCATTTCCTCATATCATAACACTCGGTATTAACAAATTTTTAAAATTTTGCCAGTTTGAGCGATTTAAAAAATGGCGTCTCCTTGTTATTTGGGTCTCTTAATTATGAGTCGGGGTGCACAGTCCGATGAACGTGCAAGTTCTGAAATCAGACTCTCTGGGTGGGATCCTAACTTTTTCCTTTAAATGTGACCTCGGGCATGTGGGGACTACTTCCTCTTCTCAAAAAAAAAGAAGACAATCATAGCACAAATCTTGAGGATTAAACGAGATACGTAGAGATACATGAAGCGTTCCTAGTACATTCGGTATTCGCGGTTCTCGTCTTCATTTTTTAAACCCGTGCAGGACTGTATCGTTGCTTGTAATTGGAAGAGAAGAAACTTGGCTCCCCCTTTCTAAATTTTCCTACCTCCCGCTATGCCGCGTCAGAACTACTGTTTTATGTATTAGTATACAGGAATGATACTAATGAGTAGTAGTCATTAGTTGCACAATGAGTTGCAGTTTTTAAGCAACATGCAAAGTGGACAATTGGTCCTAGCACGTCCTGGAATCCAGGACCCACCGTTAACACCACAGAGAACACTAGACAATATGTTACTTCCCAAACGTTTCACAACCCACCGCGCCATTAGAGGCAAGTCGGCAGCAGTGAAAGGTTTCTGAGAACTGAGTTTTAAACAAGAAAGAGTTCCAAGCCCAGTCCCTACACACAAACCCAGTGACTTACCTCACAAGGCCCCGCCCCACCCAAGCGGAAGTGACGCCCCGGTCGAGTTCATCTCCTTCCGCCGTCCGCCGGTGGCGAGGCCCAGTCGCCGTGGACGTGCGTCGGCATCCGCGTCCGCGGCGAGAGGAGGGATTCTGGGTAGTAACGGCCCCGGCCGGCTGGGGCGGCTGGCTACGCGTAGCAGATTCCACTCCCACCCAGGTCGTTGGCAGTGGTCCTTATAGGGCCGGGGGCAGCTGGACATGGAGCAGCCGTGGCCGCCGCCGGGACCTTGGAGCCTTCCCCGGGCCGAGAGTGAGGCTGAGGAAGAGAGTGACTTGGACGCGTCCCCCAGTTTCCCCTGTTTCCCTCAGCTGCCGGGCGGCGGCGACCAGGTGAGAGGGGGGCAGCGTTCTTCGGAAGAATGGGAAGGTGCTGTTGCCGTCGACAAGTCACCCAGAGTTCCCAGTCTCCCTGGCCCTCTTCTGTAATCCCACCTCACCTGCGGGGTTGCAGGGTGCCTGATGCCGTTCCCCGGCTATTGTAGCATCTTCTGAGGGGGATGAGAGATTGGCTCTATGTTCCCAACCTCCATCTCCATGCATACCTTTTCTTTCACCTCGACAGATTGATTCCCCACTTTTGGACGACGCTTCCCCTCCCCCGACAGCCCCAGATTTGGGGCGGCTCACGCTTTAACACTGACCCTTTGTCCTCTTGTACATGCTTTTATCCGACCGCTTTATTCAATTAAAGGCTCTCTTGCCTGTGCATAGTTGATAGTTCACTCATTCACTGGCTTTCCGACTTGTGAAGATTTCGCATCCTATTTCACCAAATGTCAAATTCTGCAAACCCTGCTTTTGATGCTGGCATATATCACTCCTATTAGCATGACCATTTCCCTTTTACTGTTGTTATGTTTTTAGTTATGTTTCACGTCATTCTTCGCCAGTGAAAACACAATAGGCACTCGCTTGCCTTTTCCTTCAGACTGCCCTCTCAGGTTCTTGATGCTACTCGTGTTTCAACCCAGGCCTTCCTTTCTCTGAAATCTATCCAAATGTGATAGACCATTTAGGATTTCTTTGCCTCATATCTAAGGGAGAACTTATGTACTCAAATGATCTTGTCCAGATTTTTCTCCTAATGGCAATGTATTTTCCAGGATTACAGAGTAAACACTAAAACGTTCAATGAAACGCATTATAGGTTTTTCTGCCTTCCAGGCTTCTTGCAAATGGGATCCTTGAGTGCTTAACTGACTTGATAGTTTTTCTCTAAACTCATTTTGCTAGATGTTAATAGGGCGAATGATTTAAATTGTTTGCTAGTTAATGTAGGGCCATCGATTCTATGCCCAGCTAATGGGGTTAGTTGGCTTCACACAGAGAAAAATGCTGTTTCATAACCACAGACTGTACTTCAGCCAGCTTGCCACTGGGAAAGTGCAAGACATTTTTTCAGGAGGACAGAATAAGATTTGATGGGTCAGTAGTCACCCACTAATTATGGATCAGTAATGTCATCTTTATATGCAAAAGACAGCACATAGTGTGTTACAGAGAGAACGAAAAGAATGTACAGCAGCTGCTGTCATCAATTTTAAAGGCATATGGAGAAAAAAAATCTCAATTTCAGTGCATTGTGGCTCAATCACAAAAATAACGTAAGAGAAACTTTGCATTTAAAAAATATATGTATCTTATTTTTTACTTGGGCACTTGGAATCATAAACTTCTGTAACTAAAAGGGATTTTGGAAGTGGGTAGGCTTATCTTTCATTAAAAGTGATTTCCTGAGTTAGTGGCAGAGCTAAAACCACAAACCACTTCTTACTCCTAGTCCACTGTTTTTCCGACTTACTGTACCTGCCCAGCCTGGAAAGTGCTGTAAAACTTTATTGGCCAAATCTATCTTCGCATGGTGTTAAAAGTTTGCAAAGCAGTTACTTTACTAATTCTGCATTAGTTCATGTGTTTATAACAAACCTACTTAAAAGGCTTATTTGTCTTGCTGGCTTTAGGACTTAAGTTTTGGGAATGGAATATTTGGAAAGAAAAAAATGCTCAGTTCAACTTACAAACATTTTATAATCTTAAAAATCAATTTTGGGGGAGCCGATATGGCTCAATTGTTGAGCACCAGCTTCCCATACACGAGGTCAGGATTCAATCCCCCACCCCAGTACCTCATTGAAAAAAAAATCAATTTTGGTTTATTTTATCAAATACGAGAAATCTAGACATTTTAATAGTTCTGAGAGCCTGTTAATGTAAATAAAGGCACATTGTAATTTGGAGATCTTGCCTGAGAATTTTTCATGTAAAATTACGTTAGTAAGCCTTAATAATGCTAACAGTTCCGTTTTAGAATTTATATTTGTTAAAATATAATCTTGGGAAGTGGATGTGGCTCAATCGATAGGGCTCCTGTTTACTATATGGGAGACCCCGGGTTCGATTCCCAAGGCCTCCTGGTGAAGGCAAGCCAGCCCGTGCGGCACGAGCTGACGCAGCAGGACGACCCAACAAAGGGAGACAAGCAGAGACAGAAAAACGTACAGCAAATGGACACAGCGAGCACAAGCAGCAAGGGGGGATAAATAAATAAATAAATAAAATCTTAAAATATATATATATATATATAATCTTGTTTAATGGCCCTTCAAAACCCCATTATGTTCACAGAATAAAATTGACTTAATATTTAATCACGTGTTGGATAGTTTGCTTAAGTGGCCAAATGTATTCTGGGTAGTCTGTGGAGAAGAATTTAAACATAAATCGTTTTTAGAATTCGGAAATAAGATTTTTGTGTTTGATTTGAGAAATGAATATTTGAGCCCATATAATTTGAAAATGCAAGATATTTCCATTTATCCAGGTGGCAATTTTTATCTATCTTTGTCTCTTCTTATAAAACAAACTTTATACTTCATTTTTCTCCTTTTCCTGTCCCCATCTTAAGCATAGCTAGTCTGTAGTTATTCTTGGTCTAAACTAAGGTAGCAAGAAATGAAAATATTTTACTTGATTAGTTGGGGACATGGCCATGTGGTACCTGGGCCCCAAACCTACTGAATGAGTAAATCACCTGAATACCAACATTATCCACATTGGCCTGAAGACTCAGTGAGGAAGTAGGGACCATGCCTCAGAATTTTACCACCATCTAGTCTGTTCCATAGAGCAGAGATTTATTTATTCATCTTTGATTTATTGAATTCCTGCCCCTCAAGAAACTGATAGTTTAGTAAACAAATAAATGCAATGCTGTGTGAAAAGCACCATGATAGAAGTAGCTGGGTGGGGAGGGAAATAGGAGAGAGTTTAAAGGACTAATGCCAGAATCTGGAAAGATGACCATGATAAAAGTTATCCAGGAGGAGGGGGATTCCAAAAATAGGGTGCAGTGTGAGGACGAAAGAATAAGCAAATAAGTAGAAGAGTAACTGGAACTGAGTCCAAAAAGTTAATTAACAGGTGAAAGCGTGAAGGACCATGCCAGGCACAGAGTTTGCACCTTATCCCAAGACTCTAAGAATGAGTAAAATAATCAGATTTGTATTTTGGGAAGGTCACTGCAGTCTAGTAGAATGGAAAATGGCTTAGGAGGAAACAACTGAAGGCAGGCAGTCTGTATTTATATAATTCGGGTATGAAGTTATAAGGGGTAATGTCAGTCGTGATGCAGATAAAGGAACAGATTAGAGAGAAATTATTCAGAACAAGTGGTTTGAAACTGATCTACACTTGGTTAAGAAATAAAAGATTGTGCATGCAGCTTTTGTTTTATAGAGCTGAGGAATGTAAGGAATTTAAACACCTATCACAGTGCCTTATGTGTTACAGTTCAGTAAATATTAAACCAGATGATTACTACTTCTGTGTGAAACAGAGACACAGGTGGGCCCAGTTGGTGCCTTTTTATTTTAATAATTTTCGTTATTTTGATTAAGATTAAATGAAAGAATTTCTGTCTGATATAGTCTGTTATAAATAGAAATTTCCAACAAGAACTTCTCAGATCACCAAAGAGTGGGATAATACAGAAAGAAAATAGGAACCAAGAAGGGATTACTTCTAAATAAAAGGTTTGCAGTGAAGACCTTGCAGAACAAAATGGTCCAATTTTCAGCATGGTGAGTGGTCAGGTGATGAACTGGATTTAAGCTTTTGTTCATTATTCTGCTGTTTCAGGATTATGAAGACCATAAATCACATTTGTTGAGCACTAGCTATATGCAAGACACTGCTAGTTGCTAGACTTATTGTTGTTTATTAGTTGTGAGGGGAGGGATGCAGGCTAACAAAGATGCTTAGAGGCTATTAGATGAAACAAGGCCTATAATATAAAAATATAACTGCATACACAGAGGCAGGATACACTGTATACTAAAAATGTTGAACAGAAATCCTTTGAATTAAAAAAAATTGAACTGTACTGCACAAACATACCCTTTGCCTTCTTTATTTCTTACAAATAGATTTTTGCTTTTCATCCAGATATATAGCCATGGGATTGAACTGGCTTGCCAAAAGCAGAAAGAGTTTGTGAAAAGCTCTGTGGCGTGCAAATGGAATCTCGCTGAAGCTCAGCAGAAACTTGGTAGCTTAGCATTGCATAACTCTGAGTCCTTGGATCAGGAACATGCCAAAGCACAAACAGCAGTATCAGAACTGAGGCAACGGGAAGAAGAATGGCGACAGAAAGAAGAGGCTCTAGTACAAAGAGAGAGAATGTGTCTGTGGAACATGGATGCCATTAGCAAGGATGTTTTTAATAAGGTAAGACCCTTTGTTGGACCATAAGGAAAGACGAATAAACTGTTGAAAATGTCTGTGCAAACCAGTTGTGCATATTTAATAGCAAAGCAACAGAATCCTATAAACAATCAATTTTGATAGAGATTTATGAAAATTGCTTGTTAAAAAGACCAGTATCCCCAATAGTCTCTAATATGGATAGCCCTTAATACAAATACATGGCTGCAGTATAGCACACTGGATATAACTAGGTTCTGGAATCAGGCTGCCTCAAATCTCAGCTATCCAACACTTTGGCTTTGTGATCTTGGGCAAGTCAATTAACATCTCTAAGCCTCAGTTTCTTCAACTATTAAATAGAAGTAATTATAGATAACTTATATCACAGGGAGGATGTAAAGATTAAATAAGGTAATGTCTTAAAAGCATGTAGTATGGGGCCTGGCAAGTGGTAAGGCTCAGATGTTGAAGGCTTTCTGATTTTGCTGTGCTATCAGCTTGCTATCAGTTTTGTAATACTAATGTATATAGTTACTGGATTTATCAAATAAAACAAATTCTTTTCGCTGTTTATTCACTGGTATGTATTTAGTAAATCTCAAATAGTAATCTGGATTTAGCATTAGTACTGAAAGGACCCTTTGAAAATAATTTAGACTCTTCTGTCTCTTGGTTAAGTGGTACAATACTTTTGCCAAGGAGTTAGTAATTTATTAAGAGTAGAGTTCTGTTTCTCACTGGGTTACATAGGCCTTATTCTTTGGCATTTGTATAGAAGAAATGGGCTTAAATTGTAGTAAAGTCATAGAACATTTATTGCTGGAAATGGACATTAGAGCAGTGTTCTTCACATTGTAGGGTATGACCAACATAAGTGGGTTGTGAAAACAATTCAGTGCATTCCAAGCAACTTAAAAAAAAAAATAGAATGAGTAGAAAATGCCAGAGTACTTCCCACTTAGAAAGGGTCAATGTTATATTGTGAAACTTGTGTGTGTGTAAGACAATGTAAAATCTGTTTCTTTACCTAAACAATATAAAATCTGTTTCTTCACCAAAATGTTTGAAAATTCCTGCTTTAGCACTGCAGACTCCAGTTTTAATTGACAGGTCTCAAATATTTGTACTGCTGAACAAATTAGACATTATATGTGTATACTGCTGAACAAATATGTACATTATAAAACATTCACAAAAATGGGAATTTATAAGGATTTGGTAAGAATCTAAATTGAAGTTATATTTTCCCCCAGATCTCATGGGGTTATCTTGTGTACCCCTTACTTTGGTGACCACTGCTTTAGAGTTCCTTTAATTAAAAAAAAAAAAAAAACAGAAAAGTAGGTAGAGTGGCTTGATACACAGTGGTGGATTAAACATGAGGAAGAAATTCCTATGAGATTGAAAGAGTAAAATAAGGTAAAGAAAGTTATTATATATTCTTTATTAAGTTGCCTTCAAGAATGAAATTGGGGGGGCGGATGTGCCTCAACTGGTTGGGCGTCTGTCTGCCATATGGAGGGACCTGAGTTCGATCCCCAGGACCTCCCAGTAAAATTAAAAAAAAAAAAAAAAAAAAGAATGAAATTGATGTCTGTTTAATGGAAATAATCGAGGGAAGTGGCCTGGTTGGATTTTTTAAATCCCATGCTTCTGGGAAGCGGCTGTGGCTCAATCAGTAGGGCTCCCGTTTACCATATGGGAGGCCCCGGGTTCAGTTCCCGGGGCCTCCTGGTGAAGGCAAGCCCGCCCGCATGGCGTGGTTAGCTGACCCAGCGAGCACAAGCAGCAAGGGGGGGATAAATGAATAAATAAATAAAATCTTTAAAAAAAAAAAATAAATAAAAAAATAAATAAATAAATAAATCCCATGCTTCTCAAACTACTCAGGGTTTCATACCTTTGTTTTCTAGTGAAAACTAGAAAATTGATTTCAAAATGCATGAGAAAGGGAGAAAATGGAAAAGCCTAATAACTACATGAACTAATGTTTTAATATGGAATCAAATAATATAAATATATATCAAAGAACAGTAATCTGTATTGCTTATTTTGGAAAAACATTTATAATTAAGTTTAAGAACATGCTGATAGGTACAATTACTAGAGGATTCAATTTTTTCCATTATGCCAAAATGGCTTAAGGAAACAATTCATAGAAGCTAAAAGGTTTTAGCTTTACAAAAAAGGTGGATTTTATATATTACCCATTATTACTATTCTCTGAACCTGAAACAGGGATGATATTAATACATCTCTGCAGAGAATGGGGATAGGCCTTCAAACATCATCATTTCCCTTAATTAACCCATTATGGACATATTATCTAAAATAAATTTAGACCTTTTAGCCTTTTTATTATGTAAAATTTCAATCATATGTAAAGAAAACATAACAGTTTATTGAACCCCATGTTCCATATCAACAACTATCATCACTCTGCCAAAAAGTATTTAACTCTTCAGTCTGCAACCAATTGGAACAATGAATTTCAATCATTTTCTACTAATTTGTAAAATAGTACTTGTTTTTATTTTTACTAAACTTAATCCTCAAGCTTCAGGGGTAGTCCACTCATTCTCTTCTAAATCCACATTCATCTTATCCTTAACCATTGTTATTATCTAGATTTCTCAGTCTCTAACACTATTTGTGTCTGTCTATCTAACATCCACTTCTATCCACCCTCTTGGTCACTCTTAATTGTCTTATCTAAATAATTTGTTACAATATATATTGTTCTAAGAGGTTTGTCTTCTTAAGTGTTATTTCTGCTTTGCATTTAGACCCCAAAACTATTTAAAATATCTTTTCTTCCAGAGGGACTGGCCAAAGCCATTCTTTTTTTTTTTTCAAAGTTAACCTTTGAACACACAGAGAAGACATGAAGCAAGTATTATCGTTTTCTCTCTGCTTTTAGTTTTTTCTTTAAACTTAGATTCTAACATAGCTGACATTTATACCACAGAATAATTAGGACTATATTTATGATTCAGTCATTTGCTCAAAATTAAACATTGGTTTATCTGGGAGCTTGAGAATTAAGAGCACTGGTCTATATCTGAGCTGTCCAATTCAGTAGTCTCTAGCCACATGTTGCTGTTAACCACCTGTGATATTTGAGTGCTTGAAATGTGGCTAGTCTGCAAGGAGATATGCTATAAATATAAAACACACAACAGATTTTGAAGACTTAGTACCAAAAAATGTAAAATATCTTATATATTTTTTGCATTGCTTACATGTTGAAATGGTAAAATTTTAGATACATTGGGTTAACTGAAATGTTACTAACATTAATTTCATCTGTTTTTGCTTTTTAATGTGGCTAATGGAAAATTTTAAATTACATTTATGGCTCAGATTATATTTCTATTGGACATTGCTGGTCTAGATGGCAGAGAAAAATGCTTTTCTTTGGAAATTATAAACTTTTGAGTGCTTTGTGACTATTAACTGGTGGAGGGCTAGTTTGTGATTTTCATTTTTGGCAGTGATGATCTCAGAATAAGTGTGATCACAGAATGTTCTGAGAAACCATTCTGCCAATTTTTCTGGCTCAATAAAAACTTCATCTTGGTCTGTTTCATAAATTATTTAACCTAAAATAAGCACTTCCTTAGTAGAAATTTGTAACTGGTTTAAGAATCAATTTGTTTGGTCTCTCCCTAGAAAAGTTTATTAGAAATGCAGCAAAGGTCTGTTTGGTTTATGTCTTAACAGAGAATTTGTAGTAAATATGCTGTATCCTCTATATGCTTTGAACTTTGGAGTTCATTTCCAGTAAGAACTCCAAAGATCAGAATTCCACATTCCTATAGGAAATGAATATTGCAAATGTGAATTATGCACTAAAGGTTCTTTCTATACCTACATTGATAGGGAAATTTC
Organism: Tolypeutes matacus; assembly: GCA_026826555.1. Lineage (NCBI taxonomy): Eukaryota > Metazoa > Chordata > Mammalia > Cingulata > Chlamyphoridae > Tolypeutes > Tolypeutes matacus. Next base: position 17,426,226 of record JAKSZT010053764.1, on the reverse strand, counting down.
ATTTAACTGATTAATTCGTTTTTCTAAATTATTTCTAAGACAGTTCTATAATTTTTCACACATACATAATTTTAAACAAAACTAAACTCCAGTACAAGAAAATTTAAAAGTTTTTTGGCAAAGAATTTAACAAATGAATTTAATGATGTAGTATGAAGATACTATTTCACCATTTTATGGTTTTTTATGGGAAGGATTGCTAAGTATTTGCTATCTGAGAAAGATGACTCAATTAGAATATAAAATTTGATTTTAATTTGTAACTTTGTTTTAGAGTTTTATTAATCAAGATAAAAGAAAAGAAACAGAAGATGAAGATAAATCAGAATCATTTATGCAGAAATATGAGCAAAAAATCAGACATTTTGGTAAGTCTACTACTTGTGTTCCTTCTTTTGTAATGTTTGGTATCATGTATATGTATAAAACTTGGATTTATAAAATGGGAATAAAAAAAAGTAGATGACATGGGGAGCAGATGTGGCTCAAGCAGTTGAGTGCCTGCCTCCCACATGGGAGGTCCTGGGTTTAGTTCCCAGTGCCTCCTGAAAAAACAAAAACAAATGAAAAAAACAACTCAGGGTAGCTGATGTGGCTCAGTGGTTGAGGGCTGGCTTCTCACATATGAGGTCCTGGGTTCAATCCCGGGCCCCCAGTACCTCAAAAAAAAAAAAAAAAAAAGTAGGTGACAGATCCCAGTTGTGTAGCTACTCCTGGCACAATTATTCAGCTCTAGTTGTAGGTTTTGTTTGTTTGTTTGTTTTTGTTATAAATAAAAGAGATTGATAGAGCAAATCAAATTGTAAAGTGAAACAAAATTCAATATATAGTTATATAATATTCTAAAACACAGTCTTTATTCCTTACCCTCATTTCCCAACTAATTTTTTCTTTTATCTTTTTCCCCCTTCCTTCCTTGGTATATTGATTATCTTATGGTTATAAGATTAACATTTTTTTTTGCAGGTTCTGGATATGATGGTATATAATATAATTCAGGTAGATCTTTGAACTGTTATTCATATAAGTACAGTAATAGAAGAGTGTAAAAACACTGAAGAAATAGTTTTTCTTTTGGAGATCAGGAGTGGACTGGGTGTAAAGTACATGAAATAATATAAGTGAAGGCTTCACAAAACATGTAACTTCTGACCAGGTTGTGAGGAACAGATAGGAGTTCTCCATGTAGATAGGAAGACAAGGTAATAGCAACAGCATATACCAAAGCACAAGAGTATAACAGTGATTTTGGCAGTAGATTGTGGTTGATAGTATAAATACAGGAATGTTCTACAGGGTATTAAGAGTGTGGTGAAACATGGGAAAAGTATAACTAATGTTATCTATGGACTATAGTTAACAGCAACTTTGTAATACGTTTGTAGCAAAAGCAAAATTCGTACTGTATTATTGCTAAAAGCCAAAAAAGAATATGGAGTTTGGTTCTTTGAGATATGAATATGATTAATTCTTTTTTTCTCTTCATTTTTTTCATTTAAGGAGACCTTGACTATGTCATTTAACTAATCTGTGTTCATCTGTATATCTTTCTGAACACTAGAGGAACAAATGAAATTGTAGTTGGAATTAGCAAAGTTAAAATTGCCTGGAAAGAACTTTTTAGGAGTAATGTTTCCATAACTTACTGAGCTGCATTTCTCTGTTATTTTTTTCTTTTTGAATTTGCAATAAAGTTATTAAAAAAAAAAAACAAAAAAAACACAGAGTCATAAAACAGCATGGTTCGTTCTGAGAATTATATAAGCATTCTGATACTGCTGGAGTGAAAACGCTAATGGGAAGTGTTAGGAATTAGATTTCAAAGTTGTTTTGTTTTATCCCAAATAATATGTTAATTTGGTAAACATGATTTTTATTTGCAGTGTTACTGAGCTTTTTAAATGGCATCTTGAAATATTTTTTCTATTCTTTTTTTTTCCCCCCAGTATTTGAGAATTTATCAGTTATGTTAAGACAAAGGATTTTTTCCCCTTTATATGAAATTCACTTGTTCAAAAAATAATCAATTTATCAAACTTTTTATTAAAAATAAAATAGGCTGTATATTCCATTTAATTTCATTTATTTAATTCGAGAATAGTATCCAAAGATACTATATATATTATCATTTAAGTATTACTTAGAATAGAAAATAATGGATAAAAGGGTCTCCCTTGGAATAATGAGAGATGATAAAAGGATTGGGATTTATATATTCACCAGGGAAATATATAGGTGAAATAGCACATAATTATTAAAATATTTTGATTTGTCAGAGGGAGGTTTTTAAAGCATTCAGGGAAATTGGCTGGCTAGTTTATATGACTGTTTTCCTTAAGCAAAAGATTAATAAACATTTATTGAATGAATTGTTCACTATTATGCTAACAATACCCAACATTTATTGAGTATTTACTAATGTGCTAGGCACTGTTGTAAGTGCTTTATGTATATTAACTCATTTAACAAAATCGTAACAAAATCCTGTGAGTTAGGTACTATTTTTAGCCCTATTTTAAAGATGAGGAAACAGAGGCACAAAGATATAAAGAAATTTATATAAGGTCCCAAAGCTAATAAGTGGTAAAGCCAATATTTGAACCTAGGCAGTTTAGCTCAAGAGTCTGTTTTCTTAGCCGTTATGATAGATTGTTACTCTCCATTTGTTTACAAGTCTGTTTACAAATTCCAAAACATCATCAGTAATTTCAAGTATGTTCTGTTCCATTTGACATTTGACTATCTTTAAGTATTTTATTCATAAAATTCTATACTCTTTCCCCAAAGGTTTCTATGGGCTTCCTATAAACCAAACTTCTCAATTTCATAGTAATTTGGTGTGTATTTTTTTAAAGTACAGTAATGACTTGTATTTCTCAGGTAAATAAAAGTTATAATCAACTTCAAGTGTAAATTTGTCTCAAGAATTAAATAGGTAGTTAAATTTTTACATTTAATGACACCCTTCCTCATGGCCCCTACAAGTGTCACTAACCCTTTCATGTTATCCTTCCTGCAAAAGAAACCAAAATGGATAGGATTTTGGTGCCTCAGTGAGTCAAGATGCTGCCATGGAGAAGTAAATAGGAGAAGCGAAGCTCTATGGATGGTAGATTGAGTTGAAAATATTGACCTCTTCTGAAATGTAAGAAAGCTAAGGCAAAATTGCTTCACAGGATTTATTTATGGCTTCAGGTATAAGAAATAAGGGTTATACTTTCTTTAGTTTTGTCCCCAGAAGTCACTAGACTCTTTAACTGTATTTTGAATAATTTTAAGTAACTTGCATTGCATTATCATTCTGTTCCTCAGAATTTAAAATCACCTAATCTCCTTATCCAAAGTGTTGGGTAAATAACTTTATAAAGCATTTAAAACTCTTTATGAGAAAATGCTAAATGCTTTTTTTTCTCATTTTTTAAGTGAGGAAAAATGTATCAATTATTTTCTGTTAATTCCCGTGTGTTGTGTGTGTATATTTTTCAGTAACACATCTCTCCTCAGTTTTGTATTTACTTGCATTTTTATGTGGAACTTTAATACATAGGAGTTCATTTTGTGTCCAGGGGAAAGGTTTACTGCCAAATTATTAAGACCACCTTACTTCCAGGACAATTCAGTAATATCCAAAGTTCTAACAAGTCTAAAGCTAACATTATTATGTTGGAATTTATTAAAGTGTAATGCTGACAGGACAAAATTAAAAGCTCAGCACTTTACTGTTTTCATGATTACCTGAACAGTATTGACTTTTTGACCTAATTTCTTATTTATTTGGATAGAGATGAAGATACATAAATCATTTGGATTAATTTGCCATCTTGAAGCAAAATAACAGCTGTTTACAAATATGCTTAACTAATTTTTAAAAGATTTCAGATAAATTTAACAGTTTTAGTTAATACTAAATGTCTAGTTTGTTAATCCATTAATATTGTGTTTACTATGTATAAACAGACATCATGACTAATTGGTTAAAAGTACATTTATTGTCATAATACCAATTAGATTGGTATCCCATGCTTTCAACATTTTACCATATCATTTTATATAGTTTTTTTAATAAATTAAAAATAAAGTGGTTTTTTTCTGAATCTTTTAAGTTTGCTAAGCATAGCTTCTTGAAGTTTTGCTTTCTTTCCCTTCTTTCTTATAGAAAAAAAATTCTATTCTCTGAAAAAATAATGAGTGTCTTGAATTCATCTTTAGCCTAGAATGACCAACCATCCCAGTTTTCCCAGGACTGAGGGCATTCCCCAGCTACAGAATTTTCAGCTTTAAACTGGGAAAATCCCAGGCAGACAAGGAGGAGTTGGTCACCCTACTTTAGCCCTAACTATCTGAAATAAAACTTTCTCTGAATTTTGGAAGCTTTTGCCAGTGTACTAGGCATTTTGAAGACTGTTATCCCTCTTCATTTACTCTTTTACTATAATAGATTGCTCTGGTAATATGCATTGGCTTTAAAGAGAATCATTGTAAGCATTTCTTCCCTTTAGGAATTATGAAAATACTTGACTTTCATGATTTAATTCTCTTTTTACAGGTATGTTGAGCCGATGGGATGATAGTCAAAGATTTTTGTCTGACCATCCATACCTTGTATGTGAAGAAACTGCTAAATATCTTATTTTATGGTGTTTTCATCTAGAAGCTGAACAGGTATTGTTTAAACTTTGAATTTCTGGGATGCTTAGTAGAATTCTGATTTATTTTTTGTTTCATTTTTGTTTTTTACATTATTTATTTTAAATGAAAGCAATAAATCTTTTCATTGCTCTAAAATCTTTTTCTTATTTTTAAAAAATTAATTAGAAAGTCATGTTTTAAAAATCCAAACGTTAATCACAATATTAAATCAAGCCAAGAGCTTGGTCCCCCTTTAGTTACTCTGATCCAAATACAAATAGCAACTTCCTGCTAATTAAAACTAAGATATGCTCTTTATATGTCTGTGTAGTATTTGACTTGAGATAATGCTAAAAGGGACTAAAATAAAAAGTACTTTAAAAATTCAAATTTTGAATCAGCATACCAATTAAATGTATTTCCAGAAGTATGTCTTGTAATTTTAATCTATTTATTTTCAGAAAGGGGCTCTAATGGAACAAATAGCACATCAAGCTGTTGTAATGCAGTTTATTATGGAAATGGCCAAAAACTGTAATGTGGATCCAAGAGGGTGTTTTCGTTTATTTTTCCAGAAAGCCAAAGTAAGTAGCTATTTGGTATTGTTAAATGGGAAGGTTAGGACCTTAGCTGAGGCTTTGTTGGTCCATACACCTGGAAGGAAATCATCCAGTCATGCTACCAGAGACTAAATTCTGTAGACTTTACAGTGAAATGAAAATTATTGCTGATTTCATGATTTTAAGTAGTTATATAAAAGGCTATACTGCAATGTGAAATTGAGACCTGTTCAAATGAGCATTCAGGAAACTTGGAGTGTTCAATCATTTGTTCATGTAATATAAATATTGAGTGCCTACTAATAGCAAAGCACACCTATTTCAGATGCTGAGGATACAATGTTAAACAAAACAGATAATAGGATCCACCATGTATAGATGGGAAAACAGACTTTTGTAATGAAAAGTAGGAAAAACTAAAAATTCAATTAGAGGAATGGTTTAAAAAGTTGTGGTACATAGAATATTATGCAGCCCTTAAAATTACATTTATGAAGTTTTTAATCTGAGAAAATGCTTACAGTCAAATGAAAAGAAAATAATGTACATTTATACCTAAAGGATAATGTTGGCTATGTTAAAGAAAAATAGATATGCCTAGGAAAAAAGATTAAATACCATTTCACACTTACTAGATCAGTAATAATTTAAAAGTTGTGTAAGAAGTAAAGCAATAATAATTCTCATTCGTTGTTGATGGGAGTACAAAGTGGTACCTAGTAAATTACCTAGTAAAGCTGAACAGGTGTATCCCCTAACATCCAGAAATTCTCCTAGATATATACCCTTGAGCAGAGGTTCTTAACAAGGAGTCAGTGCGCTTCAATTGAAATAAAAAAAAAACATTATTCTTGTGGGGATGTGTTGGTGTGGGTGTGATATATTTATTAAATAATAAATAGTATAGTGTGGACTTAGTAAGGGATCTGTGGTTTTCACCTGAGTGGCAAAGGGGTCCGTGGAACAAAAAAGATTAAGAATCCCTGCCCTAGAGAATAGATTCTCAAAGTGTGGTCCAGGGACCCTTGGGGATCTTCAGAACCCTTTCAGGAGGCCCTTAGTCAAAACTATTTTCACAATAATACTAAGATGCCTTTTTCATTCTCAGTCTCCTTAGTATTCAGTAGAGATTGACGGCTTTTTCATTCTCAGTTTCTCATGAGTATTCAGTAGAGATTGATGGAGACACAGAGTCTGAGAATCCTACTGTCTTCTATTAAATTAGATGTTAAAGAAACTTACAAAAATGTAAAACAGTTTTACCCTTCTCACTAAATTTTTTGTGTTGGGAAATAGTTAATTTTTTATAAAAATGTTATTTGTTAGCACGTAATGAGTTTAGTTTTTAGTTAATAAATAATTTTGGATCAAAATTCCATAGTTTTAGTTTCTAAGAGTAAATATTGACAGATATAACCCACATAAACGAAAGCTCTTTGACTTCTTCAGTGATTTCTAAGAGCGTGAAGAAGTCTTGAAACCATAAAGTTCGAGAACTGCTACCCTAGAGATACTTAACACATGTACATTAAAAACCACAATGTTTATAGATGAATTGTTCTTGATAGTAAAAAACCTGGGAAGAACCAATATGGGTATAAATACAGTGGAATGAATAAATTGTGATGTATTTTTTTTTTTTACCATGTATTTATTTTACCACGCATAAAAAAAGGCTAGAAGGAGGGGGGTCGGATGTGGCTCAACTGGTTGGGCTTCCGTCTCCCATATGGAGGGACCCGGGTTCGATCCCCAGGACCTCCCGGTTAAAAAAAAAAAAAAAAAAAAAAAAAAAAGGCTAGAAGGAAATATACCAAAAGTTTAACATTGGTTATTCTTGGGTGGTGGAATTATAAATGAAATAAAAATACATTTTTCATGACTGCGGTAAACATATTTCCTTTTATAAACAAGGGGAAAAAATAATTATTTTAAATTTAAAAAAATCAGAGTGGCAGTAGTCCTACCTTAAATGCCTTTAAACTCTTCTGAAGTACAATTTTAATAGGAAATATTCCCAAAACAGAATTTTAAAGAGTAAATGATTAGTATTTTAGCCAGGTTTCTAGTTATTCTAATAAATTTTTAGTTAACATACAGGTGTAATAAAAACCATACTTTATTTTTCATCTTACATTAATGGATGTAGTTGAACTAGTGCTTAATAGAACAGTGGAAGTTGCCAAAACTATATATAGTCTTCAAAATGTTCTTTGACAAAATAGAGCTGAAAGGCATTAAAGTTTGCAGTCTAAGTAGCAGTGTTCTTTAATTAAAGAATAACAACTTTTATTGTATGTTTTTTTTGTGCCAGGTACTGTTCTTAGTGTTTTATATGGATTAACTCATTAAATCCTTATAACATTTATTGAAATTATCCTTATTTTACAGGTGAGGAAATTGATATAGAGAAATGAAATTAAGCAAGTCACCCATAGGTTACTTAATTAAAATAAGAAAATCAGTCAAGTCATTCTAGATCTAGATCCCTAGGTCTCAGGCATATAGTAAGGTCAGTTGTACCACTCAATATTTCTAATAGTTTGTTGCATTAACCATTTCAGTAGGATTGTTTGGGGAGACAAAGGCTAACATTCCATATGCCCACATGGGTACCATATATTGATTAAAGTGAGGTGGTGAAAATATAGTAAAGGAAATGATTCCTAAATTCATGAAAAGATAAAATCTCAGCACCAAACATTTTCTTCAATATTTGTGTGGATATTGATGCTAATAACTAATCCACAGATTTCAATCTGGTTACACAGCCTAAACTGCATTAAAGAAAAAGAGCATTTCAGATAAATGGACGCTTTGAAAGTAAGGAATGAGATTTTTTTTTTTTTTTTTTTTTTCAAAGACCCCATTTATTTATTCGTTTATCCCCCCCCTGCTGCCTGTGCTCGCCGGGTCAGCCAACCACGCCGTGCGGGCGGGCTTGCCTTCACCAGGAGGCCCCGGGAACCGAACCCGGGGCCTCCCATATGGTAAATGGGAGCCCCACTGATTGAGCCACAGCCGCTTCCCAGGAATGAGATTTTGACAAGATCTCGTCCAACACTTAAATCTTACATCCATTAACATAGGATGTGCTCTGTATCATGTCTTTATCTCCAGAGGAAACATTTATAGGGAGTTTTGGATCAAGAATTTTGCTTATATTAGTAATTGTCGAGCACATAAGAATTCCCCTCAGCATAAGTCATCACACTTTTCTTCCAATAATGTTGAAAAGAAGCTACTTGCTTAAGTAGAACACAGATATTTCCATAATGAAATTGAATATTGAGTTTTCATTGGTTTTCATGACTTTCTCCCAATGGAGAGTATATATTTGGAGAATTACTAGAAACAGGTAATAGTGTTCCCTCATCAACTGACAGGGAATTAAAAGGTTCTAAGAATATCCCTTGATTGTTGATTGCCAATGAGAAGAGTGTAGAATAAATTTGAAAGGTTAAATAAGGATTATTTTAAGTCCCAACAAGGATCCAGATGAATCGAGAAATACAGAGAAAGCCTTACTTTCTTTTGTTATAGTTGTGTATGTATGTATAGAAAGGGGTTGCTTCATATTACTTTGTTTTATTTTGCTGAAGTAGAGGGAAATAGAACAAACTATTCATTGTACTTTTAAAACAGGGAGTTTTCACAAATCTAACAGAGATGACTGGTTTCTGTATTTAAACTGTTCACCTTGTTTTTACTTCCCCCACTTCAGACCTGATATATGCTTTTTTAGAACTTAATGTGTGGTCTAGAAGCCTTGACAACCACTGTCTTTTTTGTGTATGTGTTTTCTAGGCAGAAGAAGAAGGTTATTTTGAAGCATTCAAAAATGAACTTGAAGCTTTCAAGTCAAGAGTAAGACTTTATTCTCAGTCACAAAGTTCTCAACCTATTACAGATCAGAATCATGTTCCCTATTCTGGTGTTGGATCTATAGGTTTATTAGATTCCTTACCACAGGTAAGTTGGAAAAGTAAGTATTTATAAATGTATTCATGTAATTCTCATTCTTTTGGACTTCTGTTTCTTATATGTAATATATATGTGACCTTTTAAAATATTCTTGCCTCAGAAGATAATCCTGAGTTTCATTTCATGCCATGTTTTGGCATTGAATCTCCTTCATCTCTTAGATAGAGAGACACCAAATTCCATCTCCTTTTTAAAAAAAATAATAATAATAATAAAAGAAGGTACTAGATAGTAAACCTGGGACCTTGTACATAGGAAGCAGGTGCTCAACCACTGAGCTACATCCATTCCCCTCCATCTCCTTTTAATGTAGAATACATGAGTTAGATCTAAGCATTCTTAAAGGCAGATGTTTCCAGTTGCTTACCTCAATTATAAATTCCTCACAATGGCTCCTAAAGAACATATTCTGAGTAGAACTATGTCTTTAGGAATTTATTTGGATGACTGAGCTTCCCAAAGCATACATCTAAATGGCAAGCAAGGTGATATGCTGCATGAATTTATATAGTATTTTCCCCTAATGTCAGTGTTGCCTACCAGATGTATATTTTTAGCATATATTAATGTAGTCAGTGCTAAGCTGCTCTTGTAATTTGGCAAATTCTTTGAGCATCTTCAAAGTGTGCTATTATATCAAGATAAAACTATGCCACCAGCATGAATGAATTTATGTCAAAAAGAAGAGGGAGCGAGAACCCTGATCTGTCTTACACTACTTAGGATGATTATTTTAAATCATTGAACAGTTTCTGCCCATTCTGATTTTAATAGTAGCATTTTTTAAAATCTTTATTTTGTCTTTTGCATTTTAAAAAAAATTAAAGCAGTTATAGGTTTACAGAAAAATCATGCAGAAGGTACAGATTTCCCATATACCCTACTCTCACACAGTTTCCCCTACTATTAACATTTTGCATTAGTATAGTATCTTTGTTAGAATTGATAAAACAATATTATTATAATTACGCTACAAGGTTTAGCCTACTGTTTACGTTAGTTTCACTACTTGTGTTGTACAGTTCTATGGGTTTTGTATGTGTGTATGTGGTAACTTACAACTTAAAGTTTACTTTTTTATCCCTTTTTAAATATACAATACAATTTTTAAATATACAAAGTTGTGCCTAAATCACCATCATCCATTGTCAAAACTTTTTCATCACCCTAAATAGAAACTCCATACCAGTTAAACACTGACCCCTCATTGCCCTCCCACACCCAGCCTTTGGTCACCTATATTCTAGTTTCTGATATTATGAATTTGTATATTCTGCTTATTTCATATAAGTGAGATCATAGAGTATTTATCCTTTAATGTCAGACTTATTTCACTCAACATGATGTGTCTTCAGGGTTCATCCATGTTGTAGCATGCATCAGAACTTCATTCCTTTTTATGCCTGGATAATATTCCATTGCTTGTATATTCCACATTGTTTATCCATTCATCTGTTGATGGACTGTTGGATTGCCTCCATCTTTTGGCAAATGTGAATAATACCACTATGAATATCAGTATACAAATGTCCTTTTGAGTCCCTGCTTTGATTTCATTTGGTATATACCTAGAAATAGGATTGCTGGGTCATATGGTAATTCTGGGGAATTGTCAAACTATTTTCCACAGTGACTGTACCATTTTACATTCCCACCAACATAGTACAAGTGTTTCTGTTTCTCCACATCCTCTCCAATACTTGTAATTTTCTGGTGTGTGTGTGTGTGTTTTTAATAGTAGCCATTTGAGTCGGTGTGAGGTGGTTATCTCATTTTGGTTTTGATTTTAATTTCCCTGCTAGCTAATGACATTGAGCATCTTTTCAGGTGTTTATTGGACATTTATATATCTTCTTTGGAGAAATGTCTATTCTAGTCTTTTTTCCCTTTTTTTTTTTTTTTTTTTAAAGATACTTAGATTACATAAATGTTACATAAAAAATGTAGGGGATTCCCATTTGCCCCACTCCCCACCCCTCCCACACTTTCCCACATTAACAACATCCTTCATTAGTATGGTACCTTTGTTTCAATTGATGAACACATATTGGAGCATTGCCACTAGTGTGGATTATAGTTCACATTATAGTTTAAACTGTCTGCCACACAATTTTGTAAGTTATGACAAGATATAAAATGGCCTGTATATGTCATTGTAACGTCATTCAGGACAATTCCAATATCCCGAAAATGCCCCCATATTAAACCTGTTTTTCCCTTCTCCCTCCCCTCAGAACCTCTGGTGGCCAGTGCCTCCACATCAATGATAAAAGTTCTTCCATTGCTAGAATAATTTTTACCATTTTTTAAGTGGTTTTTGTCTTTTTTGTTCTTTAGTTGTAGGAGGTTCTTTATATATTCTGGATATCAAACCCTTATCAGATATATGATTTCCAAATATCTTCTCCAATGCTGTAGGTTGTCTTTTTTACTTTTTTGATAAAGTCCTTTTGATGTACAAATGTTAAGTCCCATTTATCTATTTTTTCTTTTGTTGCTCATGCTTTTGGGATAAAGTCTAAAAAACCAATGCTTAACACAGAGTCCTAAAGATGTTTCTCTGTATTTTCTTCTAGAAGTTTTATAGGTTTAGTTCTTATATTTAAATCTTCTATCCATTTTGAGTTAATTTTTGTAAAGATATGAGGTAGGGGGTCCACCTTCATTCTTTTTTTTTTTTTTCACTTTCATTCTTTAGCTTTCCAATTTTCCCAGCACTATTTGTTGGAGACTGTTCTTTCCCCATTGAGTGAACTTGACACCCTTGTCAAAGATTTACTAGGTCAAAAGTGTGAGGGTTTATTTTTGAACTCTCAATTCATTCCATTGGTCTATATATCTGTCTTTGTCACCACACCACACTACATCTTTTTTGTTGATGTTTTTAGGAGGTACCAGGGATTGAACCCAGGAGCTTGTGTGTGCGAAGCAGGCGCTCAACCACTAAGCTACACCCCCCCCTCCAGCCACACTTTTTTGATTACTGTAGTCTTTGTAAAAGTTTTTTAAAGTCAGAAATTGTGAGTCTTCCAATTTTATTCTTTTTCAAAATGGTTTTGGCTATTTGGGGTCTCTTACTTTTCTATATGAATTTGATGATTGGCTTTTCCATTTCTGCAAAGGAGGCTGTTATTATAATTTTTATTGGCATTGTATTGACTATATATTACTTTGGGTAGATTTGACATCTTAATAATTATTCTTTCAAACCATGAACATGGACTGTTCTTCCTTTTATTTAGATCTTCTTTGATTTCTTAAATGTTTATAGTTTTCTGTGTACAGGTCCTTTACATCCTTGGTTCAATTTATTCTGAGATATCTGATTCTTTTAATTACTATTGTAAATGGAATTTTTTTTTCTTAAATTTCCTCTACAAATTGTTCATTACTGGCATATAGACACACCACTGATTTTTTTGTGTGTTGATCTTATACCCTGCCATTTTGCTGAATTAATTTACTAGCTCTAGTAGCTTTGTTGTGTGTTTTTCAGGATTCTCTATGTGTAAAATCTTGTCATCTGCAAATAGGGAGAGTTTTACTTCTTCCTTTTCTATTTGGATGCCTTTTCTTTTTCTTGATTACTTGCTCTGGCTAGAACTTTCAGTACAAATTTGAATAACAGTGGGTGACCATGGGCATCTTTATCTTTTTCCTGATCTTAGAAGGAAAGCTTTCCGTTTTTCATCATTGAGTAGGATGTTAGCTGTGGGTTTTTCATATGTCCCCTTTATCATGTTAAGGATGTTTCCTTCTATTCCTAATTTTCTGAGTGTTTTCATCAAGAAGGTGCTAATGTTTGTCAGATGCCTTTTCTGCATCAATTGAGATGATCATATGTTTTGTTTTCTTTGTTCTATTAATGTTCTATTAATGTGTATTAATTAATTGATTTTCTTATTCTGAACCACCCTTGCATTCCTGGGATAAATCCCATTTCATCATGGCCTATAATTCTTTTAATGTCCTGTTGGTTCAGTTTGCTAGTATTTTGTTGAGGATGTTTGCATCTCTACTCATGAGGAATATTGTTCTAAATTTTCTTTTCTTGTGGTATCTTTATCTCGTTTTGGATCAAGTTAGGAAGTGCTCCCTCCTCTTCAATTTTTTCGAAGAGTTTGAGCAGTATTGGTGTTAATTCTTCTTTGAATGTTTGGTAAAATCCTGGGCTTCTCTTCATTGGGAGGTTTTTTATTACTAGTTCAATTTCTTGTTATTGGTCTAGGATCTTCTATTTCTTCTTGAGTCAGTGCAGGTAGTATGGGCACTTCAAGGAATTGTTTCCGTTTCATCTAGGTTATCTAATTTGTTGATTTAAAATTGTTCATAAATTAAACATATTGTTCATAAAATTAAAATTGTCCTCTTAAAATTCTTTATATTCCTGTGGGGATTGTAGTAATTTCCTCCCCTTCATTCCTGAATTTAGTAATTTGCATATTCTTTTTTCTTTATCAATCTAGCTGAAGTTTATCAATTTTATTCTTTTCAGAGAGCCAGCTTTTGGTGTCACTGATACTACTTGGGTTTTTTATTATTATTATTCTCTATTTCCTTTATCTCTATTTAATCTTTATTTCCTTCCATCTGCTTACTTTGGGTTTAGTTTACTCTTCTTTTTCTAGTTCCTAAAGTTGTGAGGTTAGATCTCTAAATTTGAGCTCTTCATTTTTAGTGTAAGTATTTTAAGGCTATAAATTTCCCTTTGAGCATTGCCTGCGCCATGTCCCATACATTGCTAGACTAGCTTTATTTTGGTTACCATTTGCATGGAATTTTTTTTTCATCCTTTTGCTTTCAACCTTTTGTCTATGTGTCTAAGGTAAGTCTCTTGTAACATATAGTTGGATCATGCTTTTTTATCCTGTCTTTTGATTCGGGACCTTAATCCATTTACTGATAAGGAGGACTTACATCAGCCATTTTGTCCTTTGTTTTTCATATGTCATGTCTTTTTTGTCCCCTTTTTTATTGCAGTCTTCTTTTGCATATAGTTGATCTTTCTTGATGTAACTAACTGATCCTTGTCTCATTTCCATTTCTGTATATATTTTATTACTTTTTTTTTTTTTTTTAGGAGGTACTGGGTATTGAACCTGGCACCTCGTACATGGGAAGCAGGCACTAAACCACTGAGCTGCATCTGCTCCCCAATGAGAGTTGATTTTTTCATTTGTTTGTTTGTTTTGTCTCTAGGAAGTAGTGGGGATCGAACCCAGGACCTTGTATGTGGGAAACAGGCACTCAACCAGCTGAGCTACATCCGCTCCCCTGTATATATTTTAAATACTTTATTTGTAGTTACCCTGCAGTTTGTATTAAATAACCTAAGTCTATAACCTACTAGTTGAAAAAGATGCCAACTTATCGTCAATAGACTACACAGTCCCTATTCCTAGACCCCTCAGTAGTAGCATTTTTAAAAAAGATGTATTTCTTTATCCCCCCCCACTCCCTTGTTGTTTGCACCTTGTTGTCTGCTCTCTGTGTCCATTTGTTGTGTTATCTTCTTCTTTTAGGGCGCACCAGGAACCAAACCCAGGACCTCCCATGTGGGAGGGAGGTGCCCAGTGGCTTGAGCCACCTCTACTCCCCACTTGTTTTATCTCTTATTGTGTCTCCTCGTTGTTTCTCTTTGTTGCATCATCTTGTTGCGACATCTTGCTGCATCAGTTTGCCATGCCAGCCCATCGTGTCAGCTCACTGTCTTGTGTTCTTTAGGAGGCACCAGGAACCAAACTCCAGGCCACCCATGTTGAAGCAGGCGTCCAACTGCTTCAGACACATCCACTTCCCAGAAGTAGCATTTTACTAAAACCCAGTCACCTCTCATTTCTAGGCCCCAAGATTTCAGCCAGTTTTAGTCTGCCTACACAGAAAGAGGGGAAGCTTCACTTAGAAGACAATGTGAGGAGAGCTCTATGTTTTTTTTTGTTTTGTTTTTGGAGGTACCAGAACCAGGGATTGAACTTTGTATGTAGGAAGCTGGCGCTCAACCAGTGAGCCACATCAGCTCCCCATACATATTTTTAAACCTCCTGAAGTGATAGAAATTGAGAGATTTTCAATACCTTGACCTATGTCTCTCTAATTTCACCATTCCAGCTACATGTATTGTAGGCCACGGAACAATTTAAGTTAGGCAATTGATTGTACTCAATTCAGTCTAAAATATTATTCTCAAAGGAGGAAGTAATCAATAATGGTCTGATTTTTCTTTTTTTTTTTTTTTTTTAAGATTTTATTTATTCATTCATTTATCCCCCCCTTGCTGCTCGTGCTCGCCGGGTCAGCCAACCACGCCGTGAGGGCGGGCCCGCCTTCACCAGGAGGCCCCGGGAACCGAACCCGGGGCCTCCCATATGGCAAACGGGAGCCCCACTGATTGAGCCACAGCCGCTTCCCAATAATGGTCTGATTTTTAAATAATTAGTAATGCTGTCCCCTAGTTAGATATGTAAGCATTTGTCTTACAGATGAGCTATTAATGTTATCAAATCTAGTGATGCTTTTCTCTTCAGTTCCTTGAGAATTAGCCCACAAAGAAGTAGTCTTTCCAAGGAAATATTATGACTAAGTCACTGTCAAGTCCAAGACATAAACCTAAGATGTCACATTATGTCACATTAATGAATGTCACATAATGGATTCAAAGGACAAAAGTGATTTTGAAGGTTATCTTTGATTCTAGACACAAGAGGAAAAAGATACACATTAAAATATTGTAAGAGGTCTGTCTTATCAAGAAATTGTATCTGGTTTGAGAGAACTAAGTTCTTGTTATACATGTCAGAAAACAACTGAGATCAGCTGCTAGGTATCCCCTGCACTGGGGGAACCTGGAATTATACAATTCTTACACTGTTTTGAGTTGTTGGTATTACCACAGTTGTTCATATCTAATTCATCTGTGCTAACAGACCAGTTTCTCATGGTGGGAGAATTTGAGCATGCTGGTCTATTCCTCCTATGGGAGGGAAGGGCTAGATAAAATTTCAGCTAGATATGCAGACAGATTATCAACTGCTTAAGGGGAATAGGATAAGTTGAGAGACAACCTGAGGGACCAAGTTGTCAACTGAGAAGAGGTTTGGAAGAAAATCTTACCATAATATTAACATCCCATTTTCATATCAGTTTACAGGTTGCAAAACACATTCACATGTTTTATTATTTAGTTTTCTAAAAAATCCTGTGACATCTAGATATTATTATAATAGCTCTCATTTTATGGATGAACAAACTGAAGCTCATAGAGATTAATTTGCCTAAAGTAACATAAGTGATGGAGCTAATACTCTAATACTGGATTTCTGTCCTACTTCACTGCTTATTCACCTACACCACGAGACTTGTTGAATAATATCCTACAAAAACGACAGGATACACTTAATGTACGCTTGGGAAGAATTTGTCAGAGGAACAAAAAATTGTTGAGAACATTAGTAGATGAGAATGTGGAGCAGTCGGTGGATTTAAGTGCAGTTAGCTTAGGTATGTTGGTTGTTTTTAGTTTTGTTTTTAATTCTTTCCATGATGTTTTTTTTTTTTCCTTAATCTATCTGCTTTTTTTTTTTTTTTAATTTTTAAGAAATTTATTGAAGTATATCACTCATAATAAACATACATAAACAATAAGTTTATATTAATAGTTGTAAATTTACAAAGCAAACATATATAGCATCATACAGGACTCTCATACCTCACCCTACTATCCATACCTTGCATTGTTGTAAAACATTTTTAACTGATTAAAGAGCATCCTCAAAATATTACTACTAACCAAAATATTTTTCTCCCAACCCACCCTATTATTATTATTTCTTTCTTTAAAAAAGGTATTTAGATTACATAACTGTTACATAAAAAAATATAGGGGATTCCCTTATGCCCTGCTCCCTATAACGCCCACATTTGCCCCCATTAACAACATCCTTCATTAGCGTGGTACATTCATTCCAATAGATGAACACATTCTGGAGCATTGCCACTAAGCTTGGATTATAGTTTACATTGTAGTTTACACTCTCTCCCACACAATTCTGTAGGTTATGGCAAGATATATCATGGCCTATATCTGTCGTTGCAGTGTCATTCAGGACAATGCCCCTGTATTATACCTGTTTTCTCTCTCTCTGACCTCAGAACTTCCAGTGGCCACTGCCTGTGAAGTTTTAATTCTTTCCCTAACAGTTCTTAGGGAGCTGGGCAGATGAATTCTGGAGAATCTCCTCAGCCAACTCTAACTTTCAGAAGTCTGTCATGGAAAACTGGAGCCTAGTCTTTTTTTTTTTTTTTTTTAAACGGGAGGTCCTGGGGATCGAACCCGGGTCCCTCCATATGGGAGATGGACACCCAACCATTTGAGCCACATCCGTCCCCCTGGAGCCTAGTCTTAATAGAGTAATTAGAACTTTCTTCTGAAGACCTTTGGAATTTGCCAAGGCAGACATGGATGGTCAGAAAAGGTCTTTTTTTTTTTTTTTTTTTTTTTAAGATTTTATTTATTTATTTACATATTTATTTGCTGTGCATTTTTCTGTGTCTGCTTGGGTCATCCTGCTGCGTCAGCTCACCGCGCCGCGTGGGCCAGCTGCCTTCACCAGGAGGCCCCGGGAACCGAACCCGGGGCCTCCCATATGGTAAACGGGAGCCCTATCGATTGAGCCACATCCGCTTCCCAGAAAAGGTCTTAACACTCTTCAAAGAGTGGGAGATTTTTGGAGAGTGGGATACTATAATAAGGTTATTAATATTTTTAAAAAGCTTAAATATGGGAAACACTTTAGCTTTTATTTTCCTTTTTTTTTTTAAATTGACAACAGTGTAGTAAAATAAGCCAAATCCCATTACCCTTATTTTTGAGAGGACTAAAGCAAGGCTTTTAAAAATATATATAGAGAGTAAAGTATAAATAACAGTCACCTTAGGTTTAACCAATAGTTTTTAATTTTATTAAATTGTGATAAATTATTTTGTCTTTGAGGATGGCATTACTGCTAAATGGTAGAGGCAGAATAAGAGCTGAGATCCAGTGTTATTTTAGCATCCCAGACCTCAGTCAATTATATGTGCCACTTCCTCATAAAGACATGATGGAGAAAAATCCAAACTAGCTAGCTTTTTTACTTTTACAATAGAAGAATCACAAAATATATTTTATTAGGAAGATGTTTTGGAAACCTTCTTCCCTGTGAGATGGGACTATTTTCCTCATTGGCATCTATCAAATAAAATAAAATATACATGAAGTTAAGTGATACAATAGTAAAATCCTTTCACTAGAAGATGCTTAGTAATAATCAAGTAGACAAAATTGTATTGGGGAAGAATTCCCTCAAGTACTGGGTCCTAAGAGTTCATGTCTCTATTCATGGTGCTTTAACAATGAATGGTTTTAATTTTGCATTTATTGAATCATGATTTTTATGTTTTCTGTTCCTAGTTTAGAAATGGACAAAGAGAACATTTATGAGTTCTCCTTTTGTTTAAATAATAAAACTTAAACTGTTCTTTATCCTCAGTTGATTTTTTAATGTGCATCTAAACACCTCTCAAACGATTCAAGTTTCTCACTCCAGTTTGTTTAACCCTTACAGAACAAAAAAAAAGGCCCTGAATATATCTATATTTCATTCAGTAATTGGCTTTTTTCTGTATTTAAGTGTGTTTTACATTTTGAGTATGTACTGTTGTAATTAGATAGTAATCTTCTAAATACATTGTGCTGGCTTAAAGTCACATTTATTATTTAAATTATCAGTAGCCAAGTACATACAATCACATGGACAGGACAGCTTTGTTATGATTAAATAATTAAAATTAGAGTTTTGTTAAAAATAGAAAAAACATAGTGTTTATTACATTTTTATATTTCACATATATCATTGTCTTTATATCTTTGGATTAAATGGTAATATCCTATTTTTTCTCTGTTTTCTTGGATTTTAGCCCAAGTCTGACGCCAAAGTCCATCTTCTTTTTCACTGTACTACACTGCAGGAAAGTAGAGGATGTGAAACTGAATATATAGTTGGACATACTGGCATAAAACTGATTACCATGTTTGTTTCCCCCCCCTCCTTTTTTTTTTCCAGAATCCAGATTATCTTCAGTATTCTATCAATACAGCTCTCTGCAGTTTAAAGATGCATAAAGATGATGATGAACCCAAAATGATGGACACTGTATAATTTGGTTAAGACTGCTAAGGCCAAGTACTATTTTGTTACAAGAAAGGAAGAACTTGGCTATTTCCTTGACACTTTTATGGGTGCTGCACTTTATTTTTGTTCAGTTTTTGATGGGAGGGAGAAAGAGTACTGAAACGTTTTGTAAAATTTTTTTTTGTAATGTGCTGCTAGGTTTTTATGGGTTTTTTTTGGTTTTGTTTTCTTGAAGAGAAGAGTGGTACCATATGTTGCAAGAAGTCAAACTGGACTTTTTTGGGGGCTACTAAATTTGCCTTTAATCTTATTATTCTCAATTTTGGAATCAAAGTATGAAAATCTGCACAAATACAATGTTTACAAGGACTGGTTGAATCTAGGAGGCATCTGCTACAGTCTCTTTTTATATGGATATGTACATGTCCTACTCTATAGAAACAATTAAAGATAAAAATGTACTTGTATCCTACTGCTAATTTACCTGTCAAATCTGGTGTTTCATCATATTAAAAGCAATAAATCACTAGTTGATAATCTACTAAGCTGGGTGGTATAAACTAAAGTCTTTCCCCTTAAAGTATTAGTATTACATTTGTATTTTCGGCACCATCAGTTAAATCCTAAACTATATAAATTTGATATAAAGACATTAAATGTACTCCCAAAGTATTCAAGGCCATATTCCTTAGAAGTTGATTTTATTCTGTAAGCATTTTAACATTAAGTGTAATACTGATATAAAAAGTGGTAGAGCTGTGATTCAAAACCAAATCTAATATAGGGAAAATACAGATTTGAAAAAAAAAAAAAGGGAAACTTCAAGCTCACTCAACCTCTTTACTTGACATGGTCTAGCACTTCTCAGGGAGCAAGTTTTAAAACAACACTAATGGCCTGTAAGAACAAACAGGAAGAAGAATCTGATTTTAAGAATAATCGTTATTTATTTCACTCTAATGTAGCTCTTTTTTAAAAAGCAAAAGAAATTTTATAAAGCTAAATGCCTCAAGCGGCCAGCCACTTTTTTCTAAGAGTTTGGTGACTTTATCGACAATGAAGGCTTTTATTACACATTTAGCTTTCCTCTCTATAGCTTGGTCACCATAGTATGCCTCTGAGCTTTACTATTTCCTATGTAATTCACTTCAAATGTGCCAGGATATTTGATGATTTATTTTTTTAGAATTCGATGACAGTGCTAATTATGTTATCCTTATTATTTGAAGATTAAGCTTTTGACATATAGGAATATGAACTTTGAATTTGTGATGGGCATAATCTGTTGGCTCAGTGTCCAGTGAGACTAGTAGCAACCATTTGGAAGATGACTAACCAGGATTAGGGATACATGTCTCAATTTGAGAAACCCAATAATGCCAAGGAAAATCAGACCTGTGACTTTGGCCTTATTTGCACCTTATTTTAACTAGTTGAAGTTAATCAGGGACTTAGTACCCATAGAAATGGACTGGAATTATTGAATCAAACTTCATCTGTAACATCACAATCTCCCTGGTTTTCAGAATAAAAGTCTTTTTGTGGTTTTGATATATATTCTCTAATAATAAAATGTTTGGCTAATTTATGTGGTTGTGTTCATCAACCTGTAATTTATTTTAACAGTGACCTAGTTGTAGAAGTGTCCTAAATTTTTCCTCTTTTTTCTCTTCTGTAGCAAGCACTTGGTTTTCCCTTCCAATTAGAGAATGGAGATGAGTAAAACCCCCAGTTTCTCAAAAGTGCTACTTAAACATTATTTTCCATTCTTTCAACTTTACTTTTTCCCACTACTTTCCTATAAACACCCAAATTGTTTTGGATTTCATTTTGCCTTTAGGTTAGAGGTATGAATGATTGAAGACTGGCAGGGGGAAAAGTGTCAACAAACCGAGTTAAACTAGTCCAGAAGAGGAAGCGGTGATCTTTAAAATTTGTCTCTCTCCCTCTCAATCTTTCTCTCTCTATATATATATATATTTACTTTCAAAGTATATTTTGAGTGTCTGAAAGTAACTGAATTTGTTTTGAGAACCACCAACTGCTGCCATAATCTATGCCTTTTACATACTTAACAGTACTTTGGTACTGAGAACAGTAAGTTGACATAATTTTTATTTGCTTTCGTACTAAGTGGACAAAGAGAAATGTCTTGTTTTCTGTTTCTTAAGAAATAGTAAGGAAGTATATACTAAAAGAGATCATTCTTATTTCAGGTTGGACAATTTTCCCTAAACAAATCAAACATCTTTGATATCAAAGTATCCAGTAAAGATTTTTTCATTTGATAGAATTTATCTTCTAATAATTTTTTTAAAAATTAAATAGCCACATTACTCCATTTATTCTCTGTTTCATTTTTATCAATGATAGTGAAAAAAATACTGATTTTAAATTATTACTCTAGGATAGATGGGGGTACCATTCTTATCCCGTTATGCCATTAGTGGGCTCTTTAAAATTTTATCTAATGAGCCCCACATTTCCTATAACTTCTCTTTAGGAAAACTGGGTTCTCTTCTTATTTCAGACTAGTATTCACATTCCTCTTAAAAGTTAATTAACAAGCTGCCCAAAGAAAAACATGAATCCTATTTCATACGTAGATTTTTCTTACAGGATGGAAAAATTGATTGTAGGTTAAGCAAAGTGATCCTGAAGTTACCATTAGGGTATTTGCAGAGAAAGATAATAAGTAAATTTATTGTTTTCAATCTTAGGCTTGAAAAACAAGTCCTGTGTTTCAGTTCTTAAGCTGATGTGTAACAGAAATAGTATTTGTCTGGGTTGAGGTCATGCTTTTTACTTAAAATTTGGCACTATACCATAGTATTTTAATAAGGCCTTTAAATTCTATGCATCCATTTCCTGTCTATAATGGCCATGTATGTACTAATTCACAGGTTCCTCTAAGCTGATTTATCCAATACGTATTTGCTTGCTTACTATGTAAGCTAACTGGGGGTAGAAGTGGAATACAAAGGTGAATAGATGTTGATTTTTGGATTTCTTACCATCCAGTAATGAAGTTGAAACCATTATCATACACCTTGAAGACTTAATATTTGAAATTTGATCATTTCTGAATATGAAAATTATAAAAATTCCCAATTATGTAACCACACCTTTCATTTGTTTTTTTAAACAGCATAATTCATGGTATTTTTTTCTTCACTTACTTTTGAGTCCTTTGGAAAAATATGACACAGTGCCAGATTGATTTACACTTTAAGAAAATCCTTCCAAAGTTCCATTTGCCCTGACAATTTAACTTTACTCAGTGCTAAATATGGAAAAACGTGTGATCATCAGTGAGCTAACAACAACAAATGGTATAATGGTATAGTCCCTACAAAGCATATTTGCTTTCACTAGAAGAGTTAAGCAGAGTTAAACTATTCTTTATAGTGTTTTAAAAATTTTAAACTATAACTTCCAAACTAAAAATCTTGAATTGCAAAAATGGGAAAGCTATTTCTGCAGTTTATCAATGTCTGGAGATATTTTGTTGAGAAGACAAATGTTTCAAAACTAAAATTTATTCTTGCTGTTGCTTAGAAGTATTAAGGCAATTTAATCTGAAGTCTAGAATTATGATTTGTTGCTAGTGTAGGTCAGTTTTGTCACAAATTATGAGTGTCCCAAATATTTTATATTCTGCTGGAATGCCTCCGTATGTAGCTGGGGGTAAAATGAGCTGGGTTTTAAAATGAAAATGAAACTGAGCTGAAGTAAAATTTGGTGCTAAAAACTGCCAATTTGCATGCCACTTACAAAAGGCACAACCAAAATAACTATGGCTATCACTCCAGAAAGCAGGGAAATGAGTTGATACTTTTCTCATTAGCTAGATTAACTAAGGCATAGTTGCCTCTCTTGGCTATGGCATTCAACTCCAAACATATTTCCGTATGACACAAATCTTAATGGTCATTACATCTCTGTTTTTTCAGCAGGATGTATTCCTTAGCAGTGATATTCAGGGTAAAAACAATTGTTTTTAAAATAAAAGTCACAGACTTTCCCAAAAATGATGTGCAAAACTTTGGTTAAATGTTCTGGGGATGGCGGGGGAAGGTAATAGTCACAAGAAAGAAAAGTCTTAAGGATTTTCACAGCCATGTTCGTCTACCCTTTGATTTCCAAAACTCCTAAGGATATCAAGAAGGCCTGTATGGCTACAATACTATGGCAGGAGATAAAGTATAACATAAAATCAAGCCAACTTAGGCACTATTTTAAGACAATTCAGAAGGTGATGAGACATCAGGGAAGCAGAACAGAGGTGGGATGGAATGAGCTCTTTGTAAATATCAATGACAAAGTAATGTCCACAAATCTGAAATTTAATTTTATTATAGTAAAATAAAACTAGTGTGCTAGTTCATAAGTTGAGTTCACAACATTTTTGGAAAGCAAAGAGTAACAATATTCAAATAAGGCATTATAGAAAGTTTTGTAAAGAGTGAAATGTTTACTGCAACCTTTTTAAAAAGCCTTGGTCTGTTTTCAAAGATCAACAATGAAAACTAAAATCAGAAAAAAGGAAAATAAGTGTTTCCCCTTAAATACATAAGAACCACTTGCCGGCATTTCTATTTTCAGTGACTGTAGTAAAATGGGCCAAATCTTTAAAGGCAGTTAATTTGTACAAGAACTTATTTTATTTGGTTTAGCACCAAGAAAAATAACAGTGAAAATGGGATTTAAAATATATTTGGTTTCACCTCACCATTTCCACTCCTCCCAAGCCACACACACAAACATGCATCCTCGTTGCCCTACTAAGGAATGTAAAATAATGATTTAAAAATAATGGTTGCTCAGATTACACTCACCAAGCAGCGTTCCTTCCCCTTAAGATAGATGGCAGTGAACACTAGCAGGTTTCAACTTCTTTGATGAGGAATAAAGAACTCCTGCTTCAGCAAACTAAAATTACTTTCCTTTTTAAACTGTCATGCCTTTTTATTGCTTCACCTGTTTACTAATTATGATTGCTATATTAAAGGAATTTTCTCCAGTTATGCCTGGTTTGTTTCTACTTCCTAATGACAAAGTGTGCTTATTTTAGGTAGTGCCATGGGTTTTTCTCTCTTTTTTTTTTTCTTTCTTGTACTTTAACTTGTTACTCATCAACATATGTCGTACATTTGGATCAAAAAGAGAAACTGGCAAATAGATCCTAAAGCACACATTTCTTAACCTGAGTAACATCTAAAAACTTAAGACTTTAATTACATTTTCTCATGAAGAAAATTCATTCAATTTTGGTGCTTAACCAATAAAAGTCAATTTCCAATATAAATCATATCCCTCAGTACACATGTATTTTAAAAAGAAAATAAGTCAAATTAAAGTACTATTCTAAATGCTATTAGATACATTTTTACAGCAAACTGAAAATTGTGAGTAAACAATGTTTAACAACAAATTAAATACAGCATATATGGCCAGTTTATAAGTTTTTTAGTTTAAAGGCAGCAGTGAAGTTGCATTCTGCATTTGATCTGTAAATCCAATTGTCTTTTTCTGGAATTTTTTAGTGTTAATACCATGTCCCACAGAGCTAGAATTGTCTTTTTGGCATCAGTCTATATAAAAGCCTCTTAATAAGACACCTTCCCCCAATTAGTATAATGTAATTTTTTTTTCACGTTTCAGGAAAAATATGGAAACCTTATCAACCACTCTTACTGAACAAAAGTTAGATTACTACCAATTGCTCTTTTAATTTTGCTCTACAAGATTTTTTAAAAAATTTAGACATCTCTGATGTTTTTGAATTGCATATCCATAGAAGATAAACTGGGTGAAACACACCTATTTCAGAAGGTAAATCTTGGTATGTGACTGACTCATTTGGCACATCCTTATTATCTAGAATAAAATCAGCAGAAATGAAACGAAGTTTCAAAAAATTCATACAGGCCAGAGTCTTAGGTCAAGGGGCTTGTAAATGACAGGAAGAGAGTTCTGCTCATCTTACTAATTACATGTATTTTTCCTCATGGAGAAACTGTTGCTTTCTGCTTTGTTTGTGGAACTTTTGTTTGTAGGAAAGCATATACATAGGGCCAGATCTTGTTAGTTTCTGTTCCGGAGAATGTTTCCAATACCCCCTTTTTCCTAAAGATCACAAAAAGAAAGAAAGAAAGAAATGAACACAAGTCTTAGTCTTCCTAATGAGCTTTTTCAAAATGATTCTTTAATAGATGTTAATATGGATTTAGGGGCCTCAGTAAGTATACGTATGTGTGAGAAAGGCACTTGGCTGGGCGGGCATCAGAAAACCTGGCTTTTAGTCTTATTTGTGCCCTCTGGTTTAAAGAAATGGTCACTTAAAAAATTATAGCAACTATCATTTATTGAGCATGTAATATATGTAAAGCCCTGTGCTGAGTGTTTTACATGTAACATTTCAATTAATCTTTTCCAAAGCTCAGCTTTCCTTATTTACTTTGTTAAAACTGCATCTTAGTGACATACAGTAAGAGCCTAAATCACAGCTAACGTTTCCAAACACGGTATCTGTCAGATGCTAATCTCCCTTGGTTTTCTTTGTCACTTACCCATCTGCAAAAAGAGCTTTCTAATAATTATTCCTTCTTTAACCTAGGTTTATTTTTTCCTCTCTTCTTCCCTTCTGAATTTTATGGGAAAGGGGGATAAAAAGTGTTGTTTCTATTCTTTTGCCTCTTGGGTTTCTCCATTTCTCCCCTGGCAGTTTTGTCTGACTTGTCACCAGACAGCAGCCAGTCTATTTACTACAGTTGCCTGGGGATGAGAGATCAGAATCCTGGGGCTGCCTTCAAACCAGAGATTCTGACATTCCTCTTGCTCACTCCCATCCCCTCAGCACACGCACACACGCACACACACATGCTTGTGGCACACACCACACTGGTTCAAAAGCTGCATAAGGGAAACTGAAGAACTCTGGTTTGTTACTTTGTAAAAACAGATCAGTCATATATATCTGCAATCCTCTTACTAGGTTCTCAGAAGCTTCACTGGGGACAAAAGCATTCCTTTCTCAATATCTCATAAAATTTACCAGTTAAGACTAAAATTCTCACTGTTTTCTTGGTAATAAAATATATATACAAATACAGTACTCTTTGCATATTAGAAGCCCTCCAGCTTCTGAATTCACAGGCATCTTGTAAAGCTTTCAAGAGAATTAGTATCTTAATTCCTGTAAGCTCCTTGAAGAGCCACTTTAAAATCATGCCAGTCTCACAAGTGGGTTAATTACTGAGGGCACAACTGCAGGTACCTACTCAAGCCTAAAACTGTACCTTGGAAAAACACTTGTCATTTTCATTTCTGTAAAATACAATGGAACCAGCTTCAACAATTCATCCTCCAGAGAGTAATAGCACCATTTCATCTAGAAACATTACTCTATAATGTGCCAAAGCTGAGAAGCTTTAGAAACAACACAACTGTCAGTATTTTTAAATAACAATGCCAACTGATCTCTAAGGTTGTTGCAAATACACCTTCAATTTTTGGTAAAGTTCAGCCCTAGTTCTATGTGCAGGAGCTAAGAAGAAAAGCTTGAATTAATGGCAAGAAGCAGCATGAGCCAGTAGAAGCCTATATAGACTAGGATATCTCTTAAGATAGTGACCTGGGTCATACACTTCATCTCTGCTGCCTTCCTCAACTTCCCTCCCTGCATTCTTTACCTGTAAAAAGACAGAACTAAATAAAGTCCTAGGGTCACTCTACTCCCTCTGCATTTAGTTATAAACTCCACAGATTGCCTTGCAGTGTTTTACCTGCCAGCATCAATGTGTTCTTCCTTCATGCAGTTGCCTTTGGCAAACAAACCACCTCTTCACTAATCTCAGTCCACAAGGATCAGGTGGAATGGCCCTCACTGCCCAGCTCCAAGAATGGATATGATCACAGCCAACCCCAAGGCTTTTGCTGGAATTAGCTGGCAAAAGAGGCTCTCTTTTCTGCAGGGTAGCTGAACTGGCAGGAAGTAAGCTGGAGCTGTTGAGGGGCTGCCACACAGGGAGAGTCCACCTTAGACTGAAGCCAATACAGGAAAATGGAGGTGAAAGGCCCCAGGGCATGATGACACTGTTCACACCCCTGGATTCAACCACATACCTTTGGACTTGTAAGTTACATGACCAATAAATTCTGCTTTTGCTTAGGCTAGCATGATTTAGGTTCCTGATTAATATAAGCATTTATCACATTGTCTGATGAATATTGTTTATCCAGCTCCCGGCAACACCCACAAACAGAAGGTGAGTTTCTTGGGGACTGGCAGGGACTAGGTGTTAATTATTTCTGTGGACCCAGGCCTAGCCCAGTATCTGACAGAGTAAATAATAATCGCTAACACTGAGTGATTCAGTAGTGCCAGGACTGTTGTCTTTCCATGGATTATCTCACTTAATTCCCTTAACAACGCTACAAAGTAGGTCCTAATATTGCCATGATTTTACAGGTAAAGAATTTGTGCACAGAGGTCAAATACCTTGCCTGGGGCCACACAGCTAGTAATCTGTGAGCCAGAATCATCATACAAATCACAAAATTAGAGGAACAACTACTATAGAAAGTAAATCACCAACTCCCTTATAATTTTACCCTCCAAAAATAACTACTTAAACAGTTTGGAGACTATTCCTTCAGAGTTCACTGCATACTTAGCCTACTACAACAACAACAAAAATAGCTAATAATTACATATGTGTTTACTATGTGTCAGGCACAGTTTTAAGAGATACACATATTAACTCATTTATTCTTTCATCCCTATCTTATCACTCCCATTTTACAGAGGAGAAAACAGGCAGAAGTTAAGCCAGAGGTTAAGGCCAAATTAATAAATGCTCTATCTGGAACACTGTATTGTATTAACACTGAGTTATATTCAATAAGCGAATGAATGAAAGGAAAGGAGATGCAATCAATCTTCTGTAGGGAGAGGGAAGGGCTGAATAAGGAAAATGCACTGTTTCCTAGCCTGAGTCAGGTATTCACATAGTTCCCATATTTGTTGTGCAATGTGAATTCCCTAAAGAGCATACAAAACCACATTAGATTATAAGCTTTTAAAAACTATTACTGGGGAGTGGCTGTAGCTCAAATGGTTGAGCACCTGCTTCCCATGTACGAGGTTCCAGGTTCAATTCCCAGTACTTCAAAAACAAACAAACGAAAAAAACAACTTGGGGGAGCTGGTGTAGTTCAGTGGTTGAATGCCAGCTTCCCACATATTAGGTCCTGGGTTCAATCCCCAGCCCCAGTACCTCAGGAAAAAAAAAAAAAAAAAACTATTACTGAGCCAAATAAGTGACTTGAGGATTATTTGACATTTGAGATTCTTCTGTGCTATTGCGTCCTCTACTGGTGTGTGTAGTGGGAATTGTTTGATGTGCCTCCCCAGTATTCATTCCAGCCTTCCCTCCACCACAGAGGAGAATCTGGGTGACAGCGACCCACACCCAGTGGCAGGGTAGACGAATCAGTGTAATCCCTCCCATCCAGAGTTTGGTTCAGGGATGGGCAATAATCCAGGCCTAAAACAGTTAGTGCAGCAAGGCATGCCCTGACCACAGTGACTATTCAAGTTGGTTCAATCTGAGTGATGCTCAGGGCTTTGTTCACTGGGGGAAAGGATCCCCACACCCAATCCGACCCTCACTTTCATAAAAGAGAAAGCCCTGGCTATTCCTGGCATCTATCTGCAACCATGCAGGATGCCCACCTGAGGACAAAGCCAAAACACAAAGGAAGGCAAAGCTGAGAGAATGGCAAGACTCTGATCAAACCTAGGGGTGAGGGAAGCCCAACCTACCTTCTGGACTTTTCTGTTACACAAGCTAATATGTTTCCTTTATTGTTTAGGCCAATCTGAATTGGGTCTTCTTTATCTTAGCATTTCACCTGTAAAGTGGGGATAATCAGAAACAAAACTGACTCTATACCCCACTGTGTACCCTGCTTCATCATACAAGAGACATTCTGAAAAGAAAAAAGAAAAAAAAAAAAAACCTCACTGGTAATATTCCAGGACTGGCTCTGTTTGGGCTTCATAAGCCTCCAATCTCTTGATAACTGTCTCTGGTCTGTCATCTTCACGCTGAACCAGAGGCTCTCCAGTCAGATCATCACGGCCCTAAACAGGAGTCAGAAGGGACTGATATCAAACAATAGTGCAAGTTTGATATTTCTGAATGATATTTTACTAAGCAGGATGGGTCTTAATCCAGATTACTACAAGCTTCTAAGGAGAGGATCATAGGAAGAAGGAGAAAGTGGGAACTCAGAAGAGAAAGGAGAGGACATCACCATGTGACAGGAAGGCCAAGGAACCCCAAGGATTGTGGCAAGTCAGCATCAGAACAATACCAAAAGTCCTTGCCTCTAAAACTATGAGACAATAAATTCCTGTTGTTTAAGCCAACCCATTATGTATTATTTGTGATAACTCAGAAAGATGAAGACAAGGACTAGTTGGGACCATGTGCTATGTGGAAGGCCATGTCAATTCCACCACAACTACTCACCACAGTTTTGGGAGGGTTGAATTCAATGTTGTAGACTCGGCCACTAGCTGGATGAATCCAGCGAGCAGTGAGGCGTTGTTTAATGACCTCAGAGGGCACGTTCAGGTTAATCACTGTGTCTATCTGATAAACTCTGTCCAGGGCTTCAGCCTGTGGAAGTGTCCTTGGAAAGCCTTTTCAAAAATATAATATAATATAATTAATTAATTAATATAATATAATAATATAATATAATATAATATAATAATAAAATAAAATAGAAAAAAATAGAAAGAATTAGTGTTGGATAATCTGAACAAAAGGAAAGACATGACAAGCAGGCTGAACCCGCTATGTAGATAACCTTCTGGGAGCAAATCCACAAACATGCTTTTAGAGTGCGCTGAATAGCCGAGCTCAAAGAACTGCTTCCAGGAAGCTTCTCCCTGCACATAGCCATTCTGGGTACATTCAACTGGTCTTCCTCCTGCCTTGTTCTGGGGTACCAGGATGTCCCACTGTCTGTCTCTACATCCATTATAAGCTTTCTTTGTGGGGGCTCAGAGAAGATGACTTGCCACAGCCTCAGGGCCATGAGTTGTAGAAATGTAGCTCACGAAATGTTCATTCTCCTGCCAGCAGCACTGATCATTTTGGCTGGCTGAAATGCTCACAACACCTCTACTTACCATCCAACAGCCAGTTATACTGTGTGAGATTTTTCAGCTCATGAAGGGCCAGTCGAGTCATGACATCATCTGGGATGAGCTTCCCTTGGTCAATAAAAGTCTTGGCTAACACACCAATTTCTACAGTGGGGGTGGGGAGAGAAAAATATCAGCAAACAGATTTCTTTTAATCATTCCAGCCTCTAGGAACTGGTTGCCTAAGGGGGCCTCCAGATAACATCCCCTTATGAAAATATACATCATCAAAATTTTTTTGAAAAGAGAGGTAACAAAATAATCTATAATGCCTATTTTAGAATCTCAATTATGTAAAAGCATATAAGTATAAATGTATAAACAGAAAATATAAAGGAAATCTATACATCAATATATTAATAGTAGTCGTCTCTATGTGATAGAATTATGAGTGACTTTTTAACATCTTTGCACTCTTCTGTATTTTCCAAATTTTCTCTCAGAAAAATATATAAAGAATTGAAACAATTTTATTTTTAAATAATAGTTTTAAATAGGCATTATTTTTAAGTTGGTTCAGCCTAAGTGCCTATTAGATGTTATTGTAGAGATTTGTCTAATTCTCTAAAACAGATGCTGCTATCATAATACAGTTCAGTTTTTAACCAGATTAGCACTGTGATCATATTATATTTTTATTAATAAAACACACTGAAGAAGAATGTATTACAATTTTAAAATATTACCCACAACTACATCACTCTTCTGCAATAGTATTTCAATTTCCTCATGTTCTCTTACACAACTATTTATATATACTCAGAATTACAATAACATTGTAATCTGGGCATATACAGTTTTGTCTTCTTTTATCACTAAGTATTATTTTGTAAATACTTTTCTTTGATTTAATATGGTTATTTTATTAATTGTAGAGTACTCTATCATGTAGATATATAGGAATATACCAGACTTCCAGTTGACCAAGAAGGCAGCTTAAGACACTCCAGGGTTGTTTGCCCACAGAATCTTTGAACAACTAGCAAAAACAGGCAGTTACCTTCCTCAAAACTCCAGAAAACAGTTAAGGATTGTAGTAACTGGAAGAGTGCTGAATCAAGAAAACACAACCTAGATGGAGGGTACATACAAGGTATATAAATGAGGTCAAATGTTCATGGGGCATTGCCACAGTGGGTAGATATTCACACAATAACTGAAAGAGTATTGAATTTCCATCCTGGGGAGCTCTGCCACATTCTCTAATGGAACAGCAACAATCCCCCAAGTATAGGGGAAATGACTAGTAAAAAAGAATGGTCCATTGATGGGCCCTTGATATTGACGACTATGCTTATGAGCTTTTGCTCTTGAAATTGCAACTTAGCCCAGTGTTGAAGAGTGCCTAAGAGTTACTCCTGAGAACCTCCATGTTGCTCAAATGTGGCCTCTCTCTAAGCCAATCTCAGCACATAATTGCATTACCTTCCCTCCAGCATGGGACATGACTTTGGGGATGAACCTCCCTGGCACCAAGGCATTACTACCAAGCACCAACTAGCAATACAACTGGAAAAAAGACCTTGAATAAAAGGGGGAAAAGGTAAAGACAAATGAGTTTATATGGCTAAGAGACCTCAAAGTGAGTTGGGAGGTCATCCCAGAGGTAGTGCTTATGCACGTCTCAGCAGGATCGTATAGACTGCCAAAGTACCCTCAAATAGTGGGGCTCCTGAGGGCTCTGGAGACACCCAGGTCCTATGGTCATGGCAGATACCTCGGAGTTTGGTGCGTTGCCATTGGGCCCTACTTTGGAGTTTGTGCTCCCACGTGTGGCAGAGTTGGACTCAGTTGTGACTTCTCTACACATGCCTCTTCTGTCCCTTCTATTTGAACCTATAGTTGGTGCTGGAGTTTGTAGGTGTATGCCCAAGAGACTTGAATCTTTGGGCTGTCCATGTGCCAACTGGGCCATGAGCCTCAGTGGACTTCCAACACCTACTCTCTAGTTCATTGGACTCACCCAGGATAACTAACAAGGAGGTGAGGATGGACAACCACCATACCAAGGAACTGAGAAAATCTACAACTGCAAGCAAGAGAGTCCCATCCATCAGCCATATGGGATCGAAGCTGCCTCTCAATTAAGAGGTGGAATGGGCATCACCATTCCAGAATCCTCAGGATTGGGGAATAAAATTTGGACTAGAGTGGACTTACTGGTATTCCACTATAGACTTATTGTGATTCTAGCAATGGAAGAAATTATATCATTGATGTGGAGACGGTGGCCACTGGAGGTGTTGAAGGCAGGGAGAGGGAAAAAGAGGTGTAATATGGGGGCACTTTTGGGACTTGGAATTGTCCTGAATGGCATTACAACGACAGATACAGGCCATTATATATCCTGCCATAACCTACAGAATTGAGTGGGAGAGAGTGTAAACTACAATGTAAACCATAATCCATCCTTAGTGACAATGCTCCAAAATGTGTTCATCAATTGCAATGAATGTACCATACTAATAATAGAAGTTGTTAATGTGGGGAAAAGTGGGAGGTGTGGAGCATATGGGAATCCCTTATATTTTTTTATGTAACATTTTATGTAATCTAAGTACCTTTTAGAAAAAATAAAAAATATATTTTTAAAAAAAGGACATTACTGGGGCATATGGGGCAAAAAAGATTCAAATATAGACTGTAAGCTTTAAATCAGTGTTAAATTTCTTGAACTTGATAACTGCAATTAGGATGGTTACATAAATGAATATCCTTGTTCTTAGGAAATGTACATGGAGGTATTAAGTGTTCAAGAAGGATGATGTATGCAACCTACTCTCAAACACTCAATGAGAATGAGAGAGAGAGAGAGAGAGAGAGAGAGAGAGAGAGAGAGAGAGAGAATGATACAGCAAATGTGAAATGTGACTAAATGTTAAGAATGGTGAATCTGGGTATCTGGAGGGGGATTATGCAGGAGTTCTCTGTATAGGTTTTTTATTACTTCTGCAACTATCCTTTTGCAAAAATAAAAGAAAAACACAAACTAAAACCTATAAAAGCTCATGGCACACTTGTTGGCCCAGCCCCCATCTCCTTCCCTTAACTATGTGGGGCAGGACTGCAGGCCGGCCATTAACATGGCTTTGGTAGATTTGTTGAAAACTAGTTGGCCGCAGAGGCGAAGGTTTCTTTCTGGACTCTCAGTTCTGTTCCACTGATCGATGTGTCATATTTATGCCAATACCATGCTGTTTTGACCACTGTAGCTTTGTAATATGTTTCACATGATCCTATATTTAGAAAATTCTGAAATGTCTAAACAAAGCTACTTGAGCTAATAAATAAGTTCACCAAAGTGGCAGGATACAAGATCAACATGCAAAAATCCATCATGTTTTTGTATGCTAGTATTGAAAAATCTGAGGAGGAAATCAGGGAAAAAATTCCATTTACAATAGCAACAAAAAGACTCAAATACCTAGGAATCAATTTAACCAAAGATGTACAGAACCTATATGCAGAAAACTACAAACAATGCTGAAAGAAATCAATGAAGATCTAAACAAATGAAAGACATTCCATGTTCAGGGATTGGAAGACTAAACATTGTGAAGATGTCAATCCTACTGTATTAGTCAGCCAAAGGGGTGCTAATGCAAAATACCAGAGATTGATTGGTCTTTATAAAGGGTATTTATTTGGGGTAGAAGTCCACAGTTACCAGGCCATAAAGCATAAGTTTCTTCCCTCACCAAAGTCCACTGCCACATGTTAGAGCAAGAGAGCTGCCAATGTTTGCCATGGTTCAGGCTTCTTGGGTTCCTCTCTTCCCGGGACTGCGTTTCTCTCTGGGCTTAGCTCCTCTCTTTCCTCCACAAGGTCAGCTGTAGACTGTTAGATTCTCTAGGCTTTGCTTCTCTCCACAAGGCCGGCTGTGAACTCTCAGCTAAATGGCTCGTCTCTATCCCGGGGCCTTTTCTCCAACATCAAAACTGCTCCCTCTGTCCTTTGCCTTGCCTTTTATATTTGATCCCCCACCCACCAAGGGGTGGGGCTCAATGCCCTACTGACATGGCCCAATCAAAGCCCCAATTATAACTTAATCATGCCCAGATGAACAGATCAGTTTACAAGCATAATCTAATATAGATTTTTGGAATTCATAATTACATTAAACTGCCAAACAGCTATACCTACCCAAACTGATTTACAGATCAATGCAATACCAATCAAAATTCCAAAGCCTACTTTACAGAAATAGAAAAGGAAATTGTCAAATTCATTTGGAAGGGAAAGTGCACCCAAATAGCCAAAAGCATTCTAAAAAGGAAGAGAAATGTGGGAGGAATTTCACTGCCTGACCTTGAAACATATTACAAAGCTACAGTTGTCAAAACAGCATGGCACTCGCATAAATATAGACACATCCATCAGTGGGATAGAATTAAGAGTCCAGAAATAAACCCTTACCTCTACCACCAACTAGTTTTCAACAAACCTACCAGAGCCATGTTAATGGGACAAAACAGTCTCTTCAACAAATAGTGCTGGGAAAACTGGATATCCATAACCAAAGGAATGAAAGAGGACCCCTATCTCACTCCCTATACAAGAATCAACTCAAAATGCATCAGAGACCTAAATATAAAAGCCAGGACCATAAAACTAGTAGAAGAAAATGTAAGGAAACATTTTAAAGACCTTGTGGTAGGTGGTGGTTTCTTGGACCTTACACCCAAAGCACAACCAACAAAAGGAAAAATAGATAAATGGGAGCTCCTCAAAATTAAACACTTATTCACTGTTGGTGGAATTGTAGAATGGTACAGCCACTGTGGAGGACTATTTAGCAGTTCTTAAAGATGAATATAGATTTGCCACATGACCCGGCAATACCACTACTGAGTAGATACCTAGAAGAACTGAGAGCAGTGATACAGACACCTGCACACCAATGTTCACAGTGCCGTTATTCACAATTGCCAAAAACTGGAAACAACCCAGGTGTCCATAAACCAATGAATGGATAAACTGTGGTATATTCACACAATGGAGTATTATGCAGCTGTAAGAAGAAATGATGTCGTAAAGTATATGACAAGATGCATAAACCTGGTAGACATTATGTTGAATGAAGCAAGCCAGACACAAAAGGACAAATACTGTATGACTGCACTACTGTGAACTAAATATATTGTGTAATCTCATGGAGTTACTAACTTGAATATGGGTCACCAGAAAATAAAATGAGGTTAGAGAATGGAAAGCTGAGGGTTAACTTGTACAGAATTGGTTAAAAGGTTGTTTGTTAATCTTTGGAAATGAATAGAAAAGGTGAAAGCCCAGCATAATGTCTGAAACTAGAAGTACTATTATGTGGGTATGAAAGTGGTTTAAAGGGAAAGTCTAAGGTCATGTATGTTACTAAAATTAAAGTTAAAAAATGTAACATGGGCCTGTATAGTATAGCCAAACCACATGTGAAATATGAATAAGGGTAAAATTGCATCTATAAAGCCATCTTTCTTCAAAACTGAACAAATGTGTTAATACTACAAGATGTTAATATTAGACAAAAAATGAACATTATGCTAAGTGAAAGAAACCAGAT
This sequence comes from Tolypeutes matacus, assembly GCA_026826555.1. Taxonomy (NCBI): domain Eukaryota; kingdom Metazoa; phylum Chordata; class Mammalia; order Cingulata; family Chlamyphoridae; genus Tolypeutes; species Tolypeutes matacus. The sequence continues at coordinate 17,390,103 of JAKSZT010053764.1, read as the reverse complement.
ACAAAGTACTACATATTGTATGATTCCTTTTATATAAAATGTAAATATAAAACAATTTATAAATATGAAATTAGATTAGTGGTTATGTAGGGCTGGGCAAGGACTGCTAAGTAGTGTGGGGTTTTTCTTTTGGAGTAATGAAATTGTTCTAAAATTTTTTGTGGTGATGAATACACAACATTGTGATTATAGTAAAAGCCATTGCTTTTACAGTTTGGATAGATTGTATGGTATGTGAAAATATTTCATTAAAATTGCTTAATAAACAAATTAATAATTGTGCAAGAATAGCCAGAAATAGCGGCTATGTATAGCAGGGGAAATAGAGATTGAGAGGTGAAGAAGAATTTTCTTGTTTGTTTTTTATTATTATTATTGAAGTAATGAAAATGCTTTAATAATGATTGAAGTGATGAATGCACAACTATGTGATTATACCAAATACCATTGATTGTACACTTTGGGTGAACTTTATGCTTTATTAATATATATCAATAAAATTGATTTGTTTAAAAAATAAATTAAATAAACTCCATTTAAATAAAGATACCATTCATGTAAAAAAAATACCCTGCTTAATAAATAAGTAATTGTGCAAGAATAACCAGAAATAGCAGCTATGCACAGCAGGGGAAGCATAGATTGAGAGCCGAAGAATTTTCTTGTTTGTCTGTTTTTTGTTTATTATTATTATTATCATTGAAACAACGAAAATGTTCTAATAATGACTGAAGTGGTGAATGCACAACTATGTGATTATACCAAATACCATTGATTGAACACTTTGGATGAATTGTATGCTTTATTAATATGTATCAATAAAATTGATTTGTTTATTAAAAAAAGAAGAAAGGTGCAGTAAAGTACATATACCATGCTATCATTTGTGTAAAACAAAACAGTAGATAGGTAGACATTTGGTTTTATGTGCATGAAATATCTGGATCTTTTCAGTAAATATCCTTTTATATATTTTTTTGGAATTTCAAGCCATGTCAATGTATTGCCTATTACATACTAAATTTTTTAGAATTAGAAAAATAATTTGCTCTACTATCAATATCATTCTAGATATACACACTTATGCTGAAAGGGTGTACTTCATAAAAATTGTTAGACACACAAAATCTTGGGAGCTGACAGAGGCTTTGACGATTACCTATAGAGTTCAACTCCCCCAATTTACAGATGAGAACAAACGAGATTTTAAAAGGTTAGCCATCTAATCCAAAGTCATGTCTCTGAGAAACACTATGCCGCAGAGCAGTATTTCTCAAACTTTGCATAATGACATGTCAACTTCACAATTTCTGCCATAGCTGAACTATTATTTACTGTATATTTTCCTTTAAAGCTACTTGGCTTTATTATTAATAGCCATAATATTCATTAAATTACAGTTTGATGTACTAGTTATTTTTTTAATTTGAAATAGATTTTTAAAAAAAACTTTCCTCTACCTAAAATTATCTCATGAATCTCAATTTGAGAAATACTTCGTACTGGAAAGAAAATTGGGATGCAAGGAAATTTGGGTTTTCACCCCAGTCCTATACTAACTGCTGGTTATTACTGGGCAAGTTCTTTAACCTCTCTTGAATTCTAGTTTCCTCATCTGTATGAGGATTGGCTAAATGTCAAAGGGCAAGTTTCCTGACTCCAGGGCTCCAGTGGTAGTCTATTGTTACTTAAGTCCAAGTGTGCTACTGTCAATTGTGTTTCCCGTGTCCTTATCATATCTGCTAAAGTGATTTTAAACTTTAGTTATAAAATACAGCCATGTGTTATAAACTAGAGCACCCTCATGAGAAGCTGGTTAGAGAGGAAATTGGCACAATCTTTCTATACTAGTATCTGATGATTCCGTATGTGCATAAATTTCACACTACGGGATTTATTTGAAGGAAATAATTAAAGATGCTACCAAATATTTATGTACAAAGACAGTCATAAGAAAATGGTTACTATCAATGTCCAACAATAGGAAAACGTTTAAATATATAATTGTGCAAACCTTGATGAAATTAAAAGATTATTTTTAAGATTGTTTAATGAAAATTAAGTGTGAACATGCTCACAATAAGTAAGAAAAAGAATATAAGCAATCATTTAGAACACAATAATTTTGCATATACATAACAAATGCAACAGAGAGAAAAAAGAAAAAAAAATTAAGAAAAGTGCCAGAGAGTTCATTATAATTATCTTTGGGTGGCAGAGTTATGGAGAATCTTAATTTTCTTTTTCTACATTCTCATGACATATTTTTTTTTCCTTTATAATAAATATACTTCCACTATCAGAAAACACTAAGCAGTATTTTTAAAATAAAAGGTTATCTGATCCAATCTAATTACAAATATTTATTGAGAATTTATTCTTAGTCCTGAGATACATAACATCTGTAATAACAATCTCATGACATCTCCCCAACCACTGGTTTTTGTTTTCCTTGTTAAAGAATGGCCCACAGATTCCAGGATTCCAGAAAGGACGTGTACCAGAGGAATACTGAACCTCCCTCTCTGCATTCCTCTCTCTCTACCACTACCCTCCCTTTTTAAAAGTTAATTAATTTTTTATTACAGACATTGTAGATTTACATAAAAACCATACAGAAAATGCAGAGTTTCCACATACTTCCTCCACCACCCCCCCATTTTGTGAAGCAGGCACAAAGTTGACAGCAGGCATGTCATGAGCTGTTAAGAACAAACAAACAAAGTTTCTTAATTTTATTTTTGTTAAAATGATTTGAGTTTTAACAAATTACTGTATCTTTGGCTCTTAGCTGAAGGTGTTCTCTAAGCATTCGGTTATGCCCCACTGCTTAGTTTTCAGAGAATCCCTTAAGGACTGCTTTACCTTTTCCTGCTTTGCATAACCTTGCCCCAAACTGCTACAGTACAGGAGACTGTTTAGTATTACCTAACGATTTGAATGTTACATGAAGAACATTAAGCAAGTTACAATTTACTCTTTTGAGAAAGTTTAACTACAAAACACTTTATTGTTTAAGATCAATGTTAGAATATAAAGAAATAAAAGTAATAATACACCAGAGATGCTAGGTACCGAACCAAAGAACTCCAAGAGACAAACTAAAAATAATGGGCTGATTCTTTTTTTCAATTACATGTCAACATTTTTTTTTTTTTAAACCTGCCTAATGCCCACCAACAGGGGACTGGTTAAATAAAACAGTAGATTCAGCAAATAGATACCTATACAAATATTAAAAAGAATGAAGCGAATTTCTATGTCTTCATGAGGAAAAGATATCCCAGATATAAGTGAAAACACACTAGTGCAAAATATATGATTACATATTACATAAAATAAAGGCTCTACATATATATGTACATAATCATTTCTAGAAGGAAACACTTATTTCCCCTTTGAGGAATAAGGTTGGGGCAGGGAAAGAAAAAGCGTTTTACTTTTTATTCTACGTACCTTCTGTCCTGTTTCTAATCCTTTTATCTTATGATTTTATCCTATGATTTTTTATAAGAGTAATTTCAAAATATATTCTATTTTGGAAAATAAGTCAATACTTTTGAAGAAAAAAAACCTCAAAGTATAATTTACATGCCATAAAGTTCACCCACTGTAACGTGTAAAATTTGTTGGCTGAATTTGGGGCTGAGGTATAAGAATTTGTCATGAGAAACAAAACAATCTTTGAGAAAACCAAGTACAAAAACAGTTTTCACGTCTAAGAAATTTCTGGGGATATCAAAGATCAAAGCCAATCTTATGGCTTTCAGATTATGGAGGAAAAGGCGGAATTAAAAGATCCTATAAGCCTTAGCAACAACAAAAAAATGAGGAAAGAAAAGAGTATAAACTCTAGCAGGTCTAACGCCAGTTTTCCAGGTGCAAGGGCAGGTGGAGAATAAACCACAGCTCCATGGACTCTCAGAAGCGGCTACAACGGGCTATGCCTCTCCAACAAAGCCAAGTAGTTTCCTCTAATTCTCTGAGCTTTGAGCATGTCTTAACTTCCCAATCCCTTCCTCCAATAACTCACTCTAAGCTGCCCCCCCGCGGCCGGAGGTTTCCGGGCGCAGTCGTCCAGAGCCCAAGATCGCTCCTGGAGGCGGCGGAAGGCAGATGCGCCCACATCTCCAGTCCCCACGGCCCGACTGCGACCCCTCCGCCCGCAAACCCCGACCAGGGCGGCTGGGCAGGGCCCGGGTCCCACCTGTGCCCCTCAGCATGTTGTCTCGGAGCAGGTCCCCGCTGGAGAGGTGCTTCAGCTCGAAGTGTTTGATAATGCGAGACGACACGGTGCCTTTGCCCGAGCCTGGGGCCCCCAAGATCACGGCGCGCAATAGTCGCGCGGACGCCCCCATGGTCGCAGAAAGAAGCCGGGGCTGCGAGGACAACTGGGCATTCGGCGGCGTGCGCGCTCACCGGCTCCGCGGTTCCGGGCCGGCCAGCGGGCAAAGGAGGCGCGCCCGAGCCGAGGAGCAGGCGGCGGCGCGGCGCCTAGGCGTTCCCGGAAGTGAGGCGACGGCCTTCGGGCCGCCCCGCCCGCTCAGGCGAGGCGGCGGTGCCCACCCCTTCTGCTACTGCGGCGCGTCCGCTCCCTTGAGTCCAACCTGGCAGCGCAGGCCGCTCCTCTAGGCTCCTCGGCGATCTCTGCAGGTCCCTGTCTCCCCTCAGATTCCCCCCCGCGCCTCCTGGCTCTCGCCGTCCGTGCCCGGCCCCGTCCTACCCAGTCCCAGCTGGATGGACCGCGCCCCGCCTCGGTGTCCCCTCGGCAACCTCTGCGCAATCCACCCCCCTGCCCCCTGCTCCTCTCAGCCGCCCCCACCGCACTCGCTAAGCCCCTAGCCGCCGCCTCCGGTCGCCAGACGCCATCCAACACTCGCTCCGCACCCCTTGCCTCCCGCTCGTGCTCAGACCTGTCCTGCTAGTCCCAGCCAGATAGACTACGCTTCACTTGGTGTCCCATCGGGAACTACTGGGCCCTCCCTCACCCGGCGTTCACACGCGCCCCTTCACTCCCCGTTCCCCGCCCACCCGGGCCTTTCCATTTTCCTCTGTCACCCTGGGTCGCCGTATGCCACCCTCCCTATCCCTCACCCCCAACCTCCCATACGACGCCCTCCTTTGTATACAGTAGGCACTCAATAAATGAGAGATCTTTCCTTCCCCTCCCTCGCTTTCACGCTGGTATTTAATGTAGTTTTATCTGTGAAGAATTACAAAGGGTGACAATGAGCTGAAATGGACTTCCTCCTTCTTTCACAGGAAGGGAAACCCTCCTCCTTTCACAGGAAGGGAAACCCGGTTCAAATTGAGTTGAGGTGCTTTTTAAGTCACACATCTATTGAGGGGTGTCTTAACATCTCAGGGTCCAACTTCAGAATCAAAAGTAGCTGTTAGTTTTAACCTACGTTGCCAAAAGTTACTGGTTCTTTCTCAGGTCCATTATTTGCCTTCAGAAATGCATTCATTCCATAAATATTTTTTTCATTGCCTACTCTGTGCCTGATACTGTTCTAAGGAGGAGTCAGAGATATCGTTGGGAACAAGACAGTTTCTGCTCCTTAGAGTTTAAGGTCTAGTGACTGAAGCAGATCCTTATAAGGAAACACCTAAATGAGCAATTTGAGATAGTGGAACGTGCTATGAACAAAACAGCTGTGGGAAAGTGCAGACAGAGGTCATTTGGGGTTCGGTGGTTAGAAAGGCTTTGAAGAGCTGGCATTATACTCGGAATACTGAATTAAAAGATGGAAAGAGAGTGACATAGGCAAAGGGGAGAGGCCCTAAAACGGAATGTTTAGCACGTTTCTGGAATAGAAACACTCAGCAAACATTTTAGAACCAGTTTCATTGTAAAATAGACATGGAAGATTAGCATGGAGTTGTTAAAATAATGTGTGTAAAGTATTTGATACAATGCCAGCCACAGGTGTTGAATAAAGGTTATCCATTTATCATTATTATTGTTTCTTTGTGCTAGAGTGCTATGCTAAGGCACAAAGAAGGCTCTGTGAAAATAAACACGCTACCATCCTATTCAGAGATTGCCAGTGAGTTTTCCAAAACTGCTTTCATTTTCAGAGGAAATGGAAATTATTTCAGAGTGGGATAGTAAAGGAATGCTTGCTCAGGGAGTAAATCTGAGCTGGGTGAATGGATGGGGAGATTTCAATAAGTAGACAGTGCTGTACAGAGTAAGAAAATTAATCACTCATACATATTCATTACTAAGGAACAAAGAATGAATATAAATGAATTAAGCATTCAATTCATGTGGTTTGAAAAAGAATGCCAAAATAACCCCCAGGAAAGCAAAGGAAGGGATTAGGTAAAAATAGAAGCCATAAATGAAAGGATTAGAAAGTTAAGAACTAGAACAAACCAAAGAATGAAAAAATCTGAACTAGTACAAGTTACAAAACACTGGAAAACCTGAAGGTATGGAGAGAGTACTTGTAATCTCTGAAGCTGGGAATATTTGAGGTTTCAGAAAGAAAACCTTGGGGAAAACTTGGCTTAGATGAAAATGCTCAAACAAACCAACAATAAATAGCTGAGGAATCTTCCTGTCACTGGGGGTGGGGGGTGGCGCAGGGGAGCTGAGTGTTGTGGTCACATCAACAGGCCCCACAAAATGCCAACTATTAGCAGCTTTGCTAAATTTGTTTATTACAAGTATGTAACTGCTCAATTGGGGGAAAATTGACAACTCTGCCTTGCCCAGTCATTTCACCATACACAGGCATTTGTATGAGTCCATTCCTCACTGTTTTGCCCCAAGGGTAAAGACACAGTCTTCAACTTAATATAGATTCTGATTTAACTTTCATCCAGCAAGGAGTGCCTAAGCTATATATGACCAAGCAATTATGCAGATGAGAATGCAGATGAGCTCTAGAATATACAACTATAGGCGTGTTTCCAGGAAACGTGTGTGAGTGTATATGTTGGCTCACACTGTGAGTTAGGTAAGAATAAGAGAAGATGGGTGCCAAGTATGAGAAGGCTTGACTAGGATTAGCAGGTAAAGGAATCCCAAAAGAAGAAACCTGGGAAAGGGGGATTATAAAGAGAAAGAAGGTGGATCAGTTATCTATTGCTGTAACACACACACACACGCGCACACACACACACACGCACACACTCCAAACCTTAGTAGCTTGGAACAGCCTTAATTATTTTACACGAGTGCATGTGTTCTGCTGGTCGTTCCCAGGCTCACTCATGTGGCTAGTTAGCAGCTTAGCTAGACAGGCTGGGCTCAGACCGCTGGGCCTCTCTCACATCATGGTGGTCTCAGAATTCCAAGAGAATAGGCCCCAATGTGCAAGCACTTTTCAAACCTCTTCTTGCTTCACATTTTTCTGATGTCCATTGGTCAAAGCAAGTCACATGGCCAAGCTCAGTGTCAATGTGTGAGGGGACTATACCATCTTATACTGAGAGGTGCAATTCATTGGGGAACACTACTGTAACAATCCACCACAGGAAGGCTCTGTATTAATTATCTATTGCTGCATGACGACCCCAAAATTTAGCAGCTTAAAACAACAATGTTTAATCTCACAGTTTCTGTGCATCAGGAATCTGGGCATAGTTTAGCTAGATGCCTCTGGCTCAGGATCTCACACAAAACTGCAGTCAAGGTGTTGGCCAGAGCTCCAGTCTTCTCCAGGCTTGACTTGGGGAGGATTCACTTCCAAGCTCACTCATGTGGCTTTGGCAGATCCCAGGTCCTTGCTGGCTGTTGTTTGGAGACACCATTTCCTATACTGAGCAAAGCAGATGAGATTCTTGCTTTCATAGAGCTTACATTCCAGTGGGGAGAGAATAAAGAAGCAAACACATAGATAAATATATAAAATGACAGGTGTTTATGTGTGCCACGGAGAAAAATATTCAGGGAAAAGGGGATATCAGGGTGAGAGTAGGGATGTTACTATTTTATATAGGCTAAAGGAAGGATTGTTAGATAGTCTGACATTTGAAACTTAAAGGAAATCTGGGAGAAGCCACCTAGATATTGGGGGGAAGAATGTTTGAGAGAGAGAGACAGACAACTGCAAAGGCCCTCGGGAAGGAGTGTGCAAGGGTTGTGAAAGAACAGTAAGGAAGCCCATGTGCCTGGAGCAGAGAGAGCATGGAGGAGAACAGCAGGAGAGCTCAGGAATGCACTGAGAGTCCACATCTTATAGAACCTTATGAGCCATTGTGGTGAAAGATATTTTCCTAAGATAGCCACAAGAACACCTCCCAGGCCACATGCTTTTCTTACAATATAGCTTTGACATTTATTCTATCAAGAGGTGGGGAATAGCCAAAAACATTCTAAAAAAGAAGAGCAACATGGGAGGAATTTCACTGCCCGACCTTGAAACATATTACAAAGCTACAATGGTCAAAACAGCATGGCACTGGCATAAAGATAGACACATCCATCAGTGGAATAGAATTAAGAGTCCAGAAATAAACCCTCACCTCTATGGTAAACTGGTTTTTGACAAACCTACCAAGTCCATGATAATGGGACAAAACAGTCTCTTCAACAAATGGTGCTGGGAAAACTGGCTATTTATAATCAAAAGAATGAAAGAGGACCCCTATCTCACTCCCTATAAAAGAATCGACTCAAAATGGATCAGAGACCTAAGTATAGAAGCTAGGACCATAAAACTACTAGAAGAAAATGTAGGGAAACATCTTTAAGACCTTGTGGTAGGTGGTGGTTTCTTGGACCTTACACCCAAAGCACAAGCAACAAAAGAAAAAAAATAGAGAAATGGGACTGCCTCAAAATCAAACACTTTTGCATTTCACAGGACTGTCAAAAGGGTGAAAAGGCAGCCAACTCAATTGAAGAAAATATTTGGAAATCACGTCTGATAAGGGTTTAATATCCATGATATATAAAGAGATGTTACAACTCAACAATAAAAAGATAAATGACCCAATTTAAAAATACGCAAAAGACTTGAATAGACATTTGTCCAAAGATGAAATACAAATGGCAAAAAAAAAAAAAAAAAAAAACATGAAAAAATGTTCAACATCACTAATGGTTAGGAAAATGCAAATCAAAACTACAATGAGATATAATTCCACACCTATCAGAATGGCCACTATTAAAAAGACAGAAAACTACAAGAGTTGGAGAGGATGTGTAGAAATAGGAACACTTATTCACTGTTGGTGGGAATGCAGAATGGTACAGCCACAGGCGGAGGACTGTTTGGCAGTTCCTAAAGAAATTGAATATAGATTTGCCACATGACCCTGCAGTACCACTACTGGGTATATACCCAGAAGAACTGAGAGCAGTGACACAAATAGACATCTGCACACCAATGTTCATAGCAACATTATTCACCATTGCCAAAAGTTGGAAACAAGCCAGGTGTCCATCAACCAATGAATGGTTAAACAAACTGTGGTTTATTCACATGATGGAATATTATGCAGCTGTAAGAAGAAACGAAGTCATAAAGCACATGACAACATGGATGAACCTGGAGGACATTATGTTGAGTGAAGCAAACCAGACACAAAGGGACAAATACTGTATGATTGAGTTACTATGAACTAAATATATTGTGTAACATATTGTATGATTTCATTTATATAAAACGTAAATATAAATGAATTTATAAAGATGAAATTTGATTAGTGGTTATATAGGGCTAGGGAAGGCATGCTAAGGAGTGTGGGGTTTTTCTTTTTGGAGTAATGAAATAATTCTAAAATTTTTTGTGATGATGAATGCACAACATTGTGATTATCCTAAAAGCCATTGATTATACATTTTAGGTAGATCGTATGGTATGTGAATACATCTCAATAAAACTGCTTAATAAATAAATAAATAATTGTGCAAGAATAGCCAGAAAGAGCAGCTTTGTACAGGAGGGGAAACAGAGAGAGATTGAGAGGTGAAGAATTTTTGTTTGTTTTTTGTTTTTTATTATTATTATTCAAATAATGAAAATGCTCTAATAATGATTGAAGTGATGAATGCACAACTATGTGATTACACCAAATACCACTGATTGTACACTTTGGATGATCTGTATGCTTTATTAATATGTAGCAATAAAATTGATTTGTTTAAAAAAAAAAAGAGGTGGGGTCTTTTTCCTCTTCCTTTTAAACAGGCTTGCTTCTGAAGCTCTTTTGGTCAGTCGAGATCGTGGAAGGGATACCATGTGACTTCCAAGACAAGGACATAAAAAACTGCAGCTTTGCTGTGTTCACTGGAGGACTCATTCTGGAAGCTTTCAGCGGCCACATAAGGAATCTGACTACTCTGAAGCTGCCATCCTATGAAAAAGCCCAAATGAGCTCACGTGTAGGAGATACCACGCAGGAAAGCCTGGAGACCACTTGTCATGAGCAGTGCTTCTCCCCCTTGCTGTTCCAGCTGCAGCCACCTGATTGAACCTGCATGAAACCCCTTGAGCCAGAACCATCCAAATCAGCCTTTTCCAAATTCCTGATCCACAGAAACCATGAGAGACTATAAAATGATTGTTGTTTTAAGCAATAAAAGCAAGAGATGATGGTGGCTTGGGCTTGTGTAGAAGTACTACAGGTAATGAGAACTAGTTGGATTCTGAATATATATATATTGTTTTTCTGGAACAATTTCAAACATACAAAAAAGTTGCAAGTATAGTACAATGAACCTTTTACCTGAATCATTTGCAATACCTCATCATCCCTGAATACTTTAATGGGTATTTGCTACATTTTTGCATAATCACAATACAACTCTCAAAATCAGAAAAATAATATCCATACATTAATAAATGTTCCAATAATTTCCTTTTATAGAGAAAGGATCCAGTTCAAAATCACACAATGCATTTAGTTGTCATGTCTCCTTATTCTTTCAGTCTGGACAGTTACTTAGCCTTTCCTTGATTTTCATGACCTTGATCCCCTTGAAGATTAGTTTGCAGAACATCCCTCCATTTGGGGGCAAGTTAGTTTGCAGAACATCCCTCCATTTGGGGTGTCTGGTCTTTCCTCATGATTTTATTCAGGTTAGACATCTTTAGAATGAATTTCACAGAAGTGGAGCTGTGTTCTTGTGACATATGATTTCAATGTGTTGCATTACTGATGTTGCTAACTTTGATCATCTGATTGACATCATGTGTATAAGGCTTCTCTAAAGTTATTCTTTTTGCACTTATAATTAATAAGTATTCTGTGAGAAGTTAATGTGAGACTGTAAATATCTCATACTTCATCAAATTTTAAATGTATTCATTTATTATTTATATCAGTATGAACTCATGGGTTCCTATTTTATTAAATGGGTTATAATCCATTGCTATCATTATTCATTTTGAAGCTCAAATCATTTCAGATTTGGTCAGTTAAATCTCCTTGAAGCTAGTATCTGTGTCCTTTTGACATATCTCCATTATTTTTGAGCACTTGTTTGCCTTCTGGCAATCAGCCATTTCTCAAGGCACCCTGGATCCTTTTAGCAGAAAATGGCATTTAGAAACCCAGGTTTGTGAGCCAAGTGTGCTCATTAGTATTAGTGTGTTACTGCTTTGAGGACTTCTCAGAGGACAGAGTTAAGGAGTAAGTAAATATATGTATATATATTTGTTTACACACACATATTTACATCTACATTTATTTCTGTACCTAAGTATTATTGAAAACCATGACTACAAACTGTTACCTCCAATTCCGATATAACATCATGGGATTGATTTCAATTTTCTTCCTCTTCATATTTGTAAATCCTCTCTCTGACAATGAGAAAACGACACTGATGTCCTCCATGTGTTTACTTATATGATCAGTCACCCTGTATACAGCCAATCTTCCATCACCAATTGCCTACCCCTTCTCTGAGCAGGTGCTCTTCTTACTCCACTTGGGTTCAGAACCCTGGGCTGGACCATCCTCTCCCATCCCCTTCTCACCCTAATGTTGGCTCTGACATTATATGCTGGGCCACCCCCAGCACCCACAACCTTCTCATAGATTTGGGGCTCTGACACCACACCCAGGCCGCTTTCCTATGTGGGTGTCCTGTTCACCCTGCTCGACCCCAAACTCCTGGTCTAGGCTATATGATCCTCTCAATAGGGTGTCTCCTCCCACTTGGGTTCTAGCACTTCGTGCTGGACTGCCTTACTACTCAGAGGCCCTTTCCATAAATATATTTTGATTATAGAGCCATTAGGAGCTCCTGATGGATTAGATGTGGTGAGTGGAGAGTTTTGCCCTGAGCTAATGGAAAAACAGAATTGTCATTAACTGAAATTGGGAAGACTGTAGGAGAAACAGGTCTTGAGAGAATATTCAGATTTTTTTTTTGGGCAAGTTAAGCCTGAGATGTCTGTTGGACAATCAGGGGAAGAGCAAAGATGGCAGTTATATGTACAAGCTTTTAGTTCATTGGAGACGTCTAGACTGGAGATATAAATTTGGAAGTTGTCAGTATACTTACATTCATAAGATAGTATAAACTCACTTAGAGAGTGAGTTTAGATAGAGAGGAGAAAAGGTCTAAATTCTGAGCTCTGGGGTTCTCCAACATTCAGAGGTTGGCGACTTGAGGAGGAACCAGTGAAAGGAAGTGAGTTAGGAAGAAAACCAGGAAAGTGTGTTGTCATGGAAGTAAAGTGAAGAATGTGTTTAAAGAAAGAGGGAATGCCTAAATGAGTCAAATTCTACTGATAGATAGACCTAAGAACTGACTGAAAATTATCTCTAATTGTCAAAAAAAAAATCCTATGAAACAGATAATTTTTCATTATAATTTATATATGAAAAATATGAGAATAATTTTTTCCAAGATCACATAGCACTGGTTTAAAAAGTGCTGGCTGGGAACAGATGTGGCTCAAGCAGTTGAGTGCCCACCTCCCATATGGGAGGTCCTGGGATCGGTTCCTGGTGCCTCCTGAAAAAAACAAAAAGCAAAACAAATGAAAAAATCAACTCAGGGAAGCTGCAGGGGCTCAGTGGTTGAGTGCCAGCTTCCCACAAAGAAGGTCCCAGGTTCAATCCCCCACACCTGGTACCTCAAAAAGAAAAAAAAAGTGCTAGGTGAGGGGACTTCTGGGAAGACAGAGGATTAGAGAGGCAGAGGGATCATTTCTTTCTCAGAAAAAAATACCTAGAGGACAGCAGAGACTGTCTGGAGGGCTGCTCTGGGGATCAGAACACCAAGGGAAGGTGAGACACCACCCAGAATAGAGAGAGGCAAAGGAAAGGAGTCTCAGCTGACTGGAAAATCCCATGAGTAGAGCTACCAAAGCAGCAACTGACACCCATTCCCCCACCTATGGAGCAAATAGCAGTCTGTGGACTACAGTGGCTGTAGATTGCAGAGCTGCAGACTGAGGGGGTTGCAGGAGTCCTCTTCCCAAAGAAAAGGAAGAGGGAGGGACAAAGCCTACAGCAAATTTATATTTTGGCCAGTGAACTTGGTCTGCTGTATTAAAGGGGTCACACACTTGAAGGCTTGGTGATGCCTTGACATTGTCTGCACTGAGAGCCTGCTCCTGCTGGGAGGTAAATATAATTTGCCTTCTCAAATACCCTTCCAACTGCTCCAGGCTGTTGCTGAGGAGGCCGAGGGATAGAGGGTGTGGCCAGCCAAGGTTAGAGAACAGCTTCTGAGAAGGTTTGTTTGTGAGGCTTGGCTAGCCCTAGGACATTGCTTCTGCACCTACCACCCACCTGAGGAGTTACTCTGGCTGCATTGCCTGAGCTGGGAGGTCTTATTGTCTGAGCTGAGAGATCAGCTCCATCTGCTGGCCAGACCAAAAGTGCATGAAAAATAATAAAAGAGGCAAACAGATGCCTTTACTGCACCCATTCCAAGGCCCTTGGAAACTGGTCTGCACCCTATTCCTGGGTCCTTAGCCCTGGTTTGAGCAGTTAAACAGGGGCAATCCAAAATATCTAGAACAGGGAAACGGATGTGGCTCAAGAGGTTCGGCGTCCGTCTACCATATGGAGAGACCATGGTTCGATCCCCGGTACCTCCCGGTAAAAAAATATATATATATATATCTAGAACAAGTTGAATCAAAAGCCAAAGAACAGTAGTAGCACACAGCTAACTTAAGAGTAAATCTCTAGGCAAGACAGAGAAACTGAACATCAGAATAAACTCAGCATCAGGATCAGATGCCTAGACATGACCAAAAAATTGCAAGCCATATTAAGTAAAAGGAAGATATGACTCAGGCAAAGGAACGAGACACAGTACTGGGAACAGCTAATCAATGAGGTTCATACAAATCCCCTAAATCAAATCATGAGTTGAAAAACAACAAGGCTAAAGAAATAAAAGACATTAAGAAGACACTGAGTGAACACAAAGAACAATTTGAAATCTTGGATAGAAAAATAACAGAGCTGATGGGAATGAAAGACACAATAAGTGGGATTAAAAATACAATAGAGGCACACAACAGCAGATTTGAAATCATGGAAGGAAGAATCAGTAATGAGGACAGAACAGCTGAAATTGAAAAGAGAACAGAGAGAGAAAAGAATGGAAAAAAATTGAGCAGGCACCCAGGGAGTTGAATGATAGCACAAAGCACACCAACATTCAAAACTTATGGGATACAATGAAGGCAGAGCTGAGAGGGAAATGTATAGCCCTAAATACCTATATTAAAAAAGAAGAACTAAAATCAAAGACCTAACTGAACAACTGGAGAAACTATAAAACAGCAAACCAATCCCAAAGCAAGCAGAAAGAAAGAAACAACAAAGATAAGAGCAAAAATAAATGAAATTGAGAACAACAACAACAAAACAATAGAGAAAATCAACAAAACCAAAATCTGGTTCTTTGAGAAAACCAATAAAATTGACAAACTCTTAGAAAGACTAAAACGAAAAAAAGAGAGAAGATACGAATAAATAGAATCAGAAATGAATGGGGACAGGTTATGACTGACCCTACAGAAACAAAAAGGATCATAAGAGGATATTATGAGAAACTGAATGTCAACAAACTAGACAACCTAAATGAAATGGACAAAGTCCTAGAAATGCACAAACAACCTACACTGACTCTATAAGAAATACAGAAACTCAACAAACAAATGACCCAATTAAAAAATGGGCAAAAGACCTGAATAGACATTTTTCTAAAGAAGAAATATAAATGGTGAAAGAAAAAAAAACTTGAAAAAAATGTTCAACATCACGGTCTATTAGGGAAATGTAAATCAAAGCTACAATGAGATACCATTTCACACCTAATAGAATGGCCAATATTGAAAAAACAGAAAACTACAAGTGTTGGAGAGGATGTGGAGAGATAGGAACACTTATTCACTGCTGGTGGGAATGTAGAATGGTACCGCCACTTTGGAAGTCTGATTGGTGGTTCCTAAGGAAGTTAGATACAGATCTACCATGTGACCCAGCAATAACACTACTATGTATATACCCTGAAGAACTGAGAGCAGTGACACGAACAGACATCTGCACACCAATGTTCATGGTGGCGCTATTCACAATTGCCAAAAGATGGAAACAAACCAGGTGTTCATCAACTGATGAATGGAGAAACAAACTGTGGTGTATACATACGATGGAACATTATGTGGCTGCAAGAAGAAATAAAGTCATGAAACATATGACAATATGGATGAACCTGGAAGACATTAAGTTGAGTAAAGCAAGCCAGGCACAAAAGGACAAATATTGTATGATTTTGCTATTGTGAACTAAATATAATCAGCAAACTCCTGGAGTTAATAGCTAGAATATAAATCACCAGAGAAAAGAATTTAGTTAGAGAATGGGAAGCTGAGGTTTCATCTGTGCAAAATCGGTAAAAATTGTTTTGAAATGTTTGGAAATGAATAGAAATGGCAAAAGCACATCATAGGATTTATAATTAGTAGCGCTAATGTCTAGTTATGATAGTGGTTTGTTTTTTCTTGTTTTTCCTTTTTTTTTATTAGAGTAATGAAAACGCTCAATATTGATTGAATTGATGAATGTGAAACTCTGTGATTATACCAAATGCCATTGATTGTACACTTTAGATAAATTATATGGTTTATGAACAAAAACAGTAACAGGGTGAGCTGGGGGGAAAATACACCAAATGTAAGATATGGACTATAGTTAATAGTAATACTTTGATGATGCTCTTTCATAATTTGTTACAAACGTTTCACAACAATGCAAGGTGTTTGCAGTGGGGTGATGTATGGGAGCCCTGTATGATGTTATGCATGTTTGTTTTGTAAGTTCAAAACTTTTACTATACACATATTGTTTATGTGTGTTCATGTATGGATGATGCACTTCAAAAACTGTTTTTAAAATTTAAAAAAAATGTGCAGGGTGAAAAAAAAAAGTGCTGGGTGAAATACAGAAAAATGCTTTCATAAAAGCATTAAAGCACTACCAAGAACACCAGGACAAGATCTGGGAGTCTATGAGAACCCACAATGGTGAACCAGGCATTTGGAGCTATCTATGCCCTGGGAGTGTTTGCCCACCAGGAAGAAGTAGTGAAAGACAGAGCAGGACTTTTGTTAGCCTTGAGAGGATGGGGGAGAAAAGTTGAAGTCCAGTCAAAGGTGGAGACACTGGTAAACTAACTTGCTGCTTCGTGTTGCTATCCTAATGGGCTGTATCCTGGATCTAAAGGTAAACCATAAGTCAACCAGCCCTTGCATGGACTACAGCCAGGCTTATATTCATCCAGGTGACACATCAAATCTCATGAAGGTTTGGGAGGAAGTAAGCAAAGGAGGAGGGATTTCTGTTAATTCCAAGAGAGAACCCAGAAAATCACCCAGAGGTATTCATTCCCAATGTCAAAGGTCCCTACTCAGTGATGCTTGAGGGCTAATCTGAGAAGAACAATCTATACTAGAAGTGGGCTTTGCAGACTGTGGTGCATTAAAGATAGCTTCAACTTCTTTGTCACTCATCCCATCAAGAGAAAGAGTCAATTTCCTCTCCCTTGAATTTGAGCCTGCTCTGTAACTTGCTTAGATCAATAAAATGTGGCAGAAGTGTTACTGTGAAACTTCGGAACCTGGGCCTTAAGAGATCTAGTGCTTCTACTTTCATACTTGGAATGCTAGCCATCTTGATCTAAGAAGCTCAAGTCACGTAGAAGATCACATTGAGGAAAACTGAAGTGCTCCAGTTGACAGCCTCGGCTGAGCTCCCAGCCAACAGCCAATACCAAGATCCAGCCATATGAGTAAGCCATCTTGAATGTTCTGGTCCAGTCAAGCCTCTAGATAACTATAGCCCAGCTGACACCACTTAGAGCAGAAGAACCACCTAGCTGATCACAGTTAACTCCAAGAATCATGGGAGATATTAAATGGCTGTTGTTGTTTTAAGACACTAAATTGTGAAGGTGATTTATAACCCAGCAATAGATAAGTAAAACACAGCCTTTAATTCACGGGATGGTGCTGGGCAGTCTGGGCCCTATAATGGAAGCCACCTTTCAGGACAAAGCCTGCACTAAAAAGAAACTTTCTAGGGGTAAAATTCAAATGCCTTAGCAAGGACATTAGGGGGAAAAATAAAGAGAAGCTCTAGGCAAATGTGGGGAACAGAATCACGGAGGCAGAGCTCAGGAAATACAAGGCCATATTTTTTAATGTTGTGCAAAGGCAACGGAAGAGGGAGCCTCAGAGCTAAGACAGTTTCATTATAATGTTCATTAGGAAGAATAAATAAGCAATAATATCTGGAAAACCTTGAAAAAAGAAATCAACAAGAGGCTAGTCCTACAGTTATTAAAATACATTTTTAAAAACATTATAAAGGTTATAGAGTAAGAAGGTGGTAATGTCACAGAATAGAAAATCCCAAAATAAATCCAGTTGCATCTGGAAATTTAATATGTGATAAAGGTGGCATCTCAAATCAAGAAAGGAAAAGAAAGCCTTCTTAATAAATAGTGTTGGGATAAATTGGTAGCCAGTGGAGAAAAATACAATTATATCTGGTTCTCTATACTAGGATGAATTCTAATTTTTAATATTTTGGCATATATTTTCCTATATATTTGTGTATATTTATTTTTAAAATATGGATGTAAATAATTTTAGCAGAATGAAGGTCATATTACATTACTGTGTTTTAATCAGTCTTTTTGCCACTTAATGATTTATTTTGGCAATTTCTTGTGTTTTTAAATATTTTAATTTATCTTTTATGGCTGCAAAGAATTTCCCTGTATTTAATCAATCTCTTATAGCTGGACATTCAAGTTTCTTCTTTATTAAAGGGAAAAAAGGCAATAGGGACAGCGAAGCCTTCTTTTCTAACAATTTCTGGTTTCTAGACCCAAAAAGAAATGTGGAGATTTTTGGAGAAGATACAAAAGAGAAATTGTGATTAAAGGGTTGACCAATAAGAAAAAAAAAGAAAGCTTAAAGGAAGAAAGGTCATTTATACTGATGAAAAGAAAGTTGAACAGCAGAGGTGATTTATTCTGACATTCCCCAAGCATATGAAAGATTTTTCCCTACTTAAAACATGGCTTCCAGTTTTTAATAGAAGAACACTTTATATTGACTACCAGGAATTTCTAGTTAGATGTTATGCAAAAAAAGTGCATAAAGAGGTCAATGCTTCTCAATCTTTCCACAGAAGTAGCCTCAATGCTTGAAGTGAATCAGCTGGAAGATAGCTGAAGTGATAATTTTGTTGAAAGTTTAATGTTTTATCTTCAAAACTCAAGCAAAGTTTGTATTCAATGTTTGTTTTAATATAAAAAATTTTTTCAAATGACTTTTTATGGAGTTTAAATGTGTATCCAATGAGTCATATTTATGCTGAGTGTATCTGTGGTTAGTGTACTGTGAATGGCCCTTCGGTTGATCTTACCATCGAGGAGGAGTAAATAAATATTCAATGACTTTGTTGGACAGGCAGTTAACATAACTGGGTGAAGTAGGGCAGATGTAAGAAAATGGCATTGCAGTCAGTGACAGTGATATGTGGCAGCCACCATTTAGCCCCAGTGTCAATGGGGAATAGAGAGTGAATGATACTACCAAGCTTCAGCTGATTGTTGCCCTTGAAATGAAGAGCTAATATTGCCTGATCTTCTGGTTTTCTGAGAAGCTCCCAAATAGGACTTTACAGGAAAATATGCCAATTTTTAAATTTTGGCAACAAATTCAAATTAAAAAGCAAAATAGAACACTGGAGTGTTTAAACAAATTCATCTGTGGCCTCTTTCTGGCCCTTGAGTGGATGTGGTGGGTAGCTCCATGCTCATGCTGAGGAATCTCTTCTGTTTTTTCTCAGGGTTTTCTCAGAAGACAGGGAAGGCCACTCAGCCCACATACAGACATATGCAAAAAATGCTGGGAGATTACTGCCCCAAGGATCAACTCAAACAATGAGACCAGCCAATCAGTGGGTAAATGCCTCAACTTCCCATTCTTTGGAAGGAAAATAACAAGACATTCTACATTGTTACTGAGATGTTTGCCAACAGGAGAAATCCCAGTTGCCCACTGTGTTAACCAGCTCATTAACAAACTCTTTGTTGACTTTTCCTGGGGTCTTTCTCCCTTACTCTGTTTCCTGAGATCGTCTGTCTTAGTTTCCTAGGGGTGCTAACATATTATCACAAACTGGGTGGCTTAAAACAACAGAAATTTGTTGTCTCACAGGTCTGGAAGCTACAAGTTCAAAATCAGGTATCAGCAAGACCATGCTTCCCCTGAAGCCTGTAGGGTAGAAACTGTTCCATGAGTCTCTTTTGGCTTCTGGAGGTAGCTTTCTGCTATCCATAGTGTTCTCTGCCATGGTCATCACACTGTGTTCTCCCCTCTCTCTGTCTCTGGTCTGAGTCTGAATTTCCTCTTATACGGACATCAGAGCCCACCCTACTGTAGTATGACTTCATTTTACCTTCCCTAATTCCATCTGTAACAAGCTTAATTCCAAATAAGGTCACATTCTAAGGTTCTGGGAATTGGGACTTCAACATATCTTTTTGGAGGACACAATTCAACCCCTAACACCATCCATACAAACACCCTGAACCCTAATATATGTGTCAGTATCTGTTTTCTTGTGAACCCAAACTAATGCACTATGTGCATTAAAACATTTTTAAAAAGAGAAAACTGTTGACAGTGTGGAAAGGGAGTCTTCCACTTTTCATTTTATTTATTTTTACATTTTTTTTTTTATCATGAACATGTATTATTTAATAAAATACCAAATTCTTATGGTAGGATTATAGGAACATCCTTGTCTTCTTCTATTTCCTCCTCCTCCTCTTCTTTTTTTTCTCTCTCTCTACGTGTGTAGGGACACTATTTTTTAAAAAATAATACTACACAATCAACAAAAAATATCAAGCACCTCTACACATTCTGATATGGAAATTTTTCCAAAAGATATTAAGTTTTTAAAAGCAAGATGTAGAATACTTTGTAAAGTATCTCTAGAACCAATTGTTTTTCTTTCTTAAGATTTAATTTTTTAAATTTATTTATTCCCCCACCCCCAGCACTTACACTCGCTGTCTGCTCTCTGTGTCCATTACTGTGTGTTCCTCTGTATCTGCTTGTCTTCCGACATGGAAGAGAGGCACTCAATCGCTTGAGCCACCCCAGCTCCCTGGTTTGTTGTGTCTCTCACTGTCTCTCTTCTGTGTCTCTTTTTTTGTTGTGTCACCTTGTTGCGCCAGCTGTCCGCATGGGCCAGCTCACTTTCACCAAGAGGCCCCAGGAACTGAACCCAGGACCCTCCATATGGTAGATGGGAGCCCAATCACTTGAGCCACATCCACTTCCCTAGAACCAATTGTTAATAGTTGCATTTAAGGAGGGAAGCTAGGTGGCTGGTGAACAGGGTTATAAGGCAGCCATACTTTTCACTGTCCATCTTTTCATACCCTTTGATCTTTGTATCCTGTATATACATTACCTATTCTTAAAAATTTCTTACAATAAACAACAATTTTGAACCTAATAAATATTTTCTAAAATAAAATAAAATCATGTTTCTTCTATAAGAGATTAATTGCTATGGGAATTTCCCTCTTGGTGTAAACAACTAGAAAACCAACAAAATATATGAAACAACTCTTTTCAGACATTGGACAATGGGTAGTGCAGGAACGTAACCGTGGGAGAAGAAAAGCTCTAGAATTTCCCAGCTTTCTGCCTGGAGGTAGTTTCCAGGCCACAGTACAGGGGTAGTTAACCAAAACAGAGCCCTGCAGTCCCACTGAGTTGAGGAGATGAAAACTGGACTTCCTGGGAAGTGGATGTAGCTCAAGAGGTTGTGTGTCCATCTACCATATGGAGGGACTGGAGTTCGATACCCGGAACCTCCTGGTAAAAAAAAAAAAAGGCGAGCGGGCGAGCAGAGCCATGCAGCAAGATGATGATGAAGCAAGGGAGACATACGTGGGAAAGCCAAGGCAAGATGAGCCAGAAACCAGGAACTGAGGTGGCACAAGTGACAGGGTGCCTCTTTCACACATCGGAGGTCCCTGGGATTGAATCCTGGTGAAGCCTGAAGGAGAAAAATAAGAAGGCAAGAAACAGACACAGAAGATCACCAAGCAAATGGACCCAGACAGCAAGCAGGGGGTTGGGGGGGTGGGGGGTGGGGGGGGAGAGAGGGGGCAACTCATAGAAGTGTACACCAAAAAGAAAAAATTAAAGTCGATTAAAAAAAAAAATTAAAGGTAGCTAGGAAGTGTGGAGCAGAGTACAGAGATGTGGGAGTTGCTATAGAGAGGGAACTCTGGAGATCTGCAGGGGGCTGTGTAGAGCCTTTGGCTGAGTACTGCTCTGAGAGCATGGATGAGATGAAACTCTATGAGTCCAAAGAAAGAACCAGTGGAAAGTAATAGACAACAATTTACAGAGCTACCACAGGAAAGGGAATAACATATTTTTCCATCAGTCAGAGTGAAGAGACCCTGTAATACATGAAACACTGGTTAGAATATTTAGAAGTCTAACCTTAGGGGTGGAGCTAAATTAGCCCTACAATAAAGACTTCTTTGGAAATGCCTTGATAAAGTTTAAAAGTTAGATTAATACTGATCCACATGTCATTTAACTGAGAGCCCAAACAAGTTCCAACATTCTTAAGGAATACAACAAAATCCAGCATGCAGCCATGGAAAATACGCAATGTCTGGCTTCCAATAAAAAATGACTGTGCATGCAAAGAAAGAGGAAATATGACCCAAAGCCAGGAGAAAACTCAGTCAACAGAAAAAGATAAAAAATAATAGATTATGGAATTAGCAGGCAAAGACTTTAAAGCTATTATAAGTGTGCTCAAGGATAAAAGGAAAATATGAACTACATGAAATAAAGTAGGAGATGAAATCAAAGTAAATGAAATTCTAAATAAATTGGAATTGGAAATTCAGTATCAAGAACAAACAAATAATTCACTCAAGTAACTCCGTGAATCTCTTGAAGATTATAAAGATGTGCAACATCTCAAACAAAACCTTCCTCTCCATTTTCCTCCAGTAATAGTAACGCAGAGCTATGTTAAGAAATCAGAGCTTACTCCTGAAAATCCAGTCAAAGTTGAGGAGACTGCGCCCACAAAGAAGCCCCCAAAAGAACAAAAAAATATTAAAGAAATTCCATTTATAACTTCTGATAAGTTCAATGGTATTCCTGCATTCATGAAATCCCAGTTAATCTATTGTCAAATTAATGATGTTATTAAAGAAATCAACAAGGCAGTAAGAAGTAAATCTAAGATCTTATATCAACCAGAAAAGTCCTTGAGTTCTGTGGCCAGAAATCTCTACCACAGATTTATTGATGAAGAAATAAAGATACTAAAGGTCATTATTTTATAGTGGAAGCTGGCATAAAGGCGTTCACAACTGTGAAAACTGACAAGAAGTTTCACAGGATGCTGAATATTTTATGACACTGCCGGAGGGTAGAAGGTTATCAGATATTGGAAGGTGGAGATTCACCCATTATGTCATAAACTGAAGCCCTTGTGAGCCTTCCAACCAACCAACAGTATAGAAGCTACTCTTGTAATTTTTTAATATATAATTTCTTTAGCTTTTTCGTTTTCTTTTGTTTCTTGTAAAAATAAAACTTTTTAAATGAAGCATATATATTTGAAAATTCACTTCCTTTCAGCAATGATTTAAGCACCTACCAAATAAGCCACTGTGCTAGGCATATATTTGGAACTAAAAAATATTCTTGTCTAGTTTCTGTGTTTAGTGGACAATGCTGCAGACCCCAATAATATGGGTACAGATGTGATAATGGAGGAAAAAAGCCAAGAAGATAAAGTCTAGAATACCCAGGCCCTTTAGAATGAAAGGTCTTAATGACTAAATTGTCTAAATTCCATCAATGGCCTTTCAGTCTACTTGCAAACTTCCTACAACTTGGATTTGGAGGGAACTTATCCATGTGATTATTCTGCCTTCCTAATGTCACTAGGGAGCAGCTTACCTGAAAAGCATTCTATTTAAACCAGACTGTAAACTTGTAATGGAATTGTAATAAAAGTATATTGAAATGAAAGACATGATAACGTGTAATAAGCCTAATAGTGGACATGGAAACTAGGTGGATGGACTTTAAGAACTTAGCTGTGTTTCTTTTCCACACCTGGGGGAGACTGCTGAGTCATATGTCTGAGTCATCTGCATGCCAGGCTCATCCCCATAGCAGACAAAGAAGCATCTCCGCAGAAGGCACCATCACTGTGATGACCAGAGTACATTACAGGTGCTGCATGTGTATTGTTATCCTTTCCTTCTCCTTAATGTAAATGCAAGTATGTTTAACTTTTCATGTCTCGCTTTAATTAAAAGTAATGGCATTATCGTTTACTTTGTTTTAAGCCTTGTCTAATTTTTCTCTGAATTGTTTTACCCTGTGGGAAAAAAAAAAAATTTCTCAAAAAAAAAAAAAAAAAAAAAAAAAAAGAAGATGAAGAAGAAGGAAGGAGAAGGAGAAGAAGAAAAAGAGTTAAAATTAAAGACCTAACTTAACTGGAGAAACTAGAAAAAGAACAGCAAACCAATCCCAAAGCAAGCAGAAAGAAAGAATTAATAAATATTAGAGCAGAAATAAATGAAATTGAGAACAAAAAAGAGAAATTCAACAAAACCAAAATCTGGGTTTTTTTTGTTTGTTTGTTTTTTTTAGAAAATAAAAAAATTGACAAACCCTTACCAAGACTAACAAAGAAAAAAGAATGTGCAAATAAATAAAATCAGAAATGAAAGGGGAAACATTACAACTGATCACACAGAAATACAAAGGATCATAAGAGGATATTATGAGAAACTGTATGCCAACAAACTAAGCAACCTAAATGAAATGGACAAATACCTAAAAACACACAAACCACCTACACTGATGCTACAAGAAATACAGGCACTCGTCAAACCAAACACAAATCTGTTATCAAAAATCTCCCAGCAAAGAAAAGTCCAGGACCAGATGGCTTCACAGGTGAATTCTACCAAGCATTTTGAGAAGAATTAACACCAATCCTGTTTAAACCCTTCCAAAAAATTGAAGAGGAGGGAAAATTACCCAACACATTTTATGGAGCCAATATCACCCTAATAGCAAAGCCAGATAAAGATACTACAAGAAAAGAAAATTACAGACCAATCTCTCTAATGAACATAGATGGAAAAATTCTCAACAAAATATTTGCAAATACAGCATATCAAAAGAATTATACACCATGACCAAGTGGGATTTTTCCCTGGTATGCAAGGGTGGTTCAACACAAGAAAATCAAGTAAAGTAATACATCACATTAATAAATTGAAGGAAAAAAGACACATGATCATCTTGATCATTGCCAGAAAAGGCATTCAACAAAATTCAGCATCCTTTCCTGATAATCACACTCTGAAATATAGGAATAGATGGAAAGTTCCTCAATATGATAAAGGGTATATATGATAAACCCACAACTAACATTGTACTCAATGGGAAAAGGTCGAAAGCAATCCCTCTAAGATCAGGAACAAGACAAGGATGTCCACTGTCACCACTGTTATTCAACATTGTGCTAGAATTTCTAGCTAGAGCAACTAGGCAAGAAAAAGAAATAAAACTCATCCAAATTGGAAAAGAGGAAGTAAAACTCTTACCTTTCACAGATGACATGATCCCATAATTATAAAACTCTGAAATATCTACAACAAAGCTATTAGACCTAATAAATGAGCTCAGCAAAGTGGCAGGATACAAGATCAACACGCAAAAATCAGTAGCATTTCTGTACACTAGTAATGAGCAAGCTGAGGAGGAAATTAGTGATACTAATATCAGACAAAATAGATTTCAAAATGCAAAAGTGTTATAAGGGATGAAGAAAGTCATTATACATTAATAAAAGGGGCAGTTGGTGATAGATGAAATAACTATTTTAAATATTTATGTACCTAGCCTGAGTACCTCAAGATATATGAGGCACACACTGGTAAAACTGAAGGGAGAAATAGATGTCTCTACAATAATAGTTGGAGACTTCACTACACCACTCTCAGTATTGGATAGAACATCTGGAGAGAGGATAATAAAGAAACAGAGAGCTTGAATAATGTGATAAGTGAACTACAGCTAACAGACATCTATAGAACATTGCACCCCAAAACAGCAGGAGATACTTTCTTTTCAAGTGCTCATGGATCTTTCTCCAAGATAGACCATATGTTGGGTCACAAGACAAATCTCAAAAATTTTAAAAAGATTGAAATTATACAAAACACTTTCTCTGATCATAATGAAATGAAGCTGGAAATCAATAATGGACAGAAAAAAAGGAAAATTAATAAATATATGGAGATTAAACAACACACTGTTAAATAACCAGTTGCAAGAAAATTCAGCAAATATCTTGAGATGAATGAAAATGAGAACACAACATATCAAAACTTATGAGACACTGAAAAGGCAGTGGTCTGAGGGAAATTTATAGCCCTCAATGCTCACCTTTAAAAAGAAGAAATAGTTAAAATTGAAGATCTAACTGCACACCTTGAGGAACTAGAAAAAGTACAGCAAACTAATCCCAAACCGAGCCAAGGGAATGAAATAGTAAATATCAGAGAAGAAATAAATGATATCAAGAAAAAAAACACAATAGAGAGAACCAACAAAACCAAAAGTTAGTTCCTTGAGAAGATCAACAAAATCATCAAACCCTTAGCTAGACTGTCAAGGTACCCAAATAGGAAAGGAAGAGGTAAAACTTTCACTATTTGCTGATGATATGATCCTATATCTATAATCTCTGGAAAAATCTAAAACAATGCTACTAGAACTAATAGACGAGTTCAGCAAAGTGGCAGGATACAAGATTAATATGCAAAAATCAATAGCATTTCTATACACTACTGATGTGCAATCTGAGGAGGAAACCAGGGGAAAAATTCCATTTAACCAAGGACATAAAGGACTTGTATTCAGAAAACTACAAAACATTGCTGAAAGAAAATGAAGAAGATTTAAATGAATGGAAGAACATTCTATGTTCATGCATTGAAACACTGAATATCGTTAAGATACCAATTCTGCCCAAACTGATTTACAGTTTCAATGTAATCCCAATAAAAATCCCAACAGGCTTTTTTGCAGAAATGGAAAAACCAATTATCAAATTTATTTGGAAGAGTAAGGAGCCCTGAAAAGCCAAAAAGTTCTTAAAAAAAGAAGAACAAAGTTGGAGGACTCTCACTACTGCACATTAAAGCATATTACTTAGCTACAGTGGTAAAAACAGCATGGTACTGGCATAAAGGCAGACACATTGACCAAAGGAACTGAAACAAGAACTCAGAAATAGACCTTCACATCTACAGTCAAGTGATTTTTGACAAGGCGGTCAAGCCCTCCTAGCTGGGCCCAAACAGTCTATTCAACAAATAGTGCTGGGAGAACTGGATATCTGTATCCAAAAGAAAGAAGGAAGATCCCTATCTCACACCTTATACAATAATTAACTCAAAATGGATCAAGGACCTAAGTATAAAAGCAACAACCATAAAACTCCTAGAAGAAAATGTAGGAAAATACCTTCAAGATCTTGTGGTAGGCAGTAGTTTCTTAAACCTTACACCAAAAGCATAAGCAACAAAAGAAAAAATAGAGAAATGGGACCTCCTCAAAATTAAACACTTTTGCATCTCAAAGGACTTTGTCAAGAGTGAAAAGGCAGCTGACTCAATGGAAGAAAATATTTGGCAATCACGTATCCGATAAGTGTTTAATATCCATGATACACAAAGAGATCATACAACTCAACAATAAAAAGACAAACTACCTGGTTAAAAAATGGGCAAAAGACTTAAAGAGACAATTATCCAAAGAAGAAATACAAATGGTGAAGAAACACATAAAAAAAAAGTTCAGTACCACTAGCGATTAGGGAAATGCACATCAAAGCTACAATGAGATATCAGTTCATATTTATTAGACTGGCCACTATTAAAAAGTTGGAAAATTGTAAATGTTGGAGAGGATGTGGAGAGATAGGAATGCTTATTCACTGTTGGTAGGAATGTAGAATGGTACAGCCACTGTGGAGGACTGTTTGGCAGTTCATAAGGAAGTTGAATATAGACTTCCATGGGTCCCAGCAATATCATTTCTAGGTATATATCCAAAAGAACTGAGAGCAGAGACATGAATAGACATCTGCACACAGATTTTTATAGCGGTATTATTCAAAATTGCTGAAAGGTGGAAACAACCCATGTGTCCATTAACTGATGAATAGATAAACAAACTGTGGTGTATACACACAATGGAATATTATGCAGCGGTAAGAAATGAAGTTGTGGAGCATATAACAACATGGATGAACCTGGAGGACATTATTTTGAATGAAGCAAGCCAGAAACAAAAGGACAAATACTGTATGATTGTGCTATTATGAACTATATTGTGTAAACTCATGGAGTTAATAATTGGAATATAGGTCACCAGAAAATAGAAGGAGGGTAGAGAATGGACAGCTGAGGGTTAATCTGTGCAGAATTAGTAAAAAGATTGTTTGCAAATCTTGGAAATGAATAGAAATGATGAACGCATATCATGGTGTTTGTAACTAGCAGAGCTATTATATGTGTATGACAGTGGTTGAAAGGAAAAGTCTAAGGTCATGTATAACAAGGAAAGCTAAAAACTGTAAATGGGACTGTATAAGATAGTAAAACCTCAAGTAAAAATATGGGTGATATTGCTTATAGAAGACTTTTTACAAAATATAAATACAAATATACTAGAAAGAAGGAAAAAGAATAGCAACTATGTACAGCAGGGGAAGCATAGAGAGATTAAGATGAGTTTTGTTTGTTTGTTGTTTATTATTATTGGAATAATGAAAGTCCTCTAAGAATGATTGAAGTAATAAATGCACAAATTTGTGATTACACCAAATACCACTGATTTTACACTTTGGATGGATTTATGCTTTATTAATATGTATCAATATAACTGTAAAAAAAGCAGAGTCTCAGACCAAGAAAAAAAAAGGAATGGAAAACAAACAAACAAAAAATGATTGAAGTGATGAATGCACAGCTATTTGATTATACTGAATACCAGTGATTGTACACTTTGGATGAATTTATTAATCCTTATTAATACGCATCAATAAAATTTATTTGTAAAAAAAAAAAAAGAAGCCAGGACCATAAAACTCCTAGAACATAATGTAGGGAAACATCTACAAGAACTTGTAGTAGGTTGGGGTCTCTTAAACTTTATACCCAAAGCACGAATAACAAAAGAAAAAGTAGATAAATGAGACCTCCTCAAATTTAAACACTTCTGCACCTCAAAGGACTTTGTGAAGAGGGTAAAAGGAAGCCTACTCAATGGGAGAAAATATTTGGAAATCACCCATCCGACAGGGGTCTCATATCCATGATATATAGAGAGATCCTACAACTCAACAAAGAGAGACAAATAACCAATTAAAAAATGGGCAAAAGACCTGAATTGGCATTTTTCTAAAGAAGAAATACAAATGGTAAAAAACACATGAAAAAGTGTTCAACATCACTGGCTATTAAGGAAATGCAAATCAAAGCTACAATGAGATATCATTTCACACCTACTAAAATGGTCTTTATTTTAAAACAAAACAAACAAACAGAAAACTACAAATGTTGAAGAGGATATGAGAGATAGGAATGCTTATTCACTGTTGGTGGGAAAGTAGAATGGTACAGCCACTGTGGAAGTCTGTTTGGCGGTTCCTAAGGAAGTTGGATACAGACCTGCCATGTTACCCAGCAATAACACTACTAGGCATATACCCAGAGGCGCTTAGAGCAGTGATACAAACAGACATCTGCACACTCATGTTCATAGCGACATTATTCACAATTGCCAAAAGATGGAAACAACCTAGGTGTCCATCAACTGACAAATGTATAAACAAATTATGGTGCATGGAATATTATGCAGCTGTAGGAAGAAATGAAGTCATGAATGGATGAACCTGTTAAATGAAGCAAGCCAGGAACAAAAGGACAAATGTATGATTTTGCTATTACGAACTAAATATAATAAGTAAACTCATGGAGTTAATAGCTAGAATATACGTCATCAGAGAATAGAATGTGCTTACAGAATGGAAAGCTGAGGTTCCATCTGGGCAGAATTAGTGAAAATTGTTTAAAAATGTTTGGAAATGAATAGAAATGGTACAAGCACATCACAGGATTTGGAATTAGTAGCACTAACATACGGGTATGATAGTGGGTTTTATTTGTTTGTTTTTTGTAATGAAAATGCTCTAATATTGAATAAGTGATGAACACACAACTCTGTGATTATTCTCATTGCCATTGATTGTACAATTTAGATAAATTATATGGTTTATGAACAAAAAAATATATAGGGTGGGTTGGGGGCAAAATATACCAAATATAAGATATGGACTATTGTTAGTAGTAATTCTCTGACAATGCTCTTTCATAATTTGTTACAAATGTTCCACAATAATGCAAGGTATTTGTGGTGGGGTGATGTATGGGAGCCCTGTACAATGTTATGCATGCTTGTTTTGTAAATTCACAACTTTTACTTTACACTTATTGTAATAGTCAGCGTTCTCTGGGGAAACAGAACTGACAGGAAATATCTGTAAATAGTATCAAATTTTATAAAAATTGTCTCATGAAACTTGGGGGTGCATAAGTTCAAATTCCGCAGGGCAGGCTGCAAACCAGGGGTTCCTATGAAGTCCTTGATGAGTTCCAGTTGATGCTGGCTGTCTGAAGTAGAGATCCTAATTTCCTCTCTGAATGCTAAAATTACTTCCCCTTTTAAGGCCTTCAACTGATTGGATGAGATGTCACTCATTGCTCACAGCAATCTCCTTGATTGAATGTAGATGTAATCAGCCATCTATGCAATCAAATCACTGATGATTAAAGTCCATGAATTGCCCTTGTATTACAATTACCCGATACTTGCTTGACCAAACACCTGGACACCATTACCTGGCTGAGTTGACACATTAGACTAACCATCACTCTTATTGTTGTATGTTCATATATGAATGATATACTTCAATAAATTGTTTTTAAAATGAAAAAAAAGATTAGATGTTCTCTACTGACCTCTTCTCATAGACTTTATAAATGAAGTGCTGGACTTTACCTGAAAGCTGCAAAATTAATAGTTTAGATATATTTATAATAAACTGATTTAAACTTTTTCTATAAAAATTATAATAACATGCAAATACTCTCGCTGTCCTGATTTTGTGATAATCAGGGTAGGCTAAACATTTGCTATATTAGAAACCATGCATGTGTCCCTAGACCTAGTTTTTCTCTCTAGGTCTGGTTTTTAGAGTGCTGGTGATAAAACAAGCCTGATTTATTATATGACCATCCTGTATGGGAAATGACTGTAACTCTAAGTATCTTTAGTCAACCTTAAGAGATATAGCAGGGGGGGCAGATGTGGCTCAAATGGTTGGGCATCTGTCTCTCATATGGAGGGACCTGGGTTTGACCCCTGGGACCTCCTGGTAAAAATTTTAAAAAGTAAAATATAGAAGGTGCATGAGCCACCAGGCCCCATGCACAGGTGCACCGTCAGGCCCTGTCCACGGGTGTGCCACCAGGCCCCGCTGAGCCACGCAGCAAGATGATGACATAACAGGAGAGTGACACAAGGGAGAGCCAAGAGGAGACGCTCTGAAAAAACAGGAGCTAAGGTTGCGCAGGCAGTAGGGTGCCTCTCTCTCACATCGGAGGTCCCGAGATTTGAATCCCGGTGAAAACAGGAGGAAAAGGATGAGAAGAGAGGGCAGGAAACAGACACAGAGAATTGCCCAGCAAATGGACACAAAAACAGCAAAAATGGGGGGAGGGGTAAAAATGGATAAAAGTAAATAAATAAATGAAAAAAAAAATAATGGGGTGGGTTGGGGGAAAAACACAGCAAATGTAAGGTATGGACTATAGTTAGTACTGTAGTAATATTTTGATGATATTTAATAATTTCTAACAAATGTTTCACAACAATGCAAGGTATGGTGATGTATGGCGTGGGGTGATATATGGGAGCCCTGTATGATGTTATGCATGTTTGTTTTGTAAGTTCACAATTTTCACTATATACTTATTGTTTATGTATGTCCATGTATGAATAATATACTTCAACAAATTTTTAAAAAGTTATAATAAAATACATATGATTGGAATCCAAGAAAATGAGGAGGTAAGGAGACAGAAAAAAAAAAAAAAAAAGAAGAAATAATGGGCGAAAATTTCCCATAAAACACATTATAATTAAATGCTGAAAACTAGTGATAAAAAGAAAATCTTAAAAGCAAACAAAGACACATTGCATAAGAGAAAAAAGACAAGAATGACAACAGACTGTTCTTCAGAAACCATGAAATCCAGAAGACAATAAAGCAACATCTTAAAGTACAGATGAAAGAGAACTGTCAATCTAGAATATTATACCTAGTGAAATATCTTTCAAAAACTAAGGTGATAAAAAGACTTTCCAGACAAACAAAAGTTGAGATAATTCATCACCAGAAGATCTGTGCTACAGGAAGTATAAAAGGCAGTGATACTAGATAGAAATTTGGATCTATAAAAGGAAATGAGAAAAGATAAATATAAAATATGGGTAGATGGAAAAATTTTTTTTCTCATTTAAAAATCTCTTTTAAAGATAATTGAGTGTTAAAAGCAAAAATATTAGTAATGTATTGTAGAGTTTACAACATACAGAGTAAAATGTAGGACAACAATAATTCCAAAAATAAAAGAGGGAAAATGGAATTATATTGTTGTAAGATTCTTACTCTATACATGAATGGAAAAACATCATTTGACTATAGAGAGTGATTAGCTAAATGTGTGAAAAATAAAACAAAAATATCAAAATATCTAAAAATAACTAATAAGCTAATAGTGGAGATAAAATGGTCAATTAATCCAAAAGAAAGCATATACAAAGAGCAGATGGAATAAAGAAAATAAATAGCAAGATGGTAGATTAAAACCCAACCTACCAAAAACCACATTAACCGTAAATTGCCAAAACACACCAACTAAAGGTCAGAGGTGATCAGATTAGATTTAAAAAATAAAAGCCAACTGCAGGCTGTCTACAAGAAATATACTTTAAATATAAAGACAAAAATAGGTTAAAGTGAAAGAATGAGAAAAGATATATCACAAAAACACCAATCAAAGGAAAAGCTGGAATGGCTATACTGTATTAATATGAGACAAAGGAGACTTCTGAGAAAAGAATATTCCAGAGATTAAGAAGGACATATCATAATGATAAAGAGGTCAATTCATCAAGAAGTCATAAAAATTTTAAGTGTGTTTGTACCTAATACCAGAACTTTAAAATAAATGAAGTAAAAATTGGTAGGAAAAAAATGAGAAATAGGCAAATGCACAATTATAGTTGGAGATTTCAACATTATTCTCTCATTATTTATGAGAGAACATAAAGACAAAAATTTAGTAAGATAATAGAAAACTTTAATAACATTATCAACCAACTTGAATAAATTGACAATTACAGAACACTCCACACAAAAATAGCACAATACATGTTCTTTTTAAGGGTATATGAAACATTCACCAAGATAGATCATATTCTGGGCCATAAAACAAATCTCAACAAATTTAAAAGAAAAAAAAATCATACAATTTTCTCTTATCCAACAGAATTAAACTAGAAATCAAATAGCAAAGTATTTGGAAAATAAGCAGCACATTTCTAACTAACCCATGCGTCAAAGAAACCACAAGGAAATTAGATGCTATTTTCAAGTAAATGCAGTTGAAAACATAACATTATAATTTATAGCTTTAAATGCTTATATTAGAAAAGTAGAATGATCTAAGCTTCCAACTTAACACACTAGAAAAAGAAAATCAAGTGAAACCTACTGTAAGAAGAAGGAAGGAAATAATAAAGATAAAATTGGAAATCAGTGAAACAAGAAATAGAAAAACAACAAAGAAAATCAATGAAACCAAAAACTGGTTCATTGAGAAAAATCAGTAAAATTGATCAACCTCTAGTAAAACTGATTAGGTGAAAAAGAGAAGATACAAATTACCTATATCAGGAATGAAGGGAGCTACCACTATAAATTCTAAGATACTAAAAGGATAACAAGATAATATTATGAACAAACTTCTGCCAGTACATTGAACAACTCAGATGCAATGGAAAAATTCTTTGAAATAAACAAACAAAGCTCATTCAAGATGAAATATATAACTACAATACCCCTGTATCTATTAACAAAAGTAATTTGCAATTAAAATCCTTACCGCTAGGAAAACTCCAGGCTCAAATGGTGTCACTGGTGAATTTTATTCCACATTTAAGGAAGAAATAATACCAATACCACTCAAACTCTTCCAGAAAGTAGAAGATAAAGGAAAACTTCCCAATGCATTTTATGAGGACAACAGTACTCTGATCTCAAAACCAAAGAAAACACAAGAAAAGAAAACCCAGGTCAATGACCCTTATAAATACAAGACACAAAAAATTCTCAACAAACTTTTATCTTTGGTCCGTTCATGTGCCGGCTGAGCCCTGAATCCCAGCATAGTTGCAGCCAACACTTACTCTCCAGTTCATCGGACTCGCCCAGGACAACTAGCAAACATGATGATGGACAACTGCTACCCCACCCCACCCCAAAAACAAAGAGTACATACAACTGCAAGCAAAACAGTTCCTTCCATCTGCCCCATAAGATCTAAGCCCCCTCCTAATCTGAAGCAGAGTGGGCAACATATTCCTGAAAGACTCATAATTAAGGAATGAACAAATATAAGGAGGGGATACAAACACTGACCAAAGTAGACTTACTAGTATTGTAGTGATGGAAGAACTTCCAACATTGATATTAAGATAGTGGTTACCAGAGGTTCTAAGGAGAAAGAGAGGGAAGAATAGGTGGAACACGGGGCATTTTTAGGGCACTGGAATTGCTCTGCATGATATTGCAATGGCAGACACAGTCTTTTATACATTTTGTCAAAACATATAAAATTGTACAGTGCAACGTGTAAACAATAACGTAAACTATAGACCTTGGTTAGTAACAATGCTTCATTATTGGTTCGTCAATTGTAACAAATGTACCACACTAATATAAGATGTTATTAATGAGAAATGTGGGCGGGGGGGGTGGGCTATATAGGAATCCTCTATACTTTTTTTTTTGAGGTACCAGGGGCTGGGGATTGACCCCGGGACCTCATATGTGGGAAGCTGGCACTCAACCACTGAGCCACATCGGCTTCCCTGAGCTAGTTTTTTCATTTGTTATGCTTGTTGTTTGTTTTTGTTTTTTAAGGAGTCACCAGGAACCGAACCCTGGACCTCCCATGTGGAAGGTGGGCACTCAACCAGTTGAGCCGCATTCACTCCCATCCCCTATATATTTTTTTGTTTCTGTTTTTTAATTTGTTTTTCATTTTCCTATATTTTTTATGTAACTTTTCTGTAATCTGAAAGTTCTCTAAAAATAAAATGTATTTTAAAATCGCAACAAAATATTAGTAAATAGGCTCTAGCAATATATAAAAATGATAACATATTATGAGCAAGTAGGGCTTAACCTAGAAAGTAACATCAGTTTAATATTCAAAAAAATCAATCAATGTACTAGATCAAGTTAGCATACTAAAGAAAAACCATATGATCATCTCAATACATGAATAAAAAGCGTTTTACAAAATTCAGCACCCATTTATGATTAACAACTCAGAAAACTAGAAATAGAAATAGGAGCTTGGATAGTTTAATCGCATTTACATAAAATTGTTCACAATGATTATCTCTGATAACTGGTTTTGGAGACGATTTTTTTGTATACTTTGCTGTATCTTTTGAAAAATTTTTAATGAGCATATATGATTTTTACCACACACACACACACACACACAAAAAAAAAACCCACCTCTCAAAAAATAAAATAAACTCCATTTAATGCAACATCACCTTTTAATTGCCCGTGCTGATTGAGTCATTCTTTGACTCAGTAAGTATTTACTGAGGTCAGGCACAATCCTAGGAATACAGCAGTGAAAAAAAAAAATGTCCCCATACTCATGGAGTTTTCATTGTAGTAAGGGGTGGGGGAAAAAGGCAGTGATGAGTACCTCGGGAAAAAATAAAGCAAAGGAAAATTTTAATCTGCAGACAATTCTTTTAAATACCAAATCTCTTTTTAGAGATAATTAAAAATATAAATATCATAAATATTCCCTCACAGCAGAATGAGGTGACAAAGTGATGAAGTACAAATGAGAAAACCCGAGTCTTAGCCCTGGCTCCATCATTATTAGCTGTGTAGAACTGGGCTAGTACTCAGTCTTTCTGCACCTCACCTGTCTCTGAGAGGGGTCTCTCAATAAACACAGGCATGTTTTCTCATTATGTAAATCTAAGACACTGCCTATACTAATCTCTTTAGGCAAATTGTGACATTTAAAATAGAAATTTCCCTTCTCTTTATTGCCCCCTCCTCCCATCTTTGGCTCAAGGTTTTAAAATTCCAATTAAAAGACAAGTATATTAGCATAATCAGATATTATTACCTAGCAATAACTTTGAAAATGTTCATCAATCAGATTAGTCCTAGCAGGTAGCAGAAGAGTGATGCCTTGGGACACAGAGAGTTTGGGATTAGGTTGGGATGGGGAGAGCATCAAGAACAACCTGGTTCCTGGCTCTTGGTGCTTTCAAAGAAAAATTTCTGTATAGAAAGATAGGTGGAAGAACCCTGAAAAATTTTTAACTGCCCTCTTGGCAGTTTTGCCTTGGGCTTGTAATTCACTTGCCCTGAGAACACCACCAAGTATGTCCATCAACATATGAAAAATGGTTTCCAAGCAAGAACTCTGCTAGAATCTAATGTGCCCTAAACATCTCAAGAGCTTTGTCCAGAAAGCCCACAGCAATCCGCGCCCTGCAGTGGGAAGACAAATGGCTGCTGGTCACGGCTGAGAATTTTAAGCTGCTGCGGAGATCCCAGGCCCAGCCTGAGACCAAATTGAGGGAAGGGAAAAGGGTGCAAATGAAACCAGAAGGAAAATCAGAGAGCAACCGATAAGGAGGGGACCTGAAATAGAAGGTATAACATGGTGATGCCCGAGGCTCCCCACCTGGGGAAGGCTGCCTCCCAGGGGTGTATCGCAGTTCCTGAGGTGCAGAGGAGGGGCCATCCCAGGAGGATCCCTCCTGCTCCATCCTCTCAGTAATGAAGCACTTAGTTTACAGACCTGTCACTTATATTCATTTTAGTTTAAGGAGCATTTTCTCATTTGATCCTTACAACAACCAGGTAATGATTTGGGGGAGGCCCTTTTTACAGAGAACTGAGGACAGCCAGCTTACATGACTTACTTAATGTCAGACAATTAAGGGGCAGAGCTAGTCTTCTGACTCCTGACCCAGTGCTCCTCCCACTCTGCTGTCCTGAATAAAATAGGGCTGTCAAGCACGACTGCGAACTGTACAGGGAGCCAAGAATCCTCTAACAAAGGAAAGAACACATAGTTCTGTGCATATTGCACGCAATAAATGCTCTTGGAAACGCTGCTGCTCTTAGGAGGTTTGGAGCTCAAGTTCAGCCCTCTCCGAGGTTTCAAACATTCGATTAAATTTAGCTTTGTTGGGTCATTCTGTGGTTAGAGGACTGAGATGAGTTCGGTCAAGGGGAAGGAAGGGTGTAAGAAGATGTGGGTTGGGCACCTGCCACTTTCCGGCTCAGTGCCTCTCTTCTCATCGGTATAAAGACACCCCAAGTAGCTTCTCAGTTGCTACAAGTTGGGAAATCTCTGAAATGTTTGCTCTTAGCAAAGGCTGAGAAGGCCTGTGCACTTTCAGAGATCTAGAATGCCTAGCAGCCTCTGCTGCTTGCAAGGAGCCTAGTGTAGAGACACAACAGTCTCTGAATTAGTGTAAAAGTTTGGCTGAAGAGTTTTTCTCATGAGTGTATTAGTTTGCAATCATTGCAATAATGCTCTGTAACAACAACAGCAACAAGGGTTGGCTGGGCCCTTTGGTTTCAGCCTGCAGGTCCAACCCAGGGCTGCTCCATGGTCTTCAACATTCTGGCCCTAGAGCTAACAAGGCATGGTCTCCCCACGGCAAAGGGCAAAAGCACAAGAGAGGAAGACAAACCTCATGAGCACAGCTAAAGCCTCTGTTTGTGACACGTTCATTTCTTTGGCCAAAGCAAGTCATGGATGCCAAACAGGGAGATGAACTTTGTCTATACTAGTCTGAGTGGTACTGCAAAGTCGATTCTAAAACATGGAGGGAGTGAAGCACTGGGAACAATAATCCAGTGTATCGCAACCAGCTAACAATCTGGCAATAACCATCATTATAAATAATATAGAAGCAATAAATAATATAGCAATAGTTAACATTTATTGAGTTTTATTATTTGCTAGCACTTTTTAAAGTACCTTGCATGTATTAACTCATTTAATCCTCTCAACAGCACTTTGAGATAGATACTATTATGATCCATATTTTTCAGATGAGAAAATCAAGACATAGTGGGTTAAGGGAAAATGAGGGTCATACAGTAAGTAACAAAGAAGGCCAGTGACAATTACATTGGAAAAGAATGCCATTTCCTCTTTCCCTTTTGAGTCTCCCGTACTCTTTCCCCCATCCCATCTCATACCCTTTTCCTCCCTCTTTGTGCCCTGTCTTGGAAAATGACAATATCTTGACACCCAAGCCAGAACCCTTAGAGTCATCCTTGAGGACCCTCGCACTGACCCCTGCCCCATCTATCAGTCATTGGGTACTACTGTTTGTACCTCCTTAACTCCTCTCATACCTGCTCCTTCCTCTTCATTCTTTGCCGTTGCCTCCACTCAAAGCCCCGTCACTTGTTTTCCAAAGGATCCCCTGCCTTTAGTCCTGCATCCTGCACATTGCTGCAGAGGGATTTTCCTGCCATGCAGATCCGGTCAAGTCATTCTCTTGCTTAAACGGTTTCAGCGTTCCCCAGAGTTTCAGGATAAAGTAGCTTGGTACTCCAGGCCCTTCATTTAATGACACTCTACCCACATACACCCTTTGCCCTAGCTTGCCAGACTACAAGCAGGTCCCATGCAGCTTCATGCCCCCTTGCCTTTGCATATGCTAAACCCTCTGTCTGGATGCCCTTCTCCCCTTCTTAATCTCGCTAGCTCCAATTTGTCAAGTCTTACTTTCTAAGAAGCCTCCTCCATTCGACTCCCTAATCTGATTAGATGTACCTCCTCTGTGTCCCTAGCAGACCCTGACCATACTCTGATTATGGCATTTTCCAGACTGCATTGCAATAGTGGATTCTGCCGTCTGCATCTCCATCTCTAGTTTTACTCAAAAGGTGATTCGTGGAATCCCTGCTTCAGAATCACATGGAGAGTCTGCTTAAAATACAGACTCCTGGGACTCAGTCTAGATCCAAGAAATCAGAATCTTTGAAGGGCAGAGCCTAGGAATCTGCATTTTAAAAATTCCCTGTGATGATTCTGGCTTGTACCAAGTCTAAGAACCACCACTCTAGATCTAGATAGGGCAGTGGCCATTCTTTCTTGTACCACCTATAACACCTAGCATAATGCTTGTCACATAGTATGCACACAATGAATGTGTTCTGATGAGTGAGTGGTATGAGCAGACAGACACAAGTACTGGTAAAGGGCACTCCTGGATATAAGGCGAGTATGTGACTGCAGTGATTCCAGGAGCCAGCAGATGGCACTGTGTCAACTCTAGTAAATGCTTTTAGGTGAAGGGGAGGAGGAAGTTTTTGTTTTACTGGAAATCAAGCCTCAAATGCTGTATAACTGAATTTTATTTTTTTCCTACTCAGTTTGGCTACATTGTCCCACTTATATAAATAAATTAATTTCTTAAGGCATAAAGCCTTAGATGAGAAAAACAAGTAGAAGGAGACTGGTTACAGAGTAAAGTTGGGGGAGGCAATGAAGGAGACGGGAAGGATATTCATAATTACCCCGATTTCCAGCCTTGATGATGGAAGGCTGTTCCCAGTGAGCACTAAGTGTTGTGAAATTACCCAAGATATTCAAAAGAATATGCTATTTCAGCGACAGGGTGGAGCCATTCTGTAATTCCTGTTAGTCATCCACTCTTTGGTTTATGGACTGTCAAATGCTTACATGACTAACCTTTTAAAATCGTCTTCCTCAAATATCAAAGTATGAAGCCTGATTCTTTCTTCTGAGCTGGGTACTTTATTCTCCCAAGGTGTTGGAAGCCTCCTGTTGGGCTGGTGGCCCCAAAGACAACGCTTACTCCACTTTTTCCCCACCAGAGCCTCAGGGACATGTGCAAATAACTGATTGCGCTGGATGGCACACTGTACAGACTATCAGGCAAAGCCAGAGCTAGTGACCAGGCTGTTTCCTCTCAACATGGAGCTTTCAGCCCGAGGCCAGGGAGGGAACGGGGAGGAGCCTTCTGGTCTCCCAGCTCGGGGAAATGCTAGAGACACTGGTAGACGCAAAGGAGGAGAAGGCAAAACTCCGGCTCTCTGCATAGTCCCAATCTTATTGGGGTAGTGCAATCTGCAAGTTATCACACAATTCAAGGACAGTGCATGATAGGAATAGCTATTAGGTTCTGAATGATGAGTATAGACTAGATGGAAGTACTTAAAAGTATTAAGAGTGAAAATACAATTCCTTTACCCCTTCCTTTTCCTTCCTTTAACAACTAAATCCAAAAGCTTTTAGGTGGGGGACCAAACAAGAAAGGCAACCATGGGGAATTGGGAGGCCAGGAGAGGGTTGGGGAGCAAGCTTGTGGTGACCAAGATGAGGAAGGCATGCACTTAGGGGGTGTGCCATACAAGGTGGCAGAGGCCAAGTGGAGTGAGAAGGGTACTTCCAAGGGAATGGATGAAATAAGTATTTATAAAGGAAAATGAGAGCCAAGTCTCTTACTGTTGGAGAAGGATATTAATAAATATGGAAAGCGAGAAAACTGGAATGAACCTTATGTTGGGCTGCAATTAGATTTATCAGTGTGAACTCATGATTATATATATAAATGTGTATAGATATGTGTTTGTATGTCTATGTGTGTTTGTTTGCATGCAGCCATATATTCTTTAGCTCTGCCCACCAAGAGGGCCTGAGATAATTGATGCCCCAATAGCAATGAGCACACTTTGCTCCCTGATCCTGATCTTTAAATACCTTCCCCACTAAAAGGAATCAGGACCCCTTCAAGAAATAGCTGATTCTAAGGTTGGGGCAAGCAAAGTAAAAGATGAGCCTAGAACATCTTACGGCACCAGAAAGTAAGAAAGTGCTCAAAGAAAGAAACAAGCCAGACTGAAAATACTCCCAATGGCCAAATTTGGGGCAATCTGAGCACCAAAATAAATAATGATAGTGCTATAACCCATTGATAGTAATATGCCTGTTGAATAAATAGGAATTCATGAATCCATACTGATCAAATAAATAAATAGAAATTTTTATGAGGAAAAGGAAATTTATGTAATTTCAAAGTACTTCCTAAAAAAAAGCCTCTTAATTAAAAATGGGAAAAGGGTAATTTTACAATAAAGAATCCTGATGGATGTCACCCTAATAAAATGATCAAAGTTAACATCATCAGTAATGTGACAAACTGAAACCATATGCCTTCTCTTAGGATGCACTGGGAAGAACACAACATGCCTCCTCCTTTGACCAAATTGAAGGACAGTCTATAACATAACTGGTCTATAATTTTAAAAGTAAGGGTCATGGGAGCGAATGTGGCTCAAGTGGTTAAGCGCCTGCTTCCCAAATGGGAAGTCCTGGGTTTGGTCCCCAGTGCCTCCTAAAAACAAAACAAAATAAACAAGCAAACAAAAAAACCAACTCAGGGGAACCAATGTGGCTTAGTGTTGTACACTTGTTCTAGTTCATAGAGGAATATTCTTGTATTTGTACCATTAACCACAATCCTTATGCACCTCTGGGTTCACTGTTATTCAGTCCCTAGATTATTCTCTAGCTTTCTTTCAGTTGACATTTACATATCTAGACTACCCCTTTCAGCCACAATCCCATTTATAAACCAGCTGTATTAGTTATACTCACTACAATGTGTTACCATCAACTCTATCCATTTCCGCACTTTTACAGTCAAGCTAATCAATGCACAAGATTTTAAATTTTGATTAAATAAAAGTTACCTATTATTTTTGTTGTTGTTGCTCATGCTTTTGGTGTCATATCCAAGAAGCCAATGCTAAATCTCAGGCTATGAAGATTTGCCCCATATCATCATCAAAGAGTTTTATAGTTTTATCTCTTCTCTTTGGGTCTTGATCCATTTTGAGTTGAATTTTGTAAATGGTGTGAGGTAGGGGTCTAACTTCATTCTTCTGCATGTGGATATCCAGGTTTCCAAATACCATTTTTTAAAGAGGCTGTTCTTTCCCCACTGCATGTACTTAGCACCCTTGTCAAAAATCAATGGTCTGAAAGATGTGTGGGTCTATTTCTGGGCTTTCAATCTATTTGTCTGTTCCAATCTATTTGTCTATCTTTTTGCCAGAACCACACTGTTTTGATTACTGTCACTTTGCAATAGAATTTGAAATCAGGTAGTGTGAGTCCTTCAGCCCTGTTCTTCTTTTTCAAGATTGTTTTGGCTATTTGGAGTCCCTTACAGTTCCATACAATCTTGTTTTGGTTTTTCCATTTCTTCAGAAAAGGCTGCTGGAATTTTAATAGGGGTTATATTGAATTTGTATATTGCTTCGGGTAATATTGACATAGTAACAATGTTAAGTCTTTCAACTCATGAACATGGGTTGTTATGCCATTTAAAAGGTCTTTTGAAACTTTTTTCAGCAATGCTTGATAGTTTTCAGTATACAAGTCTTTTGCATCCTTGGTTAAAAGTATTCCTAGATATTTTATTCTTTTACATACTTTTACATGCTTTTGTAAATGAAATTCTCTTAATTTCTTCTTTGGATAATTCATTGCTGGTATATATTCATATGTTGAAACCATTCTTGCATTTCTGGAATGTATCCCACTTTATCATGATATACTTTTTATTTCAGTTTGTTATTTGCATTTACTTATTCAACAAGCATTTTCAAACTTATTTTGAAATACTTTCTAACTTAAAGCATAGTTACAAAAATAATACAAACCCCTTACAGAGAACTCCAATATACCCCTCTCTCCCAGATACTGAGATCCACCAATTTTAACACATTTACCCTTCCTTCCTTCCTTCCATCCATCCATCCATCTAATCTTCTATCTATCATCTATCTATCCATCCATTTGCCTATCAGTCTGTCTATTTATCAATCTGCAACATAGTGAATGTGACTAATCCCATTGAATAGTATGTTTGGGAGTGGATGGGATGGAAAAGTTTATGTTGTATATATGTTCCCACAATAAAAAAGAGCAACTGAAGAGAAAATGACAATTAAAGGAAATATTTGTTCCTGGATGGGATCTAACAAGGGAGAGGAGAAGACTGAAAAGTAAATTATTGGGACATGTGAGGAAAATTGGAATATAGACTTATATCAATGTTAGATTTCTTGAACTTAATAACTGCACTTAAGGTGAATATATAAGAGAATATTCTTGTTCTTAGGAAATGTACATTCAATATTAAGTGTTCAAGGAGCATGATGTATATAATCTACACTCAGGTTCAGAAAATGAATTGATAAATAGACAAACAGATAGATGGGTAGATAGATAAATAGACAGACAGAATGATATGGATGATATGGCAAATGCAGAAAATGTTACAACTGCTGGATCTGGGTATCTGGGTGGAAACTATGCTGCAGTTCTCTGATGGGTTTGGTAGTGTTTTAAATTGTCCTGTAACTTTGAAAGTATTTCAAAATACAAAGTTTAAAATAAATAAATAAATATATTCTTTACTTGGCCTTCAGTAACATCATATTCTCCTAGTTTTCCTCCCACCTTTCCAGCAATTCTCAGTTTTCCTAGTTTTCTTCATTGCATATCCATCTTCACCTATTCAACTTCAAGTGGGGTCATTCCTCAGCAACCCATTCTCGATCTTATATTTTGTCTCTATAATCTTTTAGGATATTGCTGACTCCCAAATGTAATGCAAATGTATGCATCTCTAGCCTAACCCTCATCTGAACTCCAGCCTCAAATATCCAATTGCCTACATTTGGAGGACTTACAGCTATCTCAAGGTTGACATCCAAAGTAAAGCTCTTTTTATTTTCTCCCAAAAGATACCACATTTCTGAGGAGGGTGGGGTGTGAGGTGTTGCCTCCACCCAATCCTTCTGTGGCTCTGGGATGACTCATTCCTCCTCAGGCCCTGGATGGGCCTCACATTTTTTTCCTGTGTTATTCCCTGTTACCCTTGGGCCCTGATACCTCCGCATCACAGTTAGTGCATATGAAGGCAGCTGGTCCGTACCCTAGGTCTCTGGTCACAGCAGTCAGCAGGGCCTTGCCATGGGTCCTGTCAGGGATCACGCAGGTGACTGATGAAGGCTAATTCTCCTCTTCAGCACAGCAGCCCTGCTCTGGAAGGGGCTGGCCACAGCAGGGACAGTCATGTTGCAGACCATCCCAGGGATCATTTTAAGCATGAGGATAGTTCTTTGGTATCCAAAGAGCTAGGCCAGAAGGTTGGGAGTGACTCAGCAGAGGTCAAGAGGCAAGATGTCCTGAGATAGGTGGGGTAAGGAGTCCAAAGGGCAAAATATGGCATTAGGGCACAATTGGCTGTGTGGTGGCCATACAAGTGGAGTGGGGCTTCATGGTCTACTCTCAGAGTAGCCATCAAGGGCATCATCCTCCAGGTCTCTCACGTGTGGTTTGGTGTCCTCATGATGAGGAGTTGGCTTATGCTTACTTCTGGATGGGGTCTGTGGCTGGGAGGTTGGGGAGCACAAAGTAGGAGTCAGGGAACCATCCAGCCAGAGGCCCTACCTCCCATGGGGCTGTCAATGCTGGGCTGGACTGGATGCCAGGACTCAGACCCAGGATGGCTATGGACCAGGTGGGAAGTTGACTTTGTCTCTCTCTGCTCATGGTGAAGAGAGTAAGGCAGATCTACTTCAACAGTTCAACAGGGAATTGTGGGGTAACCCTTTCTTTTGGAAGGGACTGCTTCATGGGAGGGAAGGGGCTACTCTCCCACAGGTAGTCTCTGGGGAGGGTAGTCCTGCTTGATGATGGAGTCTTCAAGAGAAATCTCCTTTTCTCTGTCCCTCTAGCCCAAACCAAAGGAGGGTT
The DNA here is from genome assembly GCA_026826555.1 of Tolypeutes matacus. NCBI lineage: Eukaryota > Metazoa > Chordata > Mammalia > Cingulata > Chlamyphoridae > Tolypeutes > Tolypeutes matacus. Next base: position 17,345,270 of record JAKSZT010053764.1, on the reverse strand, counting down.
AGGAAGGGAGAAAGCTTGGGCCACACCTTTCTGCCCTAGAGGCTTAGGGCCTCCCCAAGGCTGCAGAAGGTAAGTTCAATAGGCCAAAGTCAAGGCTTCTCTGGACAGGCTCCCAGCTGGGATGAGGATCAGTCACTTGCTGCCCAGAGGGTTGGGTTCTTTCTGTGACAACTGGGTTTAAAAAGAGGGCACACAGGGAACAGCTTTGCTTCCTCACTGCTGTTACTATCACTGAGACATCAATGCTGGTTTCTCCTCTTTCTTATATGATTAGTAAGGTCCAAATGGAACTCTTGATTTCAACCCCCCAAATCCATTCTTCTTACACATTCCTCTTCTCAGCAACTGGCATCACCATCTATCCAACTTCTTAAACTAGAAAATTGGACATGATCTTTGATTTAGCACTTTTCCTTATCATCCCTTCACATCAATTCCTTTAGCAAGTCCTATCATTTTTACTTCTTAAATATGTCTCTATATGACCACTTCCCCCTCTCTCCAATGCCACCATAATAATCCAAACCATTGTCATCTTCATCTGCTACCCATACAACAGTAGCCTCTTTATTATTCTCCCCATTTCTTCTTTTGACCCCTTTAATTTACAGTTCATTCAGAAACTAGAGTAGACCCTTGCTGTCATTTTGGTCATGGGATCCTGTTTAATTCCTTTAGAGCACTTGCCACAAGCCCTACATTTATTTTATTGTTGTTCACTTTATTGTTAAATTCATCATTGTATCCTTCCTGCCTAACACCGTGCCTGGCACATGGCAAATAACTAGTTTTTAGAAGAATGACATTAGGCTGAAAAGTTTAGATTTGAGTCAATAAGCAATGAAGAGCTCTCAAACATTTCAGGGAAAGGACTGATAAAGCTTAAGTTGTTTTTTTTTTTTTGGGGGGGGGGGCGGGGGGAGCCAATAATGGAGGTAGATGGATGGATATTAACTTGGAGCTTCCTCTAGTAACACAGTTTCCCAGGTGATGGGATTTAAAGAAGTGGCACAAGATGAAGAGATGGAATCTCTTGAAGAATCAACAGGAGTTGTTATCTTCTTGAATATGTTTGGAAAAAGAGAAAGAGGCATCAATATTCTAAGTCTGGTGGACTTGAAAAATAGCATTACATTGTTGGTAAAAAAAATTTGCATGATTAGGAAGAACTTCACATTTGGGTGGAAGACAAATTCAATTTTTAGACATGTTGAGTTTGAAATGACTGTAAATATTTCCTATGGCCCACTGGAAAGAGCTGGGACTGGGAACCTTCTTTGACACTTTGGTCAGCCACTAAATAGCCATGGGGTTAATTATTCTTGATTTCCTTATCTGTGAAGTCTATTAAAATGAAGTCTATTAAAAATTCTAAATCCTATTAAATAATTTTAAGGACAGAGCCAAAATAACTTATTTTTATTTATTTATTTATTTATTTATTTATTTATTTATTTATTTTACCGGGAGGTCCCGGGTATCGAACCCGGGTCCCTCCATATGGGAGATGGACGCCCAACCATTTGAGCCACATCCGTCCCCTATTTTTATTTTTTTTAATTTTTTATTATGGGTAAAAATCAAAATTTTCACAATACATAACCAATATTTGTAAAATGATATATATAAATATATATGCATATATGTGCATTTGCTTACAAAAATGTTATTTATATATATATATTTTTTTTTTTTTTAAGAGGTGCTTAGATTACCTAAATATTACACGGAACCTACAGGGATTCCCATGTTCCCCACCTCCCACACCTCCCACCACATCCCACACAAACGTCTCCCACAAGTGTGGCCCATCACCCTCAATGGACTTACACATCTTGGGGCCTTGCCACCAACCATAGACCACAGTTCACATCGTAGACCACACTCTCTTCCACACAGTTCTGAATGGTGTGTGCTGATTTAAAATGGCCTACATCCGTTGCCACAACGGCACTCAGGACAACCTCCAAGTCCCGATAAAGCCCCTGTATTTCAACTGCACATCCCCTTCCTGCCCCGAAAGTGACCAGTGGCCACCGGCTCCACCTCACTGTTTTAATTTCTTCCATTGCTAGAATCACCATATGTGTACAACAGTATACCATTAAGTCCACTCTAGTCCATAGTTCTTCCCCCAATCCTAAGGGGACTGGGATGGTGATGTCCATTCCACCTCCAAGTGAGAGAGGGCTTATATCCCATGGATATGGTGGGTGGGATGATCTTGCCTGCAGATGCAGGCTCTCTCCATTCCCTAAAAATATGGAACGCTTCACGAATTTGCGTGTCATCCTTGCGTGTCAAGATTAGGGTCATGCTAATCTTCTCTGTATCGTTCCAATTTTAGTATATGTGCTGCCGAAGAGAGCACCCAAAATAACTTTTGAACCATAATTTTATTACATCAAATATGACCATTAATAGGTACGACATTACCTATTAAACATGTGATTTTACTGAGGAGCCCCTGTTATAACTGATTTACTTTCCACACACGTTTTCTGTCTTCCAAATTTTCTATAATAACATATAGTATTTTACAAATCAGGACACATTTTTACAGATAAAAAATAAAGACCCACTGTGTCGATTTCTGAATGAGTATCTTTGGAACAAGCACTTGCCTTATACACACCAAACATATGTAAGGACAGAAGTTACTAAATGTTCCCAGAAATCACTGGAAATTTCCCTCCAAGAAGTACACACATGTTGATGTTTCTTGGAATTCCCTGAGGTTTCCCTTCTCTGGTTTCAGATTGCCTTGGTCCCCAAAATCACTCAGCTGGAATCATACAATAAAGCCCATTGTTCCAAAACTTCTCCCTGCAGGCAAAATTCAGGGATTAGTCCTTTTTTTGTTATTACATTTCCAGATCTAACTATTAGCTACTCTTCGTGATGTGGTTTTCATCTCCTGGAGGACTGTCACATTAAAGATGTCTTTTATGGGTCTGCTTTACTGTGGTAGGGCTTCCATTCCACCAACAATCAGCTTGGAAGGGAGGAAGAGAATAGTGTATGCCAAATGGAGTCCTGTTTGTTCATAAAACAGAGAATCGTTCAGAGGTGAGTGACTGGGAAAGAGAGTGGTCTGGAAATAGTGACGTGAGGAGTAGTGTCAAAAACTAGGTATATTTCACCAGGAGAAGGTAGGACATTGGGCTTTGTTGCAAGAGGAATTAAATTTATTCACAGAACCAATGGATTGCAGTAAGAGGGAGAAAGAAGTCAGCTTGATATATAAATATAACTTTTTAGACAATTAAAAGTTATTGGAAAATGGAACACATTGCTTCCTGTGACATAAGGTACCCAACCATTGTGGTGGACTGGAGAGCTGTGTGTTGGATAGAACATTGGCCTTGGTGACCTCTATGATCCCTCCAAGCTCTGAAGACCAATGATTGCATGAATAGTTAATTATTTAATTAGTCTATACTGATATTGATTATACATATTGTTCTTTCATTTACAGAATAATCACTTGGTACCTTTGTGCTGTTTAAAAGGTAACATTTTTCCAGGGTCTTCAACTGCATTGAAATTTCACATCTCCACAACAGAGCCACATTAAAGATTCTTTGCTATATTAGTCAGGATAGACTAGGTTACCTTATGTTGCACTAACAAGCAACTACTTGATAAATATATGTCCCGGAGACTTAAATCTTTGGTCTGCCCATGTGTCAGTTGAGCCCTGAATTTCAGCAGAGTTGCAACACCTACTTTTCAGTTCATTGGACTAACCCAGGACAACTAACAAGGAGATGATGATGGACAACACCCATCCCAAGGAACAGAGAGTGTCTGCAAACACAAGCAAGATAGTTCCATCCATCTGCCCCATGGGATCTAAGTTCCCTCTCAATTAGAAGCAGAGTGGGCATCACCGTTCTAAAATCCTCAAGATTGGGAAATGAACAATGGACTAAAGTAGACTTAATATTATTCTACTATAGGATTATTATTATTTTAGCAAGGGAAGAACTCTTATCATTGATGTAAAGGCAGTGGCCACCTGAGGTTCTGCGGGATGGGAGAGGGAAGAATATGTGTAATACGGGGGCATTTTTGGGACATTGGATTTGTCCTGCATGACATTGCAGTGACGGATACAGGACATTGTATGTTTTGTCATAACTTACAAAATTGTGCAGGACAAAGTATAAACTATAATGTAAACTGTAGTCCATGGGTAGTAGCAATGCTTCAATATGGGTTCATCAATTGTAACAAATGTACCACACTAATGAAGGATATTGTTAACGTGGGAAAGTGTGCAAGGGGGAGGAAGTGAGGCATATGGGAATCCCTTATATTTTTTATGTAACATTTATATAATCTAAAGCTTCTTTAAAAATTAAAAAAATAGTAATTTAAAAAAATTAAACACACACACATACGGGTTCATTTCTCATTCAGGCTACATGTATATGGTGGGTAGACTGCTGTATCATAATAGCTGTCCTCACTCCAGGACCCAGGCTGATGGAGCAGCTACTGACTGGAAAAGGGAAAGAGGAATGTCAGCCTGAAAGCCACACAGGTAACTTCTGCTCACATTTCATTGGCTAGAGCAAATTGCATGCTCATACCTAAAATCAGGTAGGCAGGGAAATGCATATGCCTTATTTTAATGTGTAAATAAAAATGATTTATAATTTAAACAGCCTATAATTTATAATTTTCTGTATTATATTTCTTATTTCAAGAAAATTATAATTTAAAAAACCTTAGACGTGAATGGAACTTTTGAAATGTTTCCTTGTGCTTGGAAAGAGTTGGTATTTTTGTTCTCTTAAGCAGTTTTGACATTATTGCAGTTAAAAGAACAGAAGGCTACAGGCCCCAGAGTAAGATGTAGTCCTAACTCAATGAAGAGGCCTAGGAAAAGGTAATCTTCCAGTACAGAAGCTAACAAGAATCCGTGTGTCAAGGATGGTACTAGTTTTCCACTATAGAGCTTTCCATCAGGTTCGGCTTCCAGGTGTGTGGAGACATTAAGGACCTCGTCCTTAGGGAGCTGGGCAGAGCCTTGGGCGTGGTCAGATCCCAGGGCTGCTGCCCTTGGTCATGATCAGTCTCACCCTCTACTCCAGAGCACACACAACAGTATTGTTTTATATGTATGGTGTAAAGTGAAAACGATTGAGAAGCATTAGCCAGAGAAATGCTTTTTATACTCCGCTCTGGGGACTGATGCTGGTCCCTGACAAGTCCTTACCAGCCTAGGGCAAAATGAGAAAAATAAGGGACTTTTAGTGAGCTTTTAATAAACCTAACTGTATTCAATTCAAAGGGCTGTACTTTATTTTGAAATTATATCCTTGCCGTTTTTGAGAAAAAGTTTTTGGCAAATTTTAGATGCACTGAAATACTATTTATCACCTATCAGATTGGCAAAAATCCAAAGTTTAACAATGTACTCTTCTGGTGAGGCTGTGGAGAAACAGGCACTCTCACGTGAATGCAAAATGATCTGACCCATATGGAAGGAATTTGGCAAGATTTAGCAAAATTACTAAGTATTTATATTTTGCTTAGTATGATGGTTTGAAGCTGTATGTACCCCAGAAAGACATGCTCTTAAATCTAATCCGTTCCTGTGGATGTGGGCCCCTTGTAAGTAGGAACTTTTGAAGAGGCTACTTCAGTTAAGGTGTGACCCACTTCATTCAGGATGGATCTTAATCCTCCTACTGGAGTCCATTATAAATGGAATGAATACAGAGAGAGAAAGAGAAAGCCACAGAAACAAGAAGCTGAAAGCAACAAAACCCAGAAGAGAAGGGAGAGACCAGCAGATACTGCCATGTGCTTTGCCATGTGGCAGATGAGCCAAGGATCCCTGGCAGACAGTTTGGGAAGACAGTATCACCTTGATGATGCCTTGATTTGGACATTTTCTTGGCTTCAAACTGTAAGCTAGTAAGCTAATAAATTCTCATTGTTTAAGCAGACCCATTTCATGATATCTGCTTTAAGCAGCCTAGGAAACTAAAACAATCAGCAATCCCACTTCTATAAATATATCCCAAAAATTATACTGGCAAAAATATAAAAATGTGTTTGAGTGAAGCTATTCATTGCAACAGCATATGAAATAGTAAAAGAATGGAAACAACAGCTCAATGAACACCTTGCAGTGAACTGTTGAACAAGGTATGGTTCATCCACACAAAGGGAAGCTGTAAAGGGAAATGAGAAATAGTTTTGTATATTGTTGCAGAATGATTCCTAGGATGTATTTGTCAATTAAAGACCAAGGTTAAAAAAAATTGTGTGTGGTATGCTTTTACTTATCTAAGAAAGCTGGGAGCAAGGGAGGAGAGAATAAAATTATAGATTTGTGTTTATATTTAAAAATAAGGCTAAATCAAAAACATCAAAAGAACCAATCCTCGTAGAGGGAGGGAGGGGACAGGATAGAGAAGGTAGAGATAGTAGTTAGGCTTCTCTGTGCATTCCTTGTTTTGTAAATATAGCTTCTTTTGTAAATTTTACATAATTATGAATTTATGGTTTTTCCTTACTACTGTGGGGCAAGGAGGGAATCACGGTAATCTGGGTATGGCCGAAAAACCGAATGCTCAGGGGGTTTTTTTGTGTGTTTTTTTTCTTTTTGCATATGAAAATTTATTACTACTGCTTGCTTTGCATCATCAAAATTTATGATCTGGGTCTTTCCTTCTTGCCTTTATATAAAGCCAAAAGAGAGATACTGGCTACTTGGACAACCTAAAAGTGGACTCCAGAAATGTCACCAACAGCATGACCTTTGCACCCAAATCCAGCAACCAGAACTTCATTGCTTTTCCTCAATAAAGTTCAAGCAACCATCACTGGGTATGAAGGCTGTGATTTTCTTGCCATTCTTGATCAGCTGGACCCTGACACACTTCCTGATGGCAGAATTTGGCTGTTTAGCTTCAACCCCTACTTTTTCCAACACGATTCCCTTTGCATGGGAAGCACCTGCAACAGGGTTGGCCTTCAGGGGTGTGCCCAGATGGGCTTTCTTGTACTGCTTATCAGGCCACTTCTGGTCCCGTCGGTGGCTACAGAGCTTCCTGGCAGTATGAAGGCCTTGACACGTACCCATCTTGTTGGCACCACGAGACCAAGCAAAAGAGAGAATCCAGAATGTTCAGGTTTAATTGAGCACATGGCTGCTCAACTAAAGACTACATTCCCAGCTTCTTGTGCAGCTAGGTATGGCTACTTGACTGAGTTTTGGCCAATGGGAGAAGTGATGTGTACAACTTCTGGGTTGTGCCTTTAAAGCAAGAGAGTGTATGTGCCATTTACTTTTCCTTCTCCCTTTCCACTGGGAAGAATGTGGTCATAATGGTGGAAGCTAGAGCTGTTGTTTTGAACCATAAGATTGAAGCTGCATTTTGACGATGGTAGAGCAAGAAGATAGAAAGATAGAAGGATGGAACCACCTGTATTAGGCAGCTTTGCTATGGTAACAAACAATCCCAAATTTTCAGAGGATTACAGTAACAAAAGTTTATTTTTCATTTACAGAACATGTTAGCTGAGTGCTGCTGTGGTTTGGCTATGGATTTTTTCCATGTATCTTCTTCATTTCAGGATCCAGGCTAAAGAAGTAGTCCCTAATCTGGACATACTCTCATGGTAGAGGGAAAAAAGTAAAAGAACTGGTGGGAACATGCAAAGGTTCTTAAAACCTCTGCTTTGCAGTGGCAAACATCATGTCACCTCACATACTATTGATGAAATCAATTCAAATGACAAAACCCAATACCAATAAGGTGGGCATGTATATTCTCCAGAAGCACAGTTGTAGATACATGTTTTACAGGTTTGGGAATAAATAATTGGGAACAATAATGCAATCTACTATGTCAGCATTCTAACTCTAGACTGCTTATGTTTGGACCACTTTATTTTGACCCTGTTGCAGTAGTCAAATCTGTTTTCTAACTAATATTGGAGTAGTGTCTTCCACAAATAAATTTAGACAATAAAGGGACTGTTTTAAAAATATGGAATATAAGGTGGTATCAAAGGGTTATTTAACTTTTTTTTAAAGCTAAGAACAAGTAATGAAAGAAGGCATCTAACAAGGAAATGAATGACTTAGCTGAATTCAAAGCTCCCAGGAATGTCAATCACATATTCTTTTTGTCCCTCAGCAGCAGAGCAATTGTTGAGTCCTCTGATCAGACATTTAATTTAGCACAAGCTCAGAGAAACAGTATTCCTGCTGCATCCGGTATCCTTGGACAACACAGAAAGGAAAGCAACAATAAAACATGCTCAATATGAAATTTAATTTTACATATTTAAAATTATTAGGTATATGATTGGTATAAAAATGAACATTATTTGTTTGTTATAGTGGACACATTAACTTTGTCCATATGGCTGTCTTTAAATAGAGTGATATATACCCAGAAGGGTCTTGAAATCTGAAATGAGAAAAGAAAAAAACATATCTTCTAAATTACCATTAGCATATATTACAATGACAGGGGAAAATTCTATTTTTAAGGTTGCCAGATATATAGAGGAACTACTGCAGACAGTTCTGACAGCCAACTTTCCTTCGCTCTTCTTAGGAATAGCCTTAACCTCTTAACCTAACGAATATCTAGCATTTGTCGTCCTTTCTTTTTTCTGTTGTCATAATCTAAAAATATGTAATTTAATGTCACATAAACACAAGTCTAATCCAGAATTTCTGTGGCAATATCAAATGTAGCAACTTTTAAATACAGAAAGCTTTTCCCATGGCAATGATTTACTCCTTCAGAATTCCATGTACTTATTCAACAAACATTTATTTAGCATTTATTATGCTTTAGAATAAGGCTGTATATTATATTTCCTGTTTTATTTTATTTTTAACCTTCAGGTTACTCTATTTTTTATTGAGATAAAATTCACATAACATAAAACTTACCATTTTAGACATTTTCAAGTACATAATTCAGTAGATTGTAGTACATTCACAATTTGTGCAATCATCACCACTTTCTTAACTTTAGAACATTTCCATCACTCCAAAAACAAACTTCAAGCCTCCCAATTCCTCTAAACTTCTCTCCTGGCAAACATTACTCTACTTTCTGTCCCTATGGAGTTGGCTATTCCAGATATTTTATATAAATGGAAGCATACAATATGTGGCCTTCTGTGCCTGGCTTTTTTCACTCAGCATAATGTCTTTATGGTTCATCTGTATGTCGCTTGTCAGTACTTCACTCCTTTTTTAAGGTTGACTACTATTCCATTGTATGGATATACCACACAATATTTGTCCATTTATCAGCTGGTAGATATTTGGGTAGTTTCTACTTTTTTGGCTATTATGAACAATGTTGTTATGAACATTCATTTTCAAGTTTTTATGGGAACATGTTTTCAGTTCTCCTGGATATACACCTAGGAGTGGAATTGTTGGGTTATATGGTAATTCTATGTTTAACCTTATGAGGAACTGCTGGACTGTTCTCCACAGTGGCTGCACCATTTTACACATCCTTGACACTACTTGCTGCTGTCCTTTTTTTTTTTCTTTTTTTAAAAATTATAGCCATCCTAGTGTATGTGAAGTGATTTTGATTTGCATTTCTCTAATACTAATGATGTGCAAATATATTCATGTGCTTATTGGCCATTTGTATAATCTGGAGAAACCTCTATTCAAATGCTTTGCTTGTTTTAAAGTTGAGTTACTTGTCTTTTGGTGATGAGTTGTAGAGTTCTTTATATTTTTTGGATAGAATACCCTTATCAGATAACGGATTTACAAATATTTTCTCTCATCCTGTGAGTTAGCTTTTTTACTCTCTTGATAGTATCCTTTGACACACAAACTGCCCTCTGCCCCTTCCTGAGATGGCTCCCTCCTTCATCTGTTTTGCTAGTTGTTTGCGCTCGTTGTCTGTATTTTCTTTGGGAGGTACTAGGAACCAAACCCAGCACCTCCCAAGTGGGAGGCAGATGCTCAATTGCTTGAGCCACATCTACTCCCCACACAAACTTTTAAATTTTGATGAAGTACAATTTAATTTTTTTTTTTTTTTGCTTGTGGTTTTGGTGTCATATTTAAGACAATGTTGCCTAATCAAAGGTCATAAATATTTACACCTATTTTTCCTTCTAAGAGTTTTCTAATTTTAGATCTTACATTTAGATCTTTGAGCCATTTTGAGTTAATTTTTGGAAATGGTGTGAAGTAGGGGCTTTGTTGGGGATTGAGTCATGTCTCCCACAAAAGACATGTTCAAGTCCTAGCCCCCATTCCTGTGGGTGTGAACCCATTTGTAAATAGGACTTTTAAAGATGATTTTAGTTAAGGTGTACCCAAACTGAATGAGGGTGGACCTTAATCCAGTATGGCTGAAGTCCTTATAAGCAAAGGAAATTGAACATAAAGGAGGAAATAAAAAGAGACATATTGCCATGTGATGGAGGGAGAGATTGAATCACCACCAGAAACTGTACAGAGTTTGGAGAAAACATGGCCTACTGATACTCTGATATTGGATTTCTAGCCCACAAAAACTGTGAAACAGGGGAGTGGATGTGGCTCAAGCAGTTGAGCTCCTGTTTCCATATGGGAAGTCCCAGGTTCGGTTCCTGGTGCCTCCTAGAAAAAAACCACGAACAAACAACAAGCAAAACAAATGAAAAAGCCAACTCAGGGGAGCTGATGTGGCTCAGTGGTTGAGTGCTGGCTTCCCACATAAGAGGTCCCAGGTTCAATCCCCAGCCCACAGTACCTAAACAACAACAACAACAAAAAAACTGAAACAATAAACTGTTGTTTAAGCCAACCAGTTTGTGATATTTGTCATAGCAGTCCTGGCAAACTAAGGCAGTTTTCAAATTCATCCTTTTATATGTGGATATCCAGTAGTCCAGCACCATTTGTGGAAAAGACTATTCTTTCCCCATTGAAAGAATGATCTTGGCTTGTAGAAAAACAACTGAACATAAAGGTAGGGTTGTTTTCCCCCACTGAACTCTCAATTCTATTGCATTAGTCTATAGGACTATCTTTATTCTAGTACAATATTATGCTTTCCAGTACATGAACACAGGATATATTTCCATTTATTATGTCTGATTTAAGTTCTTTCAATGATGCTTTTTTGTTTTCAGTGTACAAGGCTTGTATATCCTTGATTAAACATATTCCTAATTATCTTATTTTTCTTGATGCTATTGTAAGTGGAATTGTTTGCTTAAATCATTTTCAGATTATTTATTACAAGTGTATAGAAATACAACTAATTTTTGTGTTCTAATCTTGTATCCTAAAATTTTGCTGCACTCATTTATTAGTTTGAATGGTTTTTTTTGTTGTTGTTGATTCTTTAGGATTGTCTACTATATATATAAGATCATGTCATCTGCAAATAGAGATATTTTTTCTTCTTTCTTTCCAATTTAGATGCTTTTTATTTCTTTTTCTTGCCTAATTGCTCCAGCTAGAACTTCCAGTACAATGTTGAATAGAATTGGGGAGAGTGGACATCCTTGTCTTGTTTCTGATCTTTGGGGAAAAGCATCCTGTCTTTCACCATTAAATATGATAGTAGCCATAGTTTTTTTGGTAGATGCCCATTATTAAGTTGAGGAAGTTTCCTTCTGTTCCTTGTTTTGAGTGTTTTGCATTTTGTCAAATGCTTTTTCTTCATCTCTTGAGATAATCATGTGTTTTTTCCTTTATTAATATGGCTTATTACATTGATTTTTGTACACTGAACTAACCTTTCACTCTTGGGATAAATCCCACTTAGTCATGGTGTATAATCCTTTTAATATATTGCTGGATTCAGTTTGCTAGTAATTTTTTTTTTTGATGATTTTTTACATCTATATTCATAAGGGATCTTATTCTGTAGTTTTCTTTACTTGTGATATCTTTGTCTGGATTTGGTATCAGGCTAATATCGACCTTATACAAAGAGATAAGAAGTGTCCTTCCTTTTTCTATTTTTTTCATAAATTTGTGAATAATTGTTTTTAATTCTTCTTTAAATGTTTGGTAGCATTTACTAGTGTATCCCTCTGGGTTGGGCTTTCTTTTATTGGAAGTTTTTTGATTACTGACTCAGTTTTTTATTTGTTATATGTATATTTAGATTTTCTATTTCTTCTTGAGCCAGTGTAGGAAGTTTATGTGTTTCTAGGAATTTGTCCATTTCATCTATGTTAGCTAATTTATTGACATACAATTATTCATAGTATTCTCTAATAATCGTTTTAATTTCTGTTAGATGGGTGGGTAATAATGTCCCCATTTCCATTCCTGATCTTAGCAATTTGAGTCGTCTCTCTTTTTTTCTTTGTCAGTGTAGATAAAAGTTTGTCAATTTTGTTGACCTTTTTAAAGAAACGATTTTGGCTTTGTTGATTTTCTCTATTATTTTTCAATACTCTATTACATTTATCTTTGTTCTGGCCTTTATTACTTCCTTTCTTCTCCTTGTTTTGAGTTTAGTTAGCTCTTCTTTTTTATAGCTCCTTAAGGTGGAAAGTTAGATTATTGACTTGAGATATTTCCACTTCTTAAATGTAGTGTTTAAAGTTAAATTTCTCTCTGAGCACTGCTTTCAATGCATCTCATATGTTTTGATGTGTTCTGATTTCTTTTTTGTTAATCTCAAAATGTTTTCTAATATTTTTTGTGATTTCTTTTTTTGCCCATTGTTTAAGAGTGTGTTGTTTAACCTACACATATTTGTCAATTTTCAAAATTCCTTGTTTTATTGATTCCTAATTTCATTCCATTGTGGTCAGAGAACTTACTTTGTATGAATTAAATCTTTTAAAATTTATTAGGCTTGTTTTGTGGCCTAATATATGGTCTATCTGGATAATGTTCCATGTGCAGCTGGGAAGAATATGTATTCCACCATTGTTGGCTGGATGTTCCATATAGATCTGCTAAGTCCAATTGGTTTATAGTGCTGTTCAAGTCTTTCATATTCTTTTATTTATTTACTTTTTTTAGGAGGTACTGGGGATTGAACCTGGGACCTCGTACATGGGAAGCAGGTGCTCAACCACTGAGCTACATCCACTCCCCAATGAGAAATGGCCTTTTTGTTCTTTTCATTTGTTTGTTTGTTTTTAGGAGGTACTGGGGATGGAACCCAGGACCTCGTACATGGGAAGCAGGCACTCAACCACTTCAGCTACATCTGCTCCCTTCATATTCCTTTTGACCTTCTGTCTTATTGTTGTATCTACTATTGAAAGTGGGGTATTGAAATCTCCAATTATTATGGTAGAACTGTCTATTTCTCTCCTCAATTTTGTCAGGTTTTGCCTTATGTATTTTGGGGCTCTGTTAGTAGGTATGTATATGTTTAAATTGTTATATCTTCTTGATGGATTGATCCATTTTTCATTATATATTGGTCTTTGTGTCCAACTACAAGTTTGAGTTGTCTCAAATTCTAAGTTCAGGTTTGCAAGGAATATCTTTTTCCATCAATTTAATTTCAACCTATGTGTGTCTTTAAATATAAAGTGTCTTGTAGAAAACATACAGTTGGATCAGCTTTTAAAATCTATTCTGCCAGTCTTTGCCTTTTAATTGGAGAGTTTAGTCCATTTACACTTAATATAATTACTGATAAAGAAGAATTTACTACTCTATTTTACTATTTGTGTTCTCCACATCTTATATTATTTTCTATAATACCTCCATTATTGCCTTCTTTTGTGTTAGATATTTTCTACTGCATTATTTTAATTCTTTTTCATTTCTTTTACTATATATTTTTTAGCATTTTTTGGTAGTATTTGCCTTGGGGATTACAATTAAGATCTTAATTTCTCACAATTTAGTTAAAATTATTACAAAGTTAAGTTCACTAGTATATAAAATCTTTACTCCTATATAGCTCCTTCCTCCCCACCTTATGCAGTTACTGTCACAAATTTCATCTTTATATGCTCTTGGTCCATCAACCTAGGTTCATAATTAATGCTTTATGCAGTTGTCTTTTAAATAAGATAAGGAAAAAGAGAAGCTATAAAAGATTACATTAACGTCGTCTTTTAATTTACCTAGGTGTTTTCCTTTACCAGTGCTCTTTGTTTCTTTATATGGATTCAAGTTGCTGTTTAGTGTCCTTTAATTTCTGCCTGAAAGACTCTAACATTTCTCATTGGGCAGGTTTGTTAGTGATGAACTCCCTCAGCTTTAATCTGGAAATGTCTTAATTTCTCCTTAATTTTTTTTATTAGAAAAACATGTTTACAGAAAAATCATGCAGAAAATACAGAGTTCCCATATACATCTCCCCAACATACACATAATTTCTCTTATTATTAATACTTTGCATTTGTTGGGTACATTTGTTACAATTGATGAAAGCACATTTTTATAATTGTACTATTAACGATAGTCCATGGCTTAACTTAAGGTTCACTGTTTGTGCTATGCAGTGCCATGGATTTCTTTTTTGAAATTTTATTCTAGGAACATATATACAACCTAACAAGACTGGATCTCTTGATGGGGTTGTGGCAAGGTTCTAGGAGCACGTAGGACCAGAAATATTGTTGATGGCATTTTTGATATAATATGCTTCACCTGGTAATATTTTTATTATTATGACTTATCTTTCAGATTTCACTTAAATGTAGCCTTTCTTGATGCCCCAGAAAATTTAGAGCTCCCTGATTCCCAGAGCTCTCGTTACACTTAAAATGATTTAACTGTTGGTTTTCTAAGTATATTGTAAACTCTGTGAGTAAAGAGACCTATATTTCTTTCTTTCTTTTTTTTTAACTTTTTATCTTGAAACATTTTCAAGCTTATAGGACAGTTACAAAAATACAAATCCCATCTAGAGAGCTCTAACATACCCTGATCCCCTCTCCCATCCAGATACCTGGATCCACCATTTTAATATTTTGCAACATTTGATGTATCATTCTACTATCAATCAATCTATCTATGTACCTATCATCCCATTTTCTGAACACTTGAATGTAGATTGTATGCATCATGTTCCTTGAAAAGTAATACTGAATGTATATTTTCTATGCACAAGAATATTCATTTATGTAACCATCTTAAGTGCAGTTACCAAGTTCAAGGAATTTAACATTAATATAAAGCTGTCATAGTCTATATTCAAATTTTTTACATGTCCCAATAATATTCTTTTGAGACTTTTCTCCTTTCTTGCTAGATCTCATCCAGGATCATATATTGCCTTTAATTGTCATTGTCTTTTTCATTGCTCTGTCTTTTAAAAAAATTCAGGGGAGCAGATGTAGCTCAAGTGGTTCAGTGCCTGCTTCCCATGTATGAGGTACTGGATTTGATCCCCGATATCTCCTAAAAACAAACAAATGAAAAAATAAAAAAACCAACTCTCATTGGGGAGCAGATATAGCTCAGTGGTTGAGTGTTTGCTTCCCATGTATGAGGTCCTGGGTTCAATCCCTGGTACCTCCTAAAAAAAATTTTTTTTTTTTAATTCTGGAAACATATATACAACATTAACTTTCCCATGTCAACCACTTCCAAGTAGACCATTCAATGGGATTAATTACAGTCACAACACTGCAGTACCTTCATCACCTAAAACTTTCCCACCTCTCCAAACAGAAATCCTACATACATTATGCATTAACTCCTTATTCCTCCTATCTCCTACTCCTGGCAACCTGTACTCTAATTTCTGTCTCTATAAGCTTCCATATACTCCGATATTTTCTTTGTAGTTACCATGAGGCTTAAATATAACATCCTATAACTATAACAATCTCATATGCTTTGATACCAACTTACCGAGTGGTATACATCAATTATGTCCCCACAACTCTCCGTCCCCCCACCTTTATGTAGTTCTTGTCACAAATTACATGTTTATATATTATGAGTCCCAAAACACTGATTTAACATTACATTTTATGCATTTTACTTTTAGATCCTATAGGAAGTTAAAAGCGGAGTTACAAACCAAAAATACAACAGTACTAGCATTTAAATTTACACTGTTACTCTCACCATTTATTTCTTCATGCCTCTTTGGTCGATTTTCTTCATGCCTCTTTGGTCGATTGTCTAGTGTCCTTTTTTCAACAGGGAAAGGAAAGAAGCCAGTAAAAGGTATTTATCAAGCAAGTTACCACTGTGGGCAACAAGAGCTTAAAACCACTGGGGAACTCTAAGAAAACACTGTAGAATAAATGTCTCCACGCTATCTCTCTGTAGGGTTGAGGGAGCTGGGCATTTATATGCCAACTCCCTTCAGTCCTAAGTTGAAAACTGAGTGGGAGAGGGGGCACATTAATTCCTTACTTCTTTGACCGGCTTCTTTTGATGCAGGTAGGGAAAGCCCTCAGGTAAAGAGATATAGTTGTGGGTGGAGGAAATTTAAGCAGGTTTATACTGAAAACCTGAATACGGACAGGTCACAGGTAGGGGTTGCTGCAAAGGATAATAGTTGTCTTCTTAAGGTTGTTGGGTAATTAAATGAGAGACAGAAAACAAAAACAAAAACACCCCTGGGGTAATGGCTCCTCCCCTTGCCTTGGTATCCCCCACAGCAGGATTCAAGGGAGGCCCTCAGAGCTCCTAGAGCCTCCAACACTCCCCACATCAGCATTGCCAACTTCCTAAAAGGCAGTCTTAAGAAAGGGCATTAATGTAAATGGATTACGTACCTCCACCAAGGGACTTCAGGACTGATTCTGTCAGTTCTACCGACCTCTCTAGAACTTGTATTCCTATAGTTCAAAGTGGTTCCTCATCACTGACTCTCATGCACATGAAAGGCTAACCTTACTCCAGCTCCCGTCTCTCCACCGTGCGCTCTGGAACTCATGGTCTGGTAGCACCAAGAGTGGCTACACCCACCTTATGATATTGGATTCCTAAAAGCTGGTAGTCATTTGAGTTAAGAGGGCATCTTTTAAGGTTTTTGAGAATAGTGACACAGTCCAATCTTTGGGAAGATTTTGGTGTACAGGATCGATTGGGAGTGGAAAGGAAAGAAGGAAAGACACTGTGTACGTGCTGTGTACGTGTGTTTACAACTATCCATTTTGAGGGCCTGACTTGGACTGAAGATCATTAAGAGTAAATGAAGGGATGGATAAGAAAGGGGCAAAGCGAGGTGTCTCATAATAAAAACAAGCAACTGCCTGATGTCAGAAAACCCGTGTCCCCGTGTAAGCTGCCTCGGCCAGCTTTGCTATGTTCCTCTAGTCCTTTCCTGTGTGTAAGACGGGAATGGCATTACCTCGCAGGATTACAGCGGAGAGTGAGGGGACAGCGCCCGCAGCACGGTCAGCACCCTGTCTGCAGGATAAGCGCGCCAACCTGTTTTCTCCTGTATTAAGGGAAAGGTGGAGGGTGGGGTGGAGGGGAGGATACTAGCCTCATTCCCGGGGTTGCAGTGAGTAGCGATGCTAAATTCCCGGCACGTAGTAGGCACCCAACAGCAGTCTACCGCCTACCCTCGCCCTAACACTCGGGAAGACCCCGCGGAAACAGCTTCCAAAGCGAGCACTCGCGACTGGAATCCCAGGCGGCACTCCGCGCACCCTCCTGCGGCGCGCTGTTGCCAGGGCTCGGGAGCCGCCCCGCTACAGTGCGAGCCAATGGCGGCGCGGCCCGGGCACCACCCAGCTCCAAGTCTGGCCAATGGCGGCGTAGCCCAGACGCCCTGGTCCCGAGCGGACCAGTAGCGGCGCGGCCCGGCGCGGGAGCCGCCCCCAGCCGGGCGGGGAGCCTGGGCGGCTACCCCGGACTCCGCCCCGCTCCCCTCTGACCCGGTGTCTCGTCTCTCCGTCTTCCTGTTCCAAACCACGTGGACACACCGGGGGCTGTGGGGTGCGGGACCGAGCTAGGGCCGCCACCGCCGCTGTTCTCTGTCGCCGCTGCGGCGGCGACCTCCGCTCCGGTCCGAAGCCGCCGCGCCCGGGCCGCTTGCTCCCCTGCGGAGCGCGCGCACATGGCAACCCAGGCGCACTCCCTCAGCTACGTGGGTTGCAACTTCTTGCGCCAGCGTTTGGTTCTGTCCACTCTGAGCGGGCACCCTGTCAAGATCCGAAAGATTCGGGCCAGAGACGACAACCCGGGCCTCCGAGGTAGCTTGGGGCGGGCCGGCGCGAGGCCAAGGGGAGACGGGACTGATGCCTTGGGGGCTGGCGCGCTGGGGGCCTCCGGGTCCCGCGGGCGCGTTGGGTAGGGCGGGCGGCGCGTAGCGCCCACCCCACACCGGAACGTGCGGGTGGCGGGGGGTAGGCAGGGTCGTCCCTGTAGGGAAGAGCTCAGCCGCGCGCCGCACGCTTGGCGTCTTCGGGGCTCTGATAGTAAACAGCTACACGTTTTCCAGCTTTACGTGTTGCAGCAAATCACTTCCTTTCAGTCTCTCTTGGTCCCGCCATAAACCTCTCAAAGGAGAAAAACAGTTGGACCGAAATGTGGTGAGTGGGCCGATGTAAAGATGGAGAGATTTGGGGAGAAAAGTACCACTGGTTGATTTCCTGCCCTGTCCCGAAACAGGTTTCTAAAGCAGCTGCCCCTTAGACACTGGCTCTCCCTGTTGCCATGATTTCTCTGATGCCCTCGCACTTCCCCTTGGGTGTGAATTAAACAGTTTAAATTTTTTGTTTGTTTGTTTTCAGCTCAGACTGATTGATGTGCCTAATAGAGGAGCGTTGAGATAGATTTTTAACAGTCACGGGCCCAGTTTCCTTGACTTTTGGAAAGGGTTGGTGGCAAGCGCCAAACTACAGGCTTCCAAGCCCACTTTTTGCCCCGCAAAGGTAGAGGTTAAAAATAGGCCCCATTTAAAGCTACATCACATTAAATGGCACCGGTTTTCAACGGGTCCTCTGAAATAAGGCACATGCATTTAAAAGCTTCTGTCTGGTTATCCCAAATTGGAAGAGTCCTTTAAAGAAAGACAAAACCTGTCTGCTGATTGAAGGAGAGAGTTGTGGTTGGTCCTGGTGGATTCCTGGGTCGTGCTGATGTATTTTGTATTGGCTCCTGTATTAGGTGGCCAGCCCATTTCATCATCTATATGAATGCATTTTCTGGACAGCTCCATTTCTGCCACTCTTGAATGGCGGTTGGTTGTATGCAAGGGGGAAAATGCCATGTCATTGATGGAGATGAAGTTTAGGAAGGAAAGAACCAGAAGACCTTACTTACTGTGGAGAGGAACTGGGTGACAGCAGGAAAGACATGTGTTGGTACATGGTTCCTGTCCTTTCTCTACTGTTCAGAAACACTGAGCAAGTAAAGGAGAGACCACTGAGATGGTTTGTGCCAGGTGCTCGTCCCCTAAACATCTGTTGTACTTATTTTGAGTCTGCCCCTTGGGCAAAGCAATTCCTTGATGGCTTTATTCTGTGGCATTCACAGGCAACTCTCCATCTCACCCCTAGATTAGCACAGAGAACTTGCCACTAGCTGGAGTTAAGAAGACAGATTTTCTGTGAACACTGATCATAGCTTTTTTCTGAGTAAAAGTGCTTTAGTCTGGAGACTTGGGATTTCTAACAAATATAGTGCACATAAGATAGCAATTTGGTGTTTTTCCCTTGACAGATGGCCTAAACTTATTTAATATCCCCAAGGATACTTCCCTCTCTGCCCCCTCTTCAGTTTGTGAGCATCTCCTCCCTTCTGCACACACACGTTTCTGTTTCTTCCAAGAACAGGGCTTGGCCACTTGGCAATTGCCTGAAAGGGTAGCAGATTGTTACCTGGGAGACTTAATACTGGTTAGCATGTGTGCTGCTGGTATTTTATGGAGAGCACTAGTGTAGAGCAGTATTTGCCTTATTTCATTAATATTCCAGGAAAAAAGAGACTTCCTTGTGCTGGCTTCCAGCCCTCAGAAACCTTGTAGCTGTTTGCTTAATTTCTTATAGAATAGGAAACTGAGATATATGTACCACATACCAGCATTCATAGACATGTATATTATACTCTACATGTGTATAAGTGCACATATATGCACATATGCACATACATAGGCATAAATGCACATAACCTCTGAGACATGATTCATGTTACAGTCAAGTGAGTCCTTGGTAGCTTGATTTAAGATGTAGGCAGAGTTGTGTTGCGGGTCATCTATCCTTTTCTGCCTCTTCCTGATTCAGATTTTGAGTTGGAAAAAACTCAGAACATATCTGATAAAAATCCAGTTCAAATGCAAGAATCCCATCTCCTGAAGATCCTTGCTTAAATATCCCTTGTGTTGTAGGCTTTGGAAAGTAGGAGTGGGTGCAAGAGGCCTTCTGCCTCAGTCACAGTTACTCAGTGAGAAAAAAGTTTTTTTTTTGTTTTTTTTTTAAAGATTTTATTTATTTATCCCCCTCTTGTTGCTTGTGCTCACTGGGTCAGCCAACCACGCCGCGCGGGCGGGCTTGCCTTCACCAGGAGGCCCCGGGAACCGAACCCGGGGCCTCCCATATGGTAAACGGGAGCCCTACTGATTGAGCCACAGCCGCTTCCCAGAAAAAGTTTTTTGAGCCCCAGTTATGTTCAAGGCTTGAGGTGTAAAAGTGAGAAATTGGTTGCCCTCACTCTCAAGGACCTTTCCATCTAGGAAGAGCTTGAGTAACTTGAGGTAGTAAACTTCAAGAAGAAACTTCCTGGAAGTTATGAAAGAAGACTTTCTGGATCTGCCTCTGATCTGGACAGATGGGATTGGGGTGATTGCTGTGAGAATTATTGTTGGTGAAAGAAACAGTTCAGTTTGTGAAAGAAAAAGTTTTTAATTATGTTGAGGTAAAATCCTTAATTTGTTATGGTCATAGTAGCCTGGTAGTTAAGAGCTTGGACTCAGAGTTAGACCTGGGTTTGAGTCCTGTTCTGCCTTTTGCTATTAGTTCTTGGACCTTGGGTAAATTCTTTAACACTTTGAGTTTCATTTTTTTCATCTGTAAAATGGTACACATACTACCTACCTCATAGGATTATTATGAGGATTAAATGAAAGAGTACTTGAAAGATAGGAAGAATAAATGCTAGCTGGTTTTATTATTATGTGCTTCTACACAGTGGTTGTAGTTCTGCTCCCTAGCACCCCAAATCTGTTCCTGCTTCTATGTGGAAACCCTTCAGATATTTAAAGAGAATTACGCTTTCTCTTTATGTTTCCTTTTTGTCTAAAGGTTTACTCTAAGGTGATGGTTTCCAGATTTCTGTGTGTTGTGTGTATAATGTAGTGATTCTTAACCTGGAGATGATTTGCTCCCCACAGGAAATTTGGCATTTCTAGAGATGTTTTTGGTTGTTACAGCTGAGAGATGCTACTGGCATCTAATGGATAGAGCCCTGGGATACTGCTAAACATCCTCCAGTGCATAGGAGAACCCCCCCCCCTCCAATGAATTATTATCCCACCCAAGATGTCAGTAGTAGGAAAGTTGAGAAACTCTTGTCTAATGGACTTGACTTTAAGCTTTTTCTTTTCCTCATATCCAATGCAGAGGGATTGTAAATAATGAGAAGAATTTGCACCGCAAATAAAGATGCTCCATTTCCTGAAATGATTTTTATAGTGATATAGTCACATGCCTAATTTATGCCTCACTCTTGAGAAGCATGAACAATTATGTTGTCTCATACTCATCCAGTCAGTGAGGGGGAGTAAGTATTTTTGTTGCTGTTTTAAGCCAAGCCATAATTAGCCAAGGTACGCTGGTGATGTTGACCATCCTGTCAGTGACAGAGTTGGAAAGAGAATGCAGCCAACTGTAGCCTGGAGGCCTGTTTTTTTCCCCCACTAACTGATGATGACTTTGGGTGTTCCTTGCCAGTATTGTAAAGCATCTGCCCAAAGTGCCTCTGTCTCTGGATTTCACAAGGGCTGTATCTTGCAGATTTTACTTGATACAACGATTTCTGGTTAAGGTGAGGACCAAATGGAAAAGAATTCCGCCAAAATGATAAATTTTTAAAAGATTTATTTTTATTTATTTATTTCTCCCCACCCCTCATTATTTGTGCTCACTGTCTGCTCTCTGTGTCTGTTCATTGTGTGTTCTCTGTGTCTGCTCGTCTTCTTTTTAGGGAACCAAACCTGGGACCTTCCATGTGGTAGGCAGGAGCCCAACTGCTTGAGCCACATCCGCTTCCCAAACTTTTTTTTTTTTTTTTTTTTGAGGTACCTTTTGAGGTACTGGGAGTTGGGGGCTGAACCTGGGTCCTTATATGTGGGAAGCTGGTGCTCAACCACTGGCCACATTGGCTCCCCAAAATGATAATTGTTTAAAGTGGGGATAGTAGAAATGGTGGACTTGGCCATTTGCACTGGTTTAGGAGTTAGGAAATTAGACTGCTCCTACCCAAGATCCTGCGCAGGTCATATGTCTAAGCCTCAGTGTCTTCTTTGAAATGAGAGTAAAGTTATTTGGTCCCATGGGAGTGCTGCACATGGCTTAAATAGATAAGATTATGAAAATGGAGGGATGTGTGAAGTTTTGTCAAAAGAATCCTTTAAAATACTCTGAGGAAACATGCTATGTGGAGGTCCTTTGATAGGTAAAGCATCTTTTGGTAAACGTGTATTGTTTTGGAGATAAATCTGGCTGTTCATAACTGGGATTTTCTAAAAATATATGTACCTGTATTTTATTTTAGCATGGTCTGGGTCTTAGAATTGTTAATAGACTACTGGATATATAGGAGGGACCAGATGACTGTAAACTGGTAAGCATAGATGGAGTATTGTCTTTTTGAGTAGGAAACTGCCTTCTTATGACTGCCCCAGACAAGACTCATCAACTCATTCCTTTTTCCAGTTCTGCTGTTACTTGAAAGTTGTAAAAATGCTATTCCAGATGGAACTATCACTACTATCTTCTTTTTTAATTAAACATTTTATTTTGAGGTATTGGTAGATTCATATGCAGTTATAATAAATAATAGGGAAAGATTCTGACTACATTTTACCTTGTTTCCCTCGATGGTAACATCTTGTAAAATTATAGTACAATATCACAATCAGGACATTGGCACAGTCAAAATTTAGAACATTTCCATAACCACAGCATCCATCACTGTGCTCTTTTATAGCCATGCCTCATTCCCCACCCCCGTCCCTTTCCTTAATTCCCAACAGCCACTAATTTGTTCTCCATTTTTTAAATTTTGTTATTTCAAGAATGTTATAAATAGAATCATATAGTATGTAACCTTTTGGGATTGACTTTTTTATACTCTACATAATTCTCTGGAGATTCACTCAGGTTGTTGTGTTTATCAGCTTTTAATTGCTGCGTAGTATTCCATGTATGAATGTACCACCTCACCTGTTCAAGGACATCTGGGTTTTCAGTTTTGTGTTGTTATGAATAAGGCTGAAAAAAAAATTCATGTATAGGTTTTTGTGTGAACATAAGTCTTCATTTCTCTGGCATAAATGCCCAGTGGTACAATTGCTGCATTATATGGTATTTGTATGTTTAGTTTTTGAAAAGCTGCCAAACAATTTTCCAGAGTGACTGTACCATTTTATATTCCTATCAGGAATATATGAGTGCTCCAGTTTTCTACATCCTCACCAGCATTGCCATTTTTTTTTATTTTTTTTAAAGATTTTATTTATTTATTCACCTATCCCCCCCTTGCTGCTCGTGCTCGCCGGGTCAGCCAACCACGCCGTGCAGGCGGGCCTGCCCCCACCGGGAGGCCCCGGGAACCAAACCCGGGGCCTCCCATATGGTAAACGGGAGCCCCACTGATTGAGCCACAGCCACCTCCCTAGCATTGCCATTTTGATAGGTATGTAGTGATTTCTCATTGTGGTTTTCATTTGCATTTTCCTTATGGCTAATGATATTGAATATCTTTCTGTGTGTTTATTTGTTATTTGTATAGCATCTGCCATGAAATGTCTCTCCAATTTTGCCCCTTTCTAATAGGATTGTTTTGTTTTGGTTTACTGTTGAATTTTCAGAGTTATCTTACATATTCTAGATACTAGTTATTTGTCAGATATGTGGTTTACTAGTACTTCTCTTCACTCTTTAGCTTGTCTTTTCATCCACTTTACATCTTCTTTGTAGAGGAACAGATTTTAATTTAGATGAAGTAGAATTTATCAACTTTTCCTTTTATGTATCAGTTTTTTGGTGTCAAGTCTCAGAACTCTTTGCCTAGGTTTAGAACCTGAAGACTTTCTCCTATGCTTATTTTTCCTAAAAGTTTTATAGTTGTACATTTTATATTTAAGTTAATTTTTGTATAAGGGTAAGCCTTGTGTCAAGGTTCATTTTTTTTTGCCTATGGATGTCTAATTGCTCAAGGACTATTTGTTGAAAAGGCTGTCCTTCCTTTTCAAAAACCAGTTGGACATATTTGTATGGATTTCTTTCTGGGTTTTCTATTCTGTTCCACTGATCTATATGTTGCTTCCTTTGCAAATATCAAGTAGTCTTGATTACTGTAGCTACATAAATCTGGAAAATTGGGTAGACTGAGTCCTTCAATTTCCTAATTCTTTTTTCAAAATTGTTTTAGCTATTGTCGATCTTTTGCCTTTCCATATAAATTTTAGAATAATCTTGTTTATAGCTACAAAAACAAATCATGCTGAGATTTTGATAGGAATTATATTAAACATATGTCAATTTGGGGAGAATTAACATCTTTACTCTATTGAGTCTTCCATTTCATAAACATGGTATATCTCTCCATTTATTTAGATGGTCTTTGATTTCTTTCACCATCTTTGTGTAGTTTTCAGCATATATCCCTGTACTACATGTTTTGTTAGATTTATATGTATTTCTCTTTTTTTAATAATTGTAAATGGTATAATATTTTAAATTTCAGTTTCCACATATTCATTGGTACTATATAGAAATACAATTAAAAAATAATAATTTGTCTTCTATCCTGCTACATTGCTGAATTTTCTTCTTGGTATTAGGAGGGTTTTTTGTAGATTTTTTTGGATTTTCTATGTAAACAAACATATAATCCACAAATAGGAGCAGTTTTATCTCTTCCTTTCTGACCTGTATTCTTGTTTTTCCCTTTTTGGCGTATTGCACTGACTTAAAACATTCAGCACTATGTTAAATAAGATGGTGAGAGCAGACATCCTTGCCTTGTTATATATCTTAGGGGAGAAGCATTTAATCTTTTACCCCTAAGTATAATGCTAATATTTTACCATAAAGTATGTTTTTTGTCAACTTGAGGAAGTTCCCTTCTATTCCTGTTTTTTCTGAGAGTGTTTTTTTTTTTTTTTTTTTTTTTTAATTTACCAGGAGGTCCCGGGGATCGAACCCAGGTCCCTCCATATGGGAGACGGACGCCCAACCAGTTGAGCCACATCCGCCTCCCTTTTTTTTTTTTTTTTTAAATCATGAATGGTTGTTGAGTTTTTTCCAGTACTTTTTCAGTTGATGTGATCAGGTGATTTTTCCTCGTTAGTCTGTTAATTTGGTGGATAACACTGGTTGACTTTTGAGTATTGAAACAGCCTTATAAAATTCCTGGAATAAATCCCACTTGACCATGGTTTATAGTTCTTTTTATATGTTGCTGAATTTTTTGGCTAATATTTTGTTAAGGATATTTGCATCTATACTTGTGAGGAATATTGGTCTGTAGTTTTCTTTTTTTTTAATACTTAGTCTGTTTTTGATATCATGATCATACCAGCTTCATAAAAAGAGTAGGGAAGTGTTTCTTCCTCCTCTTCTGGAGGAGACTGTATAGAAGTGGTTCTTCTTTTTTTTTTTGTTTCAGGTAGTTTCCGGGATTGAACCTGGGACCTCATACATGGAAAGCAGGCACTCTGCTCTCACTGAGCTATACCTGCTCTCAAAAATGTATCAATATTGGGTCATGGATTTAAAAAAATTTTTTTTAAAGGAGGTACTGGGGATTGAACACAGGACCTTGTACGTGTAAAGCAAGGGCTCAACCACTGAACTACACCCACTCCCTTTGTTCTTCCTTAAACATTTGGTAGAATTATCCAGTGTAACCATTTGAGCCTAGAGATTTCTTATGGGGGAGTTTTAAAATTAGGCATTCAGGGGGTGGATGTGGCTCAAATGGTTGGGCGTCTGTCTGCCATATGGAAGGACCTGGGTTCGATCCCCGGGACCTCCCGGTAAAATTAAATATATATATATAGAAGGCGCATGGGCTGCCAGGCTCTGTGTGCCGTTGAGCCACCAGGTCCCGGGAGCCATGCAGCAAGATGATGACGTAACAGGAGAGAGATGCAGGGGAGAGACAAAACGAGATGCTCCGAAAGCGCCGAAAGCCAGGAACTGGGGTGGCGCAGGCGGCAGAACACTTCTCTCCTACATCGCAGGTCTTCAGGATCGAATCCTGCTGAAGACTGGAGGAGGAGGATGAGAAGAGATGGCAGGAAACAGACACACAGAATTGCCGAGCAAATGGACGCAAAATATCAAATGGGGAAGGGGGGGTTAAAAATGGATAAAGTAAATAAATAAATCTTTAAAAATAAAATAAAATAAAATAAAAAATAAAATAAAATTAGGCATTCAATTTCCTGAGTAGGGCTATTGTATTGTCTGTTTCATATTGGTTGAGTTTTGATAAGTTGTGTTTTTTGAGGAGGTGATCCATTTCATCTAAATTGTCAAATTTATGTGTACAGAGATGTTCAAAATATTACCTTATTACCCTTTTGCTATCTGTAGTATCTATAGTGATATTCCCAGTTTCATTCCTGATATTGGTAATTTTTGACTCCTCTTTTTTTTTTCCCTTATCAGTTTTTCTAGGATTTTGTCAATTTTATAGATCTTTTCAAAGAGCCAGCCCTTTGTTCTATGTATTTTTATTTTATTCAAGACTTCCTTTTAACCTATTCACTATTTATAAGTGTAGTTCCAAAATCTTGGTTGCTAATCTTATATTTCTGCTCTCAATTTCTAGTTTGATTCCATTTCACTTTCCAGAAAACTCTTTGTAGTAATTTTTTAAAAAGAATATTGTATGATTTCAATTCTTTTAAATTTGTTGAGGTTTTTTTTTTTTTTTAATAGCCCAGCATCTGATTTGTCCTGGGATATATTCGATGGGCATTTGGTATATGTTCTGTTGTTGTTGCATGGAGTGTTCTGTAAATGTTATGTCTATCCTTAGTTGGTTTTGTAGAGTAGTTCTATATCCTTGCTACTTTTCTGTCTAGTTCTATTAATGGTTGAGAGGGAGGGCATAGGTGTCTCCAACCTATAACTGTGAATTTGTCCGTTTCTCCTCGTAGTATTATCATTTTTCAAAAAAAATCTGTTTTGCTTAATATATTTTGCAGCTCTGTTGTTTGGTACATTTAGAATTGTTATGTCTTCTTGGTAGAGTGACCCTTTTATTATTATATAATGTCCCTCTCTGTTTTCTTTCCTGTGAAGTCTACTCTCTTTGATAATAATATAGCCACTCTTGCTTTCTTTTGTTAATATTTGCATGATTTGTTTCTCCAATACTTTACTTTCAGCATGTCTGTATTTTCATATTTGAAGTGAGTTTCCTATACAAAGCATATAGTTGAGTCATGTAATCCACCCTGACAGTGTCTTTCAGTTTGTCTATTTAGCAAATATACTTAATATAATTTTGATAACTTAGGGCTTAAGTCTGCTGTTTTATTTTATTTTTTTCATTTCTCTGTTTTTTCCTTCCTGTGGGTTAATTGAACATAGTTTAGAATTTCATTTTAAAAAATCTATTTGTAGTGATTTTTTAAAAGAATATTATAATTGTACTAACTGTAGTCCATAGTTTACATTAGGGTTCACTGTGTTATCCAGTCCTATGGTTTTTAAAATTTTTACTCTAATAATATATATACAAACTAGAATTTCCCCTATTAACATTCAATTATATAATTCATTGGCGTGCTACCATTACCAGCCGGCCATTACCAAAACAATTCTAGCTCTCCAAACAGAAATTCTGTACCAATTACCAGTTAAGCATTAACTCTCCATGCCTCGACCCCTTGTAACAAGTATTCTAGTTTGTGATTCTATGAATTTGCTTATTCAAATTATTTCATAATCAGTGAGATATTATATTGCCCTTTTGTGTCTGGCTTATTTCACTCAGCATGATGTCTTCAAGGTTCATCCATGGATCAGAAATTCATTCCTTTTCCAACCAAATAATATACCATTGTATGTATATAGCCACATTTTGTTTATCTAGTCATCTGTTGGTGGGCATTTGGGTTGCTTCCATCGTTTGGCAATTGTGAATAATGCTGCTGTGAACATCTGTGTGAAAATATCTGCTTGAGTCCCAGCTTCAGATTTTTTTAAGAATATACCTAGAAATGGGATTGCCAGGTCATATGGTAATTCTATACTTAACTTTTTGGGGAAATGCCAAGCTGTTGTCCAGAGCAGGTGCATCATTTTACATTGCTACCAACAATGAATGTATGTTCCTATTTCTCCACATTTTAGCACTTCTAATTTTCTGGGGTTTTGTTTTTGTTTTTGTTTTTTTCCTGGTAGTAGCCATTCCAGTGGGTGTGAAGTGGTATCTCATTGATTTTGATTTCATTTCCTTAATGGCTAATGGTGTTGTGTATCTTTTGACGTACTTCTTGGCCATTTGTATATCTTCTTTGGAGAAATGTTTATTCAAGTATTTTGCCCACTTTTTAATTTTTTTATTTTTAAGGAGGTACTGGAAATTGAACCCAGGACCTCATACATGGGAAGCAGGCGCTTAACCACTGGGCTATGTCTACTCCCCAATGAGAATTGGGGTTTTCTGGTTTGTTTGTTGTTTTGTTTTGTTTTGTTTTTAGGAGGTACCAGGGATTGAACCCGTGATCGCGTACATGGGAAGTAGGTCCTCAATCCCTTGAGCTACATCCGCTACCCTACAATGCTGTTTTGATCACTGAAGCTTTGTAATAGCTTTTAAGATATTTTTGGCTATTCAGGGCCCCTTTCCCATCCAACTAAATTTGATAATTGACTATTCTATTTCTATAGAGTGGGCTTTTGGATTTTTGATTGGGATTGCATTGAATGTAAGTCAATTTGTGTAGAATTGACATCTTGATATTTTTCCCCCCTGAGATGGCTCCCTCATCTGTTTGCTTGTTGTTGTATTTTTCCTCATTGTTTTTGCTCGTTGTCTGCTTGTTGTCTTTGCTTGTTGTTTTTTGCTCATTGTCTGATTGTTTTTTCTTTAGGAGGCACTGGAACTGAATCTGGGACCTCCCATTTGGGAGGTGGGTGCTCAATTGCTTAAGTCACATCCGGTCCCAGAATTGACATCTTAATGATATTCAGTCTTCCAATCCATGAACCCAGAATATCCTTTCATTTGTTTAGGTCTTTGATTTCTTTTAGTAATGCTTTGTAGTTTTTTGAGTATAGGTCTTTTACACCCTTGGTTAAATTAATTCCTAGATACTTGATTCTTTTAGTTACTATTGTAAATGAATTTTTTTTTCTTGATTTCCTCCTCAGATTGGTCATTACTAGTGTATGACTAGTGTATGTACACTGCTGACTTTTGAGTGTTCATCTTGTATACTGCCAGTTTGCGGATCTCATTTATTAGCTCTAGTAGCTTTGTGTAGATATTTTGGAATTTCCTAAATATAGGATCATATCATCTGTGAATAGTGAGAGTCTTACTTCTTCTTTTCCAATTTGGATGCCTTCTATTTCATTTTCTTGCCTAATTCTTCTACCTAGAATTTCTAACACAGTGTTGAAAAACAGTGGTGACAATGGGCATCCTTATCTTATTTCTGATCTTAGAGGGAAAGTTTTCAGCCTTTCCCCATTCAGTATGATGATGGATGTGGGTATTTCACATATGCCCTGTATCATGTTGAGGAAGTTCCTTCTATCCGTATCTTTTGAAGTGTTTCTTGATAGAAATTTTCTTTATAGAAAGGATGCTGGATTTTTTGTCACATGCATTTTTTTGCATTTATCAAAATGATCATGTGGTTTTCTCCCTTTGATTTGTTAATGTTGTATATTACACTGATTGAAATTCCTGTGTTAGGCCACCCTTGAATACCAGGAATAAAACACACTTGGTTATGGTGTATAATTCTTTTAGTGCCGTTGGATTCAATTTTCAAGTATTTTGTTGAGAATTTTTGCATCCTGTATTCATTAGAGAGATTAGTATGTAATTTTTTTTTTTTCTTGTAGTATCTTTTTCTGGCTTTGGTATTAGGGTGATGTTGGCTTCATAAAATGAAGTCGTTTTCCCTCCTCTTTCACCTTTTTTGGAAGAGTTTGAGCAGGATTGGTATTAATTATTCTCAAAATGATTGGTAGAGGGAAGCGGCTGTGGCTCAATCAGTGGGGCTCCCGTTTACCATATGGGAGGCCCCGGGTTTGGTTCCCGGGGCCTCCTGGTGGGGGCGGGCCCGCCCGTGCGGCATGGTTGGCTGGCCCAGCGAGCACGGGCAGCAGGGGGGGGGATAAATGAATAAATAAATAAAATCTTTAAAAAAAAAAAAGATTGGTAGAATTCACCAGTCACATTTACTCTTTTGCATGTGGATATGCAATTTTACCAGCAACATTTGTTGAGACGATTCTTTCCCCATTGAGTATACTTGACACCCTTACTCGAAATCTGTTGGCCATGAATGTGAGCATTTATTTCTGAACTCACAGTTCAATTCCATTAGTCTATATATCTATTTTTGTGACTGTATCACACAGTTTAGTAATAAATTTTAAAATAGGGAAGTGATCTCTTCAACTTTGTTCTTCTTATTCAAGATGGCTTTGGTTATTTGTGTCCCTTTATGCATTCATATACATTTGATGATTGACTTTTCCATTTCTGTAAAGAAGGCTGTTGGAATTTGATTGAGATTGTGTTGAATTTTTAAATTGCTTTGGGTAGGGAGCAGATGTGGCTCAAGTGGTTGAGTGCCTGCTTGCCATATGGGAGGTCCTGGGTTCAATCTCCAGCCCTGGTACCTCAAAAAAAATTGCTTTGGGTAGAATTGACATCTTAACTGTATTTGCTCTTCCAACCCATGAAAACAGAATGGCTTTCCCTTTATTTAGGACTTCGATGTTTTTTTAGCAATGTTTCTTTGTTTGTTTGTTTTTGAGGTACCAGAGCTGGAAATTGAACCTGGGACCTTGTATGTGGGAAGCTGGCGCTCAATCACTTAGTCAGATCGGCTCACTTAAGTTGTTTTTTTTGTTTCTTTTGCTTGTTTGTTTGTTTGGTTGTTATTTAGGCACTGGGGACTGAACCTGGGACCTCCCATGTGGGAAGCAGGTGCTCAACTGCTTGAGCCACATTTGCTCCCAGCAATGTTTTTTTTTTTTTTTTCCTTTTTAAAAATTCTACTTTTAGTGATGTTTTGTAGTTTTCTATATATAAGTCCTTAACATCCTTGAATAGATTTACTCCTAGGTATTTGATTCTTTTAGTTGTTAGTATAAATAGAATTTAGTTCCTGTTTTCCTTTTCAGATTTTTCATTATTCATGTATAGAAAAACTAATGAATTTTGCATGTTGATCTTGTACCTTGTGACTTTTCTTGATTTGTTTATTAGTTCTAAGAACTTTGTTGTGGATATTTCAGGATTTTCTGTATATACAGGACCATATCATCTGCAACTAGGGAAAGTTTTACATCTTTCTTTCCAGTCAAGTTGCCTTTTATTTCTTTTTCTTGCCTAACTGCTTTGGATAGAATTTCCAGTACAGTACTGCATAACAGTCATGACAATGTGTATCCTTGTCTTGTTCCTGATCTTCGGAGGAAAGCTTTCAGTCTTTCACCATTGAGTATAATATTGGCTTTGGGCTTTTCATATATGCCTTTTATCATGTTGAGGTGTTTTCCTTCTATCCCTAGTTTTCTAAGTATTTTAGCAAGTAGAGATGCTAGATTTTGTCAGATGCCTTTTTTGCATTAGGATAAGCATGTGTTTTGTTTCCTTTGTTCTATTAATGTCAATTAATAGATGGCAATTACATTAATTGATTTTCTTACATTGAATCACCCTTAAGTACCCGGGACGTAGCAGTTTTATATTGTTTATGAACTCCAAAAATAGTTATTGGATTATGTTTGTAAATCGGTCTGTCAGAGGTTTCACTTTTACTTGATTAAATTATGATTAGGGCTTTGACTGGGCCATGTCAGTAGGGCGTTAAGTGTCCACCCCTTGGTGGGCGGGGACTTACAGATAAAAGACATGGCAAAGGACAGAGTTGGGAGTTTTGATCCTGGAGCCCAGGAAGTAAACACGCAGGAGAAGCAGATACTTGAGGAAAGAGAGAAGGTTCGGTTAGACATGGCAGAGGCCCCAGGAAGAGAGAAGAGCTGTTCACCTGAGAGTTTACAGCTGACTCTGAGGAGAGAGGAGAGTAGCTGAGCCCGGAGTGAATCGAGCCCCGGGGAGAGAGACAAGACTTATCCCGGCCTACAGCTTATATTGGAAGAATCTGGGACCATGGAACCTTAAATAGGAAGGCTGAATGTCGGCAGCCATCTTGCTCCAACATGTGGCAACAGATTTTGCTGAGGGAAGTAACTGATGCTTTATGCCCTGGTAACTGTAAGCTTCTACCCCAAATAAACAACCTTTATAAAAGCCAACAGATTTCTGGTGTTTTGCATCAGAATCCCTTTGGCTAACTAATATAGGGAATAAATCCACTTCATCACGGTGTGTGGTAATTTGTTACGGATTTTAGCGTCTATGTTCATAAGTGATATCAATCTTTTATTTTGTTTCTTGTATCTATGTTTAGCTTTGGTATTAAGGTGATGTTGCTGTCATAGAATGAGTTAGGAAGTGTTCCTTCCTCTTCAATTTTTTGGGAGAGTTTGAGCAATGTTGGTGTTAATTCTTCTTGGAATGTTTGGTGAAATTCACCACTGAAACCATTTAGTACTGGGCTTTTTTTTTTTTTTTTTTGCGGGGGCGAGGTGGGGCGGGGAGAGTGTGTGTTGATGACTCATTCAATCTCTTAGCCTGTTACTGGTTTGTTGAGAGCGTCTATTTCTTCTTGAAGTTTGTGCTTCTAGGAATTTGTCCATTTCATCTAGATTATCTAATTTTTTGGCAAACAGTTGTTTATAATATCCTCTTATGATCCTTTTAATTTCTGTTAGGCTAGTATTAGTATCCCCTTTTCATTTGTGATTTTAGGTTTTTTTTTTTTTTTAAAGATTTTATTTATTTCTTCATTTATCCCCCCCTTGCTGCTTGTGCTCGCTGGGTCAGCTAACCACGCCGTGCGGGCGGGCTTGCCTTCACCAGGAGGCCCCGGGAACCGAACCCGGGGCCTCCCATATGGTAAACGGGAGCCCTACTGATTGAGCCACAGCCGCTTCCCTGATTTTAGTTTTTTGATTTCTGATTATTGTTAGTGCTAGCTAAAGGTTTGATGATTTTGCTGCCCTTTTCAAAGAACCAACCTTTGGTTTTGTTGGTTCTATTGGCTTTCTTAAATTATTATTATTTTTTAACTCTGTATTTCATATATCTCTATCCTAATCTTGGTTATTTCCTTCCTTCTGCTTGCTTTGGGGTTCATTTGATCTTCTTTTTCTAGGCATGCCAGTTGTGAGTTTAGGTCTCTGATTTGAGATCTTTCTTTTAATGTAAGCGTTTAGAGCTATACGTTTCCCTCTCATCATTGCCCATGCTGCGTTCCATAAGTTTTGGTATGTTGTATACTCATTTTCATTTGCCTCAAAATATTTCCTCATTTCCCTGTGATTTCTACTTTGATGCACTGATTGCTTAGGAGTGTGTTACTTGCCACATTTGTTAATTTTTCAGTTTTCTCTGTTATTGATTTCCGTCTTCATT
The DNA here is from genome assembly GCA_026826555.1 of Tolypeutes matacus. NCBI lineage: Eukaryota > Metazoa > Chordata > Mammalia > Cingulata > Chlamyphoridae > Tolypeutes > Tolypeutes matacus. The sequence goes on along the minus strand of JAKSZT010053764.1, from coordinate 17,311,444 downwards.
CCATTGTGGTCAGAGAAAATACATTGTGTGATTTAATACTTTTAAGTTTACTCAAACTGAATTTGTGATGTAACATATGGTCTCTCCTGGAGAATGTTCCATGGGTACTATAGAAGAATGTATATTCTATATATGTCTGCTAGGTCTAGTTGGTTTATAGTATCTTTCAAGTCTTCTATTTCCTTATTGATCTTCTGTAGGTATTTTATCCAATATTGAAAGTGGTATATTGAAGTCTCCTACTACGAATGTAGAACTCTTTCTCTCTTCAGATCTGTCAATAGTTGATTCATATATATTGGGGCCCTGGAATTGGATAAATACATATATATAGAGAGAGTTGTTATTTCTCGTTAAATTGACCTCTTTATCAGTATATAGTGGACTTCTTTGTCCTTTGTAACTTTTTTTTTTTACAAGTCTATTTTTATTTGTGTAAAAGAATATACAACTAAAGCTAAGTTTTTTTAAAAATCAAAGTTCATTTTATAATAAAATTATAGTAAAATACCGACCTTTGATAGTTTAAACAAAGTATCCTTCATGTAAAAATCATGTTGTAGTATGTAAAATTTAATTAGAAAAATCATAGTTCACAAAAGTACATATATTTTGTTGATAGCTCATGAGAATGTTATAAATTTTCTTAAAACATACAATTCAGTTAGGCTTGACATTTGGTACAATAAGATTTTATTCTAAATCCAGATGCTTTTGTTAATAAGGTACACTTGAAGTAATTGATTCAGACTACCAATGAATTGATGTTTTATATTATAACCAAAATCTATTCATTTTACAGTATGTCTAGATCAGTTATTTCACCAATAATTTAAAGACAGAGATCTAGTTGAAAACCCACTGACATACGCTTAGCAGGATAATTAAAAGTACCAGCAGCTTTGATTTTTGATGATGGATTCAATCTCCTTAATTGTGATTGGTTTGTTAAGTTCTTGTATTTCTTGTAGCATCAGTGTAGGTTGGTTGTATGTTTCTAGAAATTTGTCCATTTCATCTAGGTTGTCTAGTTTGTTGGCATGTAGTTTCTCATAATATCCTCTTATGATTCTTTTTATTTCTGTGTGGTCATTTGTAACTTCCCCCCTTTCATTTCTGATTGTATTTATTTGCATCTTCTCTTTTTCTTTGTTAGTCTAGCGAGGGGTTTGTCAATTTTATTGATCCTCTCAAAGAACCAGCTTTTGGTTTTGTTGATTTTCTCTATTGTTTTTCTGTTCTCATTTTCATTTATTTCTTCTTGAATTTCTGTTATTTCTTTTCTTCTGCTTGTTTTGGGATTGGTTTGCTGTTCTTTTTCTAGTTTCTCTAGTATTCAGTTAAATCTTTGAGTTTAGCTCTTGTTTTTTAATATATGCATTTAGGGCTATAAATTTCCCTCTCAAGACTGCCTTCACTGTATCCCATAAGTTGTGTTCTCATTTTCATTTGTCTCAATATATTTATGATTTCACTTGCAATTTCTTCTTTGACCCACCGAATATTTAGGAGTGTGTTGTTCAGTCTCCACACATTTGGAAATTTCCTTTTTTCCTGTCTGTTATTGATTTCTAGTTTCATTCCATTATGATCTGAGAAGGTGCTTTGTATAATTTCAATCTTTTTATATCTATTGAGAGCTGAATTGTGACCTAACATGTGGTCTATCCTGGAGAAAGATCCATGGGCACTTGAGAAGAATGTATAACCCACTGAGTTTGGATGCAGTGTTCTGTATATGTCTGTTGGGTCTAACTTGTTTATCATATTGTTCAAGTTCTCTGCATCCTTGTTGATCTTCTATCTAGTTGTTCTATCTAATGATGTGAGTAGGGTGTTGAAGTCTCCAATGATTATTGTAGAAATGTCTATTTCTTCCTTCAGTTTTGCCAGTTTGTCTCATATATTTTGGGGCACCCTGGTTAGGTGCATAGATATTTATGACTGTTATATCTTCCTGGTGGATCGTCCCTTTTATTAATATATAATGGCCTTCTGTATCTCTTATAACTTTTTTGCATTTAAAGTCTGTTTTGTGGGAAGCGGCTGTGGCTCAATCAGTGGGGCTCCCGTTTGCCATATGGGAGGCCCCGGGTTCGGTTCCCGGGGCCTCCTGGTGAAGGCGGGCCCGCCCGCACGGCGTGGTTGGCTGGCCCAGCGAGCACAAGCAGCAAGGGGGGGATGAATGAATAAATAAATAAAATCTTAAAAAAAAAAAAAATAATAATAATAAAGTCTATTTTGTCTGATATTAGTATAGCTACCCCTGCTCTTTTCTGATTACTATTCGCATGGAGTATCTTTTTCCAACCTTTCACTTTCAGCCGGTTTGTATCCCTGGGTCTAAGGTGAGTTTCTTGTAAGCAGCATATGGATGGCTTATGTTTTTTAATCCACTCTATCAGCCTGTATCTTTTGATTGGGGAGTTTAATCCGTTCACATTCAATGATATTACTGTAAATGCACTATTTACTTCCTCCATTTTATTCTTTGGTTTTCATACTTCACCTTGTTTTTGTCTCTCTTTTTACTCTTTTGGTTATCCTTTCTGCTATTCTTTCTTCTATACTCTTCTCCAAGCCTCTCTCTCCTGTCTTTTTCTATCATGTTCCTAAGGCTTCCTTTAATATTTCCTGCAAAGGTGGATTCTTTTTTGCAAACTCTCTTAATTTCTGTTTGTTTGTGAATATTTTATACTCACCTTCATATTTGAAGGATAGTTTTGCTGGATGAAGAATTCTCAGCTGGCAGTTTTTTTCTTTCAGTTTCCTAATTGTATCATACCTCTGTCTTCTCGCCTCCATGGTTTCTGAAGAGAAATCTGCACTAAGTCTTACTGGACATCCCTTGTATGTGATCGTTTGCTTCTCTCTTGCTGCTCTGAGAATTTTCTCTTTATCTTTGACATTTGACATTCTGAGTAGTATGTGTCTTGGCGTAGGTCTATTTGGATTTATTCTTATTGGGGTACGGTGTGCTTCTTGGACATGTAAGTTCATTTCTTTCATGAGAGTTGGGAAATTTTCAGCTATTATTTCCTCAAATACTCTTTCTGCCCCTTTTCCCTTCTTTTCCCCTTCTGGGACTCCCATGACACGTATGTTGTTGTGTTTTGTGTTGTCATTCAATTCTCTGAGCCCCTGCTCAATTTTTTCCATTCTTTTCTCTCTTCAATTTTAGCTGCTCTGTCTTTGGTATCACTTATTCTTTCTTCTATCATTTCCAGTCTGCTGTTGTATGCCTCAAATGTGTTTTTGATCTCACCTATTTTGTTTTTCATTCCCATGAACTCCGTTACTTTTCTGTACAGGATTTCAAATTCTTCTTTGCGTTCACTCAATGTCTTTTTTTTTTTTTTTTTTAAAGATTTTATTTATTTATTCATTTATTCCCCCCTTGCTGCTTGTGCTCGCTGGGTCAGCTAACCACGCCGTGCGTGCGGGCTTGCCTTCACCAGGAGGCCCCGGGAACCGAACCGGGGGCCTCCCATATGGTAAACGGGAGCCCTACTTATTGAGCCACAGCCGCTTCCCAACTCAATGTCTTCTTGATGTCATTTATCTCTTTAACTATATTGTCTTTCATCTCATTAATTTGATTTTGGAAATTTGTGCTCATCTTGCTAATTAGTTCTCTCAAATTCTGCATCTCTTCTGGGACTTTGATGTATTCCTTTTCTTGGGCCATGTCTTCTATTTTCTTAGTATGGTTCGTAATTTTTTGCTGGTGTTTAGGCATCTGGTTAGGATGTAGTTTACTCAGATGCTCAACTCTTTGTCTTTTATAGGGATTTAGTGCCAGGAGGCTGTGAGTTACCACTGCTCTTTGATTTTTTTTTTTTTTTTTTTAAGATTTTATTTATTTATTCATTTATCCCCCCCTTGCTGCCTGTGCTCGCTGGGTCAGCCAACCACGCCATGCGGGCGGGCTTGCCTTCACCAGGAGGCCCCGGGAACCGAACCCGGGGCCTCCCATATGGCAAACAGGAGCCCTACTGATTGAGCCACAGCCGCTTCCCAAGAGCCTTGTAATTCAAAGTTTCTGAGACAGGTCTCCAGTCTTCCCTGGCAGCCCCCTCCCTTTTCCCAGCTAGGAAATATTTCCACTCCCCTCTGAGTCCTCAACAATCAGTCCCTGTTAGTAGAGGAGGAGATTTGGAGGTTTTTATATTTTTAGCCCTTTGCAGGCTTCAAGGCAAACAATGGCGCAGACCCACCCAGCCTGGAAGGGCTCTTGGACACGCAGACCTGGGAGTCAAAAGCCAAGTCAGCCCCAGGCTCTCTCTTCCCTCTCCTGTGGAGTCTTCAACAATTAGTCCAGGCTAGGAGAGAGGGCGATTGTGAGGGTCGGATTTCTCCAGTCCTTCGTAGGCTCCCAGGGCAAACCACTGTGTGGAAGGGTCCATGGGGCTCCACACCCCAAATTTGCGGGTAAGAATCTGAGTCAACCTTAGGCTGTGTCCTTTCTCTCCCCTTTCCTGGGGTGGTAGATCCCTGGATCTGTAGTTGCAGATAGATCCTTTGTCTGTAGTCGCAGGCCCAGAGGCCCGAGCAGTCTAAAGAGTGTGGGGGAGGGTGCTGGCAGCAGCAGCAGTAGCTGCTGGTTCCAACTCACAGTTCTATCATCACAATTTCCCTCTTTTGTCCCTCTCTCCTCTGGGTGGTGTGCAGCCTTCACCTGCTGTCCTAAACCCTAGAAGATCTTTTTTGGGGCTGTTTCAGCCTGTCCTCTAGCTATTTTTCTGGAGAAGAGATTCCTGTGTCTTATTAGTCCGCCATCTTCCCGGAAGTCCACAAACATAACTTTTATATGCACCAGGAAACCAAAAAATTCACGTGACTCCCTTTATTGCAATATTCATTTTATTGTTGTAGTCTGGAACTAAACCCGCTGTATCTCTGAGGCATGCCTGTACTCTGTTCTCTACCTCTCTAACTGCCACGTTTTTGTTGTACTTGTTGCAAATTATATGTTCATATATTGTATGCCCATGACCAGAGATTACCATTACTTTTTATGCATTTGCATTTAGCACCTGTCAGAGGTGTAAAAATAGAGTTACAAACCCCAAACTATTATATAATAATACTGGTGTTTATAATTGCCCATGTGATTACCTTTACTGGAGGTCTTTATTTTTTTATGCTGCCTGATACAAGTGTCCTTTCCTTTCAGTCTGAAGAACTCCCTTCGGCATTGCTTGTTGGACTGGTCTAGTGGTGACAAGCTTCCTTAGCTTTTGTTATCTGGAATTTCTTAATTTCACTGTCATTTTGGAAAGTCAGTCTCCAAATATAACGGTCTTGGTTGACAGTTGTTTTTTTTCAGCACTTTAGATGTTTTGTCACACTGCATTTTTGTACTTGTGGTTTGTAATGAGATATTGGCACTTAATCTGATTGGGCCTCCCTTGTTCATGACCTTTTCACTTGCAGCTTTCAGAATTCCTCTTTGTCCTTGGCCTTTGGCAGTTTGACTACTACATGTCTGTGTGTGGTTTTCCTTGAGTTATTTGTGCTTGGGGTTTGTTGTGATTGTTGAATGTGTATAGTTATGTGTTTCATTAAATTTGGGGAGTTTTCTGACATTATTTCTTTGAATATTCCTTCTGCCCCTTTCTCTTTTTCTTCTTCTTCTGAGACTCCCATAATCTTTATATTCGCATACTTGCTGGTGTCCCACAGGTCTGTTGGGCTCTCAGCCTGAATCATTTCAATTGTTGTATCTTTAAGTTCACTGATATTCCTTCTCTCCTCTGTAAACTGCTTTTGAAACCCTCTGGGGAATTTTTCATTTATGTTATTATGGTCTTTAATTTCTGTATTTCTGTTTGGCTCTCTTAAAGTTTTTCCCTCTCTTTAATGAGATTTTTAAATTGTTCATTCATTGTTTTTCTAATATTCTTCAGTCCTTTCTCTGTGTTTTCCTTAATTTCCTTAAGCATATTGAGGGTCATTTTCTTTTTCTTTTTTTAAAGATTTTATTTATTTATTTCTCCCCACTCCCTTGTTGTTTGCACTTGCTGTGTCTGTTTATCTTTCTAGTTTCTTTAGGAGGCACCAGAAACCAAACCCAGGACCTCCGATGTGGGAGGGAGGTGCCTAATCACTTGAACCACCTCCATTCCCTGCTTTGTTGTGTCACTCATGTTTTCCTTCTTGTGTCTTTTGTTGCATCAGCTTGTTGTATCAGCTTGCCGTGCCTGCCCTCACATCAGCTCACTGTCTTGCTTGTCTTCTTTAGGAGGCACTGGGAACCTCTGCTCCCTGCTTTGTTGTGTCTCTCATTGTGTTTTTCTTCTTGTGTCTCGTTGCATCAGCTTGCTGTGCCAGCCCATTGTGCCAACTTGCTGTCTTCTTTAGGAGGCATCAGGAACCGAACCAGAGACCTCCCATGTGGTAGGCAGGAGTTCAGTTGCTTGAGCCACATCTACTTCCATTTTCTTAATGTCTTTGGTATTTCCAAAGTCTATTTCATTGATGGTTTCTGGGTTTTTATCTTGTTTCTTTAGATGGACCATCATTTCCTTTTTTTTTGTTTTGTTTTGTTTTGTTTTGGTCTTTCAGACTTGTTGCATACTGTGCATTGTAATATTTTTAAGTGTCAACAGTGGATTTTAGTCCCTGAGCTGCCTGTTCCTTAAGTTTGTATATGTGATGTGAGTGAGATTTCCTTGAGTGCCAGGAAGTAACACAAACACAACAACACAAAAATCACCTTTGACAGTCTTTGCAGTTTGGCTCTTTTTGGCTGGTGTTATCCTTCACAGTTTAGCCCTCTGTATTAGTCAGCCAAAGGGGTGCTAATGTGAAGTACCAAAAATGGGTGGGTCTTTATAAAGGGTATTTATTTGGGGTAGAAGTCCACAGATACCAGGCCATAAAGCTTTAAGTTTCTTCTCTCACCACAGTCCATTGCCATGTGTTAGAGCAAGACAGCTGCCGGTGTTTGCCAGGGTTCAGGCTTCTGGGGCTCTTCTCTTCCCGGGGCTGCATTTCTCTCCGGGCTTAGCTCCTGTTTCCTCCATAAGGTCAGCTGTAGACGATCAGGCGAACGGCTTGCTTCTCTTCTCCTGGGGCCTTCTTTCCAACATCAAAATTGCTTCTCAAAAGACTGCTTCTTCTCTGTTCTTTGCCTTGCCTTTTATATTTGATTCCCCACCCACCAAGGGGTGGATCTCAACACCCTAATCATAACCTAATCATGCCCAGATTAACAGATCAGTTTACAAGCATGATCCAATTATATTTTTGGAATTCATAATTACATCAAATTGGCCAATGGTTACACTCTCCTATCAAGAACATAGCCCCAGGTGAATGCCAAGTGCAGGTTCTCTCAGCCTTTTCTCAGCCTGCTTCTTCTAGGCTTGTGCTTTCCTGTGGCCTTAGGCATTCCCTGGATTACAGGAATTCAAATGACCCTTTTATACTCCAGACTTTCTCCCTCTTCCTGGTGTTCTAATGTATGACTTAAAGCAAGTAGTTCTATGCCTTGGGCTGCTTGGGACTTAATTGTTACAATGCTATAGCTGTCCATAAGCTGCTACCTGCAGGGCTAGCTCTGGGAGGGTGGGCCTGAGCAAGTTTCCTGGTTTAGTCTTTCAGGCTGCCATCCCATAAGTTGGCACTGATATACAGGTATCCCAACATGCATGTATAGTTTACTTTTCTGCCTCCATAGCTGGGCCAGGGACCCAACAGGAGCACAGACTGGTTCCATACCACACCGAGGAGGGGTGGGTGATGGACCAGCAAGACCACCATGAGCTTCTACCATGTTTAAAGCTGCATACTCACGTGGCCATTATTCGTGTCAAGAAATAGAACACGACCAGTACCCCCCAAAACCATCCTCATGGTTGCTTTCATTCACACTATTTCCTCCTCTCCACAAGATAAACATTAACCTGACATTTAACAACACCTCAGATGAAGTTTTAAAAAATATTAACCATAATTTATATAAATGGAAGCATGTAGTGTTTATTTTTGTGTGTATGGCTTCTTTAGCTCTGTATTGTGCTTGTGAGATTCATCTTTGTGGTAGTGGCAAGTAGTTTTTTTATTTTCATTGCTGTATTTCGATATTCTGTTTTACTAATATACCACAATCTATTCTATTTTTGGATCTTTTGGTTGTTTCTAATTTCTAGCTATTTGAAATAATGATACTAGGAATATTATTGTACAGGCTTTTGGTGCACATATGTATGCAATTCTGTTGAGTGTATGCTGGGTCATAGCGCATACTTGTATTCAGCTTAAGGTAGATATTACAAAACAATTTTCCTGAGTAAGTATACAATTTATATACCCATTAGTAGAATGAGAGTTCCAGTTACCCCAAATCCTTTTCAGTGCTTGGTATTGTCATTTAACCATTTTTGCAGGGGTGTAGCAGTAGCTCCTTGTGGTTTTGTTTGTTTGTTTGTTTTTACCGGGAGGTCCCAGGGATCGAACCAAGGTCCTTCCATATTGGAGACGGACACCCAACCATTTGAGCCACATCCGTCCCCCGCTCCTTGTGGTTTTAATTTCCATTTTCCTGATGACTAATGAGGCTGAGCACCTTTTCTTTGATGTATTAGTCAATTGTATATTCTCTTTTGTGAAGTGTCATTTCAGATTGTTTGCTCATTTTTGTCTTGGTTTGCCTGTTTATGTTTTTCTTATTGATTTGTTCAGTTATTTTTTATATTCTGGATAAGTTTAAATTATTATACATATATTATTCTACTCTATGACTTGTCATTTCACACTGTCAGTGGTGTCTTTTGATGAACGGTAGTTCCTAATATTAATTTAGTCCAATTTTTGTAAACTTCGAAGGAAATCCTTTCCTACTCCAAAGGCAAATTTTCTCCTTGAGCTTTATAGCCTTTTGTTTCTAAATATAAATTCTTTATTGCATTAAAGAAACTCATTATTCATACCTTTTAACAATAGCTAATAGGCTAATGTTTTCAATTATAAAAATGTGCTTTCATCAGTTATAACGAATGTACCACACAATGCAGGATGTTTATAATGAGGTGGTATATTGGAATCCTGTATTTTGTATAATTATTCTGTAAACTCACAACTTTTCTAATTAAAAAAAAAAAAAAGCAGAATTTTACTGAGAAAGAGATGCTGAATTTCATCAGATGCCTTTCAGAAATAATTAAGGTATTTCTTTGGTAGCCTTCCATTTGTATTTTTTGTTTCTGTTTTTTTAAAAAATATTCATTGAAGTATATCATTCATACATGAACATACATAAACAATAAGTGTATGGTAAAAGTTGAGAACTTGCAAAATAAACGTGCACAACATCATACAGGAGTCCTGTACATTACCCCTCCACTACCACCTTGCATTGTTGTGAAACATTTGTTACAAACTATGCAAGAGCATTGTCAAAATATTACTACTAACTATAGTCCATATCTTACATTTGGTGTATTTTTCCCACAACCCACCCTATTTTTTTTTTTTTTTTTAAAGCAAATCAAATACATTTTAGTAAAACATACAATTTAGTACATTTTAGTAAAACATACCCAAAGTGTACAATCAATGGTATTTGATATAATCACATAGTTATGCATTCATCATTTCAGTCATTATTAAAGCATTTTCATTATTTCAATAGTAATAATAATAAACAAAAAACAAACAAACAAGGAAATTCCTCCCCTCTCAATCTCTGTTTCCCCTGCTGTATATAGCTGCCATTTCTGACTATTCTTGCACAATTATTTATTATGCAGTTTTATTGAAATATATTCACATACCATATGATCTATCAAAACCATATAATCAATGGCCTTTTTTTTTAGCTGTTAAAAAGACCTTTGTTGTAAAATAAATAGAAAAATAGAAAGAAATTACAAATTTTAAAAGAGCGTGTAAGGCCAGGTTAGATTTAATATAATCAATTATAAGAAATGGACAGTATACTGGGAAGCGGCTGTGGCTCAATCAGTAGGGCTCCCGTTTACCATATGGGAGGCCCCGGGTTCGGTTCCCGGGGCCTCCTGGTGAAGGCAAGCCCACCTGCACGGCGTGGTTAGCTGACCCAGCGAGCACAAGCAGCAAGGGGGAGATAAATGAATAAATAAATAAAATCTTTAAAAAAAAAAAAAAGAAAGAAAGAAATAGACAGTATACCAACAAACATTTATAAATGTAAAAAATAATTCTAATATAGTAGAGATTAACTATAACATAATTCTAATTTTTATATTACAGCTCTAACTATTGGACATAATCTCTAAGAATGAAATAAATTATTGGTTTAGTTATTTAATTTCCATTTATGCCATAATTCTTTCTGGATAATCAAATTCCTATTTGAGAATTCTTCACATCCTATTGGAATGAATTACAGCAGATAACAATATGCAAACTCATAGTTTTATGAGGCAGAAAAACTCAAAATCTTTTTCAACAGTAGTCATGTTAAATCATTACTGATCCAGATAGATTAATTAATGAGTATGCATAAGAAAAGGTTAAAGAAAAACGAAGTATCCAAAAATATATCTTTTCTCCAGTCTACCTCAATTAAATGCAAGTGTTTATTTTGTATGAAGAAACTTACAGAATGCTTATCACAGGAACAATTTGCTAGTTGAACTGAGTAATTCTTGTTCATATTGTTATTTTTACATTTATCTGGTCTACTCTAACACTTTTTTGGTTACTGTTTGCATGGAATATCTTTTTCCAACCTTTCACTTTAACCTAGTTGTGTCCTCATGTCTGAGGTAGGTCTCCTGTAGATAACATATAAACAATTCATATTTTTTAATCCATTCTATCAGTCTATGTCTTTTGATTGGGGAATTCAATCCAGTAACATTCAGTGTTATTATTGTAAAGGCATTACTTACTTCAACCATTTTGTCCTTTGATTCTCTGTTGTCATATTGTTCTGTTGTCTCTCTTCTTATCCTCTAGTTTACCCTTCCTAAAAACTTTCATTTCTAAACTCTTTTCCATGTCTCTCACCCTTGTTTTTTCCTTTCAGGCTGCAGCACCCCCTTTAGTATCTCTTGTAAATCTAGTCTTTTGGTAACATATTCTCTTAGTTTTTGTTTGTCTGTGAAGACTTTGAACTCCCCTTCATTTTGGAAGGACAGCCTTGCTGGATATGGAATTCATGGCTGGCAGTTTTTCTCTTTCAGTAAATTAAATACATCAAAACACTTTCTTCTCTCCCCTGTGGTTTCTGATGAGAGGTCTGCACTTAATCTTATCAAGTTTCCCTTGTATGTGATTCTTTGCTTTTCTCTTCTTGCTTTCAGAATCCTCTCTTTATCTCTGATATTTGTCATTCTGAATAGTAGGTGTCTCAGAGTAGGTCTACTAGGATTTATTCAGTTTGAGGTGCGTTGTCCTTGAATATTGATATTTATGTCCTTAAGGCTTGGGAAGTTTTCAGGCATTATTTCCTCAAATAATCTTTCTGCCTCTTTTCCATTCTCTTCTCCTTCTGGGACCCGATAATGCGAATGTTTGTGCGTTTCACTTGTCATTCAATTCCCTGAGACTCTATTCCATTTTTTCCATTCTCTTCTCTTTCTGTTCTCCTGTCTTTTCCAGTTCAGATGTTCTGCATTCTAAGTCACTAGTTCTGTATTCAAGCAATTCTAATCTGCTCCTATGTGCCCCTAATGTATTTTTAATCTCATCCATCGTGTCTTTCATTCCCATAATGTCTGTTACTTTCATTTACAGGCTTTCAAATTGTTCTTTATGCTCACCCAGTGTCTTAATATCTTTTATTTCTTTAGTCATACTTTCTTTAAATTCTTTGAAGTGATTTACAAGAGTTGTATGATTATCACTAATTAATTGTCTTAAATCCTGTATCTCTTAGGATATTTGGTTTGTTCTTTTGTCTGGGACATCTCTTCCTGTTTCCTAGTATAGCTTGTAATTTTTTGCTGATGTCTAAATATGAATATATTGGTGAATTTACTCTGATGGCCAATTTCTCTTGCCTATTTTTTTTTCACAGATTTTCTTTGAAATTTGGTTCAACTTATTCTCAGTCTTTAAAATTGCCCAGCTTAATTTTTCAAAATCGGGGCAGGACTCACTAGTGGAGTGCAGATTTTCTCTCAGGGATTGGATGGAGATAGCGAGAACAGTTTTTGTCCATGCAATTTCCATAATGGCCAGCAGATGGTGTCAGTCAGCACACCTTTCCATGGAAGTGTTTCAGTCTGAGCTTTCCTTAGTTCCTGTGTTGAATCTCCAGCACAGAGATTCAAAGCAGGCTCTGCTGGCCGAATTCACTGAAGAAAAGCATCCTGTCCTCCCCTCCCTTTTCCCTTGAAACGACATGGAGGAAGATTCTGTTCCCCCTCTAGGTCAGCTGCAGTGAAGCCAGGTGGTTTACCCTAGCTTAATATCTTGGGGAAGTGAGTTAGGGGAGACCTTTCCCGCTGCCATGGGGGCTTGGTAACTCATGTTTGTTGTTTCTGCTTCTTTGTTTCTCTGTCCCTTATCCTTCTGGGAGTTGTGTAGCACTGTTCTGGTCTGCTAACCCCCAAAGCAGGTCCCTTGGACAGCTTTTGGCTCTTTCTCCAATGTTTTTATGAGAGCATTCAGCTCTACCTTTTAGTCCGTTGCCATCTTCCCACAATCCCATTTGCTTTGATAATATTTTGTATATCGGTTTAAATATTTATTATGTGCTGCAGTTTATGACCCATGTTAAGTATTTCTTTAAGTATGATTTATTACTTGTCACATTATGTGTATATTATTTTATATATATATGTTATTTCTTTGTGAATGGGTATCTTAAATTTATTTTGAGCATTAGGTATATGTATGGATTTCTACATATTTGGATTTAATGAGGAAAATAATTACTCCTAATCTCACTTAACAGTCCGCTGTTTTGTATTCCAGTCATTTCTTTTTTCCCTTAAAGGTTTATTTTTATTTATTTATTTATTCCCCCCTTACTGCTTGTGCTTGCTGTGTCCATTTGCTTTTTCTTTTGAAGTTTTCTGTGTCTGTTTATCTCCCTTGGTTGAGTCATCTTGTTGTTTCGGCTCACTGCGCCGCGGGGGCCAGCTTGCCTTCACCAGGAGGCCCGGGAATCGAACCTGGGGTCTCCCATATGGTAAATGGGAGCCCAACACAATTGAGTCACAGCCGCTTCCCATCCAGTCATTTCTTGAAAGAATTGAAATCACATTGTATATATTAACTTTTCCTTTTTTCCTCAATGCAGTGTGAACATTTGCTTCTGTAATTAAATTATTCTTTTAAAAACATTTTTAATGGCTACATAGTGTTATAAATAGCATGTTACTTAAGGAAGGCACTGTTGTTGGTTATTTAAATAGGGTTGCACAACCTTTATTTGTATTTCAGTTAAATTTTGTATATTTTTTAAAATAAAGGCACATCTTGAAATTCAAAGTGAAAAAAGTTTTCTGTTTGTCTTTCTCTCTTCTCCCACAATCCCTCTCCCTCTAAAGTGACCAGCGTTAGGTTTTTGTATTTCTTTACAGGACTATATTTTTCATAAACAAATGTGTGTGTGTATATATATATATTTTTTTTTTCTCCCTTTATCCATGTTTATGCAAATAGTAGTATGTATCTTACTTTTTCCTCATTCAGTAGTAGACATTGGAGATGACTTAAATCAGTGCATTAAAAAACCTAGTTAAAAGGAAAACTAAGAGACATACACTTCTGTGGAAAGATGCGCCAATGACTGCCATCTGCTGGCTGGTCTGGAAATTACATGGACAAAAACTGTTTTTAGAGCGCTTTTTTTTTTAACCTTTTAATCTTTCCCAACTTAATTTTATTCATTTATAATTTGGAGAAAGAACAAATACCTACATCACGCATTTGGGCTCTTTAGTTTTAATGTTACAACTAAGTTCACCTGTTCAATTTAAAGACTCTGAATAATGTTTTTAAAAATTGACTATTGAAATATTTTTTTTTTTTTTTTAAAGATTTTATTTATTTATTCATTTATCCCCCCTTGCTGCTTGTGCTCGCTGGGTCAGCCAACCACGCCGTGCGGGCGGGCTTGCCTTCACCAGGAGGCCCCGGGAACCGAACCCGGGGCCTCCCATATGGTAAACGGGAGCCCTACTGATTGAGCCACAGCCGCTTCCCATATTGAAATATTTTATGCATTGACTAGAAAAATACATATTTAGTAGGAAATATTTTTGAGTTCTCTTTATCCCACCCCTGAGAGAAAGTCTGTGCCCCATTAGTGAGTCCCTGGCATGATTTTGATAACTTAAGCTGGGCAATTTTAAAGACTTAGGATAAGTTGAACCAAATATCAAAGAAGAGCTGTGAAAAAATAATAACAATAGGCAAGAGAGAGAAATTGGCCATCAGAGTAAATTCTTCAACATACCAGATGCCTAGACATCAGCAAAAAATTACAAGCCGTACTAGGAGACAGAAAGAAATGACCCAGCCAAAGGAACAAACCAAAGATCCTGAACAGATTCAGAATTTAGAACAATTAATCAATGACAACCACACAACTCTCCTAAATCAATTTAAAGAATTCAAGGAAAATATGACTAAAGAGATAAAAGATATTAAGAAGACACTAGGTGAGCATAAAGAACAATTTGAAAGTCTGTAAAGAAAAATTACAGACCTTATGGGAGTAAAAGACACAATGGATGAGATTGAAAATACATTAGACTTCCGGGAAGATGGCGGACTAGTAAGACACGGGAATCTCTTCTCCAGAAAAATAGCTAGAGGACAAGCTGAAACAGCCCCGAAAAAGATCTTCTAGGGTTTAGGTCATCAGGTGAAGGCTGCACACCACCCCGAGGAGAGAGGGACAGAAGAGGGAAATCGCGACTACAGAACTGTGAGTTGCAAGTAGCAGCTTCTGCTGCTGCCGGCACCCTCCCCCACACTCTTCAGAATTCTCGGGCCCCTGGGCCTGCGACCACAGACAAAGGGGGCTTCAGGGATCTGCCACTCCTGGAAAGGGGAGAGAGAGGGACACAGCCTTAGGCTGACTCAGGTTCAGACCTGAAATTTGGGATGCAGAGCCCCACGGACCCTTCCACATGGCGGTTTGCCCTGGGAGCCTGAAAAGGACCCTTCCACATGGCGGTTTGCCCTGGGAGCCCGGAAAGGACTGGAGAAATCCGATCCTCGCAACCTCCCTCTCTTCTAGCCTGGACTAATTGTTGAGGACACCACGGGAGAGGGGAGAGAGAGACTGGGGCTGACCCTGCTTTGGACTCCCAGGTTTGGTCTGCCCTGTCCCGAGAACCCTTCCAGGCTGGGTGGGGCTGCGCCATTGTTTGCCTTGGAGCCTGCAAGGGGCTAAAGATATACAAACCTCCCAATCTCCTCCTCTACTAACAGGGACTGATTGTTGAGGATTCAGAAGGGAGTGGAAATATTTCCTAGCTGGGAAAAGGGGGGCGCTGCGGGAGAAGTCTGGAGAACTGACTTGGAAAGTTTGAATCACAGGGCTCCTGGCCCCCAGACAGGAAGCTCTATCACGTTGATCTGGTCTGTGTCACAACAAATACGCTCCGACCAGGCATTGAATTGAGAGCAGCCAACAAGCGCCATCTCCTGGCAGACCAAGGAAGTACACATAAGAAAATTAATTAGTAAGAGAGTCTTTTCCTGGCCTCTATAGCCTCCCTGCCCAAGGCCCTAGGAAACGACTCTACAACCAATTACTGGGTCCAGTGCCCAGTTTTGAGCAACCAGCAGAACAATCCTAACAATCAAGGTTGAGTCAAAAATCAAAGAGCGGTGGTAACTCACAGCCTCCTGCTACTAAAACCCCATAAAAGAAAAAGAGATAGAGCATCTAAGTAAAATACAAACTAACCAGATGCCTAAGCACCAACAAAAAATTACGGGCCATACTAAGAAAATAGAAAACATGGCCCAAGAAAAGGAATACAGCAAAGTCTCAGAAGAGATGCAGAATTTGAAAGAACTAATCAGTGAGATGAGCACACATTTCCAAAATCAAATTAATGAGATGGAAGAGAATATAGTTAAAGAGATCAATGACATCATGAAGTCATTGCGCGAACGTAAAGAAGAATTTGAAATCATGAACAGAAAAGTAACGGAGTTCATGGGAATGAAAGACACAATAGGTGAAGTAAAAAATACATTTGAAGCATACAACAGCAGACTCGAAGAAAGAAGAAAGAATAAGTGATACTGAAGACAGAGCAGCTAAAATTGAAGAGAGAAAAGAACAGAGAGAGAAAAGAATGGAAAAAATTGAGCAGGGGCTGAGAGTTGAATGACAACACAAAATGCAAGAAAATAAGTGTTATGGGAGTTCCAGAAGGAGAAGAGAAAGGAAAAGGGGCAGAAAGAGTATTTGAGGAAATAATAGCTGAAAATTTCTCAACTCTCACGAAAGAAATGAACGTTCATGTCCAAGAAGCACACCGTACCCCAATAAGAATAAATCCAAATAGACCTACGCCAAGACACATATTATTCAGAATGTCAAATGTAAAAGATAAAGAGAAAATTCTCAGAGCAGCAAGAGAGAAGCAAACGATCACGTACAAAGGACGTCCAGTAAGACTTTGTGCAGATTTCTCTTCAGAAACCATGGAGGCGAGAAGACAGTGGTATGATACAATTAGGAAACTGAAAGAGAAAAGCTGCCAGCCGAAAATTCTTTACCCAGCAAAACTGTCCTTCAAATATGAAGGTGAATATAAAGTATTCACAAACAAACAGAAACTAAGAAAGTTTGCAAAAAAGAATCCACCTTTGCAGGAAATATTAAAGGAAGCCTTAGAACCTGAAAGAAAAAGGCAGGAGAGAGAGGCTTGGAGGAGAGTATAGAAGAAAGAAGAGCAGAAAGGATCACCAAAAGAGTAAAAAGAAAGACAAAAATAAGATGACATATGAAAACCAAAGAATAAAATGGAGGAAATAAATAGTGCATTTTCAGTAATATCATTGAATGTGAATGGATTAAATTCCCCAATCAAAAGATACAGGCTGACAGAATGGATAAAAAAACATGAGCCATCCATATGCTGCTTACAAGAAACTCACCTCAGACACAAGGATACAAGCCGGCTGAAAGTAAAAGGTTGGAAAAAGATACTCCATGCGAATAGTAAACAGAAAAGAGCAGGGGTAGCTATACTAATATCAGACAAAACAGACTTCAAATGCAAAAGAGTGATGAGATGTGGAAGGCCATTGTATATTAATAAAAGGGACGATCCTCCAGGAAGATATAACAATCATAAATATCTACGCACCTAACCAGGGTGCCCCAAAATATATGAGACAAACTGGCAAAACTGAAGGGAGAAATAGACATTTCTACAATAATCGTCGGGGACGTCAACACCCCTCTCACATCATTAGATAGAACAACTAGACAGAAGATCAACAAGGAAACGGAGAACTTGAACAATATGATAAACAAGTTAGACCTAACAGACACATACAGAACACTGCATCCAAACTCAGCGGGTTATACGTTCTTCTCAAGTGCCCATGGATCTTTCTCCAGGATAGACCACATGTTAGGTCACAATACAGCTCTCAATAAATATAAAAAGATTGAAATTACACAAAGCACCTTCTCAGATCATAATGGAATGAAACTAGAAATCAATAACAGACAGGAAAAAAGGAAATTTGCAAATGTGTGGAGACTGAACAACACACTCCTAAATATTCAGTGGGTCAAAGAAGAAATTGCAAGTGAAATCAGTAAATATATTGAGACAAATGAAAATGAGAACACAACATATCAAAACGTATGGGATACAGCAAAGGCAGTCTTGAGAGGGAAATTTATAACCCTAAATGCCTATATTAAGAAATAAGAAAGAGCTAAACTCAAAGATTTAACTGAACAACTTGAGAAACTAGAAAAAGAACAGGAAACGAATCCCAAAGCAAAAAGAAGGAAAGAAATAATAAAGATTAGAGCGGAAAAAATGAAAATGAGAACAAAAAAGCAATAGAGAAAATCAACAAAACCAAAAGCTGGGTCTTTGAGAAGATCAATAAAATTGACAAACCCCTCGCTAGACTAACAAAGAAAAAAAGAGAGAAGATGCAAATAAATACAATCAGAAATGAAAGGGGGGAAATTACAAATGACCTCACAGAAATAAAAAGAATCATAAGAGGATATTATGAGAAACTATATGCCAACAAACTAGACAACCTGGATGAAATGGACAAATTTCTAGAAACTCATAACCCACCTACACTGACACAACAAGAAATACAAGAACTTAACAAACCAATCACAATTAAGGAGATTGAATCCGTCATCAAAAATCTCCCAGCAAAGAAAAGTCCAGGACCAGATGGCTTCACAGGTGAGTTCTACCAAGCATTTCTAAAAGAATTAACACCAATTCTGTTTAAACTCTTCCAAAAATTTGAAGAGGAGGGAAAATTACCCAATACATTTTATGAAGCCAACATCACCCTAATACCAAAGCCAGATAAAGATTCCACAGGAAAAGAAAATTACAGACCAATCTCTCTCATGAATGTTGATGCAAAAATTCTCAACAAAATACTTGCAAATCGAATCCAACAGCATATCAAAAGACTTATACATCACAACCAAGTAGAATTTATTCCTGGTATGCAAGGCTGGTTCAACATAAGAAAATCAATCAATGTAATACACCACATTAACAATTTGAAGGAAAAAAACCACATGATCATCTCAATAGATGCAGAAAAGGCATTCGACAAAATCCAACATCCTTTTTTGATAAAAATACTTCAAAAGATAAGAATAAAAGGAAAATTCCTCAATATGATAAAAGGCATATATGAAAATCCCACAGCCAACATCATACTCAATGGGGAAAGGCTGAAAGCTTTCCCCCTAAGATCAGGAACAAGACAAGGATGCCCACTGTCACCATTGTTATTCAACATTGTACTAGAAGTTCTAGCTAGGGCAATTAGACAAGACAAAAAAATTAAAGGCGTCCAAATAGGAAAAGAGGAAGTAAAACTCTCACTGTTTGCGGATGACATGATCCTGTATTTAGAAAATCCTGAAGTATCCACAACAAAGCTACTTGAACTAATAAATGAGTTCAGCAAAGTGGCAGGATATAAGATCAACACGCAAAAATCAGTAATGTTTTTGTACACTAGTACTGAACAATCTGAGGAGGAAATCAGGAAGAAAATGCCATTTTCAATAGCAACAAAAAGACTCAAATACCTAGGAGTTAATTTAACCAAAGAAGTACAGGACCTATATGCAGAAAACTAGAAAACAATGCAAAAAGAAATTTAAAAAGACCTAAACAAATGGAAAGACCTTCCGTGTTCATGGACTGGAAGAACAAATATCGTGAAGATGTCAATCTTGCCCAAACTGATTTATAGATTCAATGCAATACCAATCAAAATCCCAACAGCTTACTTTACCGAATTAGAGAAGGCAATTACCAAATTCATCTGGAAGGGTAAGTGCACCCGAATAGCCAAAAGTATTCTAAAAAAGAAGAGCAATGTGGGAGGAATTTCACTGCCTGACCTTGCAACATATTACAAAGCTACAGTGGTCAAAACAGCATGGTACTGGCATAAAGATAGACATATCAATCAGTGGAATAGAATTGAGAATCCAGAAATAAACCCTCACCTATACAGTCAACTGGTTTTTGACAAACCTACCAAGCCCACGCTGATGGGAAAAAACAGTCTCTTCAACAAATGGTGTTGGGAGAACTGGATATCTATAACCAAAAGAATGAAAGAGGACCCCTATCTCACCCCCTGTACAAGAATCAACTCAAAATGGATCAAAGATCTAAATATAAAAGCCAGGACCATAAAACTACTAGAAGAAAATGTAGGGAAACACCTTCAAGACCTTGTAGTAGGTGGTGGTTTCTTGGACTTAATACCCAAAGCACGTGCAACAAAAGAAAAAGTAGATAAATGGGACCTCCTCAAAATTAAACACTTTGCACCTCACAGGACTTTGTCAGAAGGATGAAAAGGCAGCCAACTCCATGGGAAAAAATATTTGGAAATCACATATCTGATAAGGGTTTAATATCCAGGATTTATAAAGAGATCTTACAACTCAACAATAAAAAGACAAATGACCCAATTAAAAAATGGGCCAAAGACTTGAATAGACATTTCTCCGGAGAAGAAATACAAATGACAAAAAAACACATGAAGAAATGCTCAACATCACTCATGATTAGGGAAATGCAAATCAAAACTACAATGAGATATCATTTCACACCCATCAGAATGGCCACTATTAAAAAGACAGAGAACTACAAGTGTTGGAGAGGATGTGGAGAGGTAGGAACACTTCTTCAGTGTTGGCGGGAATGCAAGATGGTACAACCACTATGGAGGACTGTTTGGCAGTTCCTAAAGAAGTTGAATATAGACTTGCCACGTGACCCTGCAATACCACTACCGGGTATATACCCAGAAGAACTGAGAGCAGTGACACGAACAGACATCTGCACACCGATGTTCATAGCCACATTATTCATCATTGCCAAAAGTTGGAAACAACCCAGGTGTCCATCAACAGATGAATGGATAAACAAACTGTGGTCTATTCACATGATGGAATATTATGCAGCTGTAAGAAGAAATGAAGTCATAAAGCATATGGCAACATGGATGAATCTAGAGGACATTATGTTGAGCGAAGCAAGCCAGACACAAAAGGACAAATACTGTATGAATGCATTACTATGAACCAAATATATTGTGTAATATATTGTTTGATTCACACACACAAAAAAAAAACAAAAAAACAAACAAAAAACAAAACAACAACAACAAAATTTACATGTATCCATTACATTTAATTGAGAAATGTATATATTTATTCATCTGTGTTTACTTTTTAGTTTTTAATTGCTTATGTTTTCAATTATTAAATGTACAAAATAAAGTTAAAAAAAAAAGGAAAATACATTAGAGGCACAAAGGAGCAGATTTGAATTGATTGAAGACAGAATTAGTGATTTCAAAGACAGACATCTGAATTGGAAAAGATAGGACAACAGAAAGAGAAGAGAATGAAAAAAATGAAACAGCGTCTCAGAAAATTGAATGACAATGCGCAACGCAAAAACATACACATTATTGGTGTCCCAGAAGAAGAAAATGGAAAAGGGGCAGAAAGAATGTTTGAGGAAATAATGACTGAAAACTTACCTACCCTTATGAAAAACATAAATATCACTATCCAAGAAGGACAATGTACCGAAACAGAATAAACACAAATAGACCTACTCTGAGACACCTACTGTTCAGAATGACAAATGTCAGAGATAAAGAGAAGATTTTGAAAGCAGCACGAGAAAAACAAAGCTTCACATACAAGAGAAACTCAATAAGATTAAGTGCCGACCTCTCCTCAGAAACTATGGAGGAGAGAAGAAAGTGGTATGATGTATTTAAGGTACTGAAAGAGAAAAACTGCCAGCCATGAATTCTGTATCTAGCAAAGCTGTCATTCAAAAATGAAGAGGAGTTCAAAGTCTTTACAGACAAACAAAAACCGATAGAATATGTTCCTATAAGACCAGAATTACAAAAGATACCCAAGGGACTGTTGCAGTCTGAAAGGTAAAAACAAGGATGAGAGACTTGGAAAAGAGTGTAGAAATGAAGATTATTAGAAAAGGTAAAAAAAAAAACTATAGTACGATAATGACAGCAGAAAACCAAAGGTCAAAATGGATGTAGTAAATAATGCCTTTACAGTTAACATTGAATGTTAATGGCTTGAACTCCCCAATCAAAAGATACAGACTGATAGAATGGATAAAAAAATATGAGTAATCTACACTCACCTCAGAAGTAAGGACACAACCAGGTTAAGAGTAAAAGGTTGGGAAAAGGTATTCCACACAAACAGTAACCAAAAAAAGAGCAGGAGTAGCAATACTAATTGTGGCACTTTGATGTAATTATGAATTCCAAAAATATAATTGAATCATGCTTGTAAACTGATCTGTTAATCTGGGCATGATTAGGTTAGGATTAGGGCATTGAGTCCCACCCCTTGGTGGGTGGGGAATTGAATATAAAAGGCAAGGCAAAGAACAGAGTAGAAACAGTCTTTTGAGAAGTAGTTTTAATGTTGGAAAGAAGGCCTCAGGAGAGGAGAAGCAAGCCGTTTGCCTGATCGTCTACAGCTGACCTTATGAAGGAAACAGGAGCTGAGCCTGGAGAGAAATGCAGCCCCGGGAAGAGAGAAACCCCAGAAGCCTGAACTCTGGCAAACGCCGGCAGCTGTCTTGCTCTAACACGTGGCAATGGACTGTGGTGAGAGAAGAAACTTAAAGCTTTATGGCCTGGTATCTGTGGACTTCTACCTAAAATAAATACCCTTTATAAAAACCAACCCATTTTTGGCATTTCACATTAGCACCCCTTTGGCTGACTAATATACTAATATTGGACAAAATAGATTTGAAATGCAAAATTGTTATAAGGGATGAAGGAGGTCATTATATATTAATAAAAGGGGCAGTCCAACAAGAAGAAATAACTATTCTAAATATTTATGTACCTAACCTCAGTGCCCTAAGTACATGAGGCATATCCTTGCAAAGCTGAAGGGAGAAATAGATGTCTCTATAATAATAGTTGGAGACTTCAATACACCACTCTCAGTATTGAGTAGAACATCTGGATAGAGGCTAAATAAGGAAACAGAGAGCTTAAGTAATATGATAAATGAACTGAACCTAGCAGACATTTGTATGGAATTGCAATCCAAAACAGCAGGATATACATTCTTTTCAGGTGTTTATGGATCCTTCTCCAAGATAGACCATATGTTGGGTCAGAAGACAAGTCTCAGTAAATTTAAAAAGATTGAAATTATACAAAACACTTTCTCTGATCATAACAGAATGAAGCTGAAAATCAATAATGAACGGAAAAAGGGAAAATGCACAAATATATGGAGATTAAACACTATTAAAGAATCAGTGGGTTAAAGAAGAAATTAAGGGAATTCAAATTTCTTGAGATGTATGAAAACAAGAACACAATATATCAAAACCTATGGGACACCGCAAGGGCAGCGCTGAGAGTGAAATATATAGCCTTCAATGATTACATTAAAAAAGAAGAAAGAGCTAAAATTTATGACCTAACTGAACACCTGGAAGTACTAGAAAAAGAACAGCAAACTAATCCCAAACCAAGCCAACAGAAAGAAATAGTAAAGATCAGAGAAGAAATAAATGGAAATGATAACAATAACAACAAAACAATAGAGAGAATCAACAAAACCAAAAGTTAGTTGAGAAGATCAACAAATTCGACAAACCCTTAGCTAGTCTGACAAAGAAAAAAAGAGAGAACACACAAGTAAATAAAATCAGAAATGAGAGGGATGATATTACCACTGACCCGGTAGAAATAAGAGATATCATAAGAGGATAGTATGAACAACTGTACGCCAAAAAACTAGAAAATGTAGACGAGATGGACAAACACATGAACCACCTACACTGACTTTAGAAGACCTCAGCAAACCAACCACAAGTGAAGAGATTGAAACAGTCATCAGAAAACTCTCAAAGATGAAAAGCCCTGGACCAGATGGCTTCACAGGTGAATTCTGCCAGTCATTCAAATATGATCTAATACCAATCTTGCTCAGGCTCTTCCAAAAGAATTGACAGGAAAGAGTGCTACCAAACTCATTTTATGAAGCCAACATCACCCTAATACCAAAGCCAAATAAATATATTATGAAAAAAGAAAATTACAGACCCAATATCTCTAATGAATATAGATGCAAAAATCCTCAACAAAATACTTGCAAACCGAATCCAAAAAGCACATTAAAAGAAGTATATGTCACAATCAAGTGGTTTTTATCCCAGGTATGCAAGGGTGGTACAACACAAGAAAATCAATTGGTGTAATAAACCACATTGATAAATTGAAGAAGAAAAATCACATTATCCTCTCAATTGATGCAGAAAAGGCATTTGACAAAATACAGCACCCTTTCTTGATAGAAGCACTCCAAAAGATAGGAATAGAAGAATGCTTTCTCAATATGGTAAAGTGCATATATGAAAAACCTACAGCTAGCATTGTACTCAGTGGTGAAAGACTGAAAGCTTTCCTGCTGGGATCAGGAACTAGACAAAGATGACAATTATTCAATATTGTCATAGAAGTTCTAGCTAGAGCAATTAGGCTAGACAAAGAAATAAAAGGCAAGAAAATAGAAAAAGGCACCCAAATAGGAAAGGAAGAAGTAAAACTTGGACTATTGGCTGATAACATGATCCTATATCTAGAAAATCCTGAAAAATCCACAACAAAGCTACTAGAATTAATAGACAATTTCAGCAAAGTAGTGGGATACAAGGTTAATATGCAAAAATCAGTAGCATTTCTATATACTACTAATGTGAAATCTGAGGAGGAAATTTTTAAAAATTCCATTTATAATAGCAGCTAAAACAATCAAATATTTAGGAATGAACTTAACTGGGACATAATGGACCTGTATTCAGAAAACTACAAAACATTGCTAAAAGAAACTGAAGAAGACTTAAATAAATGGAAGGCTGTTCCATGTTCATGGATTGGAAGACTAAATATTGTTAAGATGTCAGTTCTACCCAAACTGATTTACAGATTCAATGCAATCCCAATAAAAATCCCAATTGCCTTTTTTGCAGAAATCGAAAAGCCAATAATCAAATTTATTTGGAAGGGTAAGGGATCCAGAATAGCCAAAAATGTATTTAAAAAGAACAAAGTTGGAGGACTCTCACTTTCTGATTTTAAAGTACATTACTTAGCTACAGTGGTAAAAACAGCATGGTACTGGCATAAAGACAGACAGATTAACAAATGGAACTGAATCGAGAACTCAGAAATTGGCCTTTACAACTACGGTCAAGTGATTTTTGACAAGGCTTTTAGGCCCACCCAGCTGGGCCAGAACAGTCTATTCAAGAAATGGTGCTGGGAGAATTGGATAGCCGTGTGAAAGAAGACCCCTATCTCACACCTCATACAAAAATTAACTCAAAATGGATCAAGGACTTAAATATAAAAGCAACAACCATAAAACTCTTAGAAGAAAATGTAGTAAAACATCTTCAAGATCTTGTGGTAGGTGGTAGTTTCTTAAACCTTATGCCTGAAGCTCAAACAACAAAAGAAAAAATAGATAAATGTGACCTCCTAAAAATTCAACACTTTTAACCCTCAAAAGACTTTGTCTAAAGGGTGAAAAGGCAGCCAATTCAATGGGAGAAAATATTTGGCAATCACATATCTGATAAGCGTTCAATATCCGTGATCTACAAAGATATCATACAACTCAACAGTAAAAAGACAAAGTATCCACTTAAAAAATGGGCAAAAATTTTGAAAAGAAAACTGTCCAAAGAAGAAATACAAATGGCAAAGAAACACATGAAAAAATGTTCAATATCACTAGAGATTAAGGAAATGCAAATCAGAACTACAATGAGATATCATTTCATACCTTTTAGACTGGCTGCTATTAAAAAGTCAGAAAACTGTAAATGTTAAAGAGGATGTGGAGAGATAGGAACACTTATTCACTGTTGGTGGGAATATAGAATGGTAATCCACTGTGGAGGCTGGTTTGGCAGTTCCTAAGGAATTTGAATATAGACTTGCCGTGGGATCTGGTGACACTATTGCTAGATATGTACCTAGAAGAACTGAGAGCAGTGACACGAATAGATATCTGCACACTGATGTTCATAGCAGTGTTATTTACCATAACCAAAAGTTGGAAACAACCCAGGTGTCAACTAATGAATGGAAAAACAAATAGTAGCGTATACACATGATGGAATATTATGCAGCGATAAGAAGAAATGAAGTTGTGAAGCGTAAGACAACATGGATGAACCTGGAGGACATTATGTTGAGTGAAGCAAGCCAGACACAAAAGGACAAATACTGTATGGTTGCCATATTATGAACTAGTATGTGATATTTATATAACGTGAACTATGAATAGGGGTAGAATTGCATATATACAACCATTTTTCTCTGAAGCTCACCAAATATAAGTTTATACTGCAAAACGTTAATATCAGACCAAAAAAACACATACTAAGTGAAGAAAACAGATTACTTTGTATTGTATGATTCCATTGATATAAAATGTAAATATAATTCAATTTATAAAGCTAAAATGAGATTAGTGGTTATGTAGATCTGAGGAAGGGATGCTAAGGGGTGTGAATGTTTTCTTTTTGGAGTAATGAAATTGTTGAAAAGTTTTTGAGATGATGAGTGTCCAACATTGTGATAATACTAAAAGCCATTGATTATACACTTAGGATCAAATAGCCAGAAATACCAGCTGTGTACAGTGGGGGAAGCATACAGAGATTGAGAGGTGAGGAATTGTCTGTTTGTCTGTTTTTTTGCTTATTATTATTGAAATCATGAAAATGCTCTAATAATGATTGAAGTGATGAATGCACAACTATATGATTATACCAAATACCATTCAATGTACACTTAGGATGAATTATATGCTTTATTAATAATATGTACCAATAAAATTGATTTGTTTTTTAAAAAAAAAAACCTTGTTTATAAGGCTGCTGAGTGTCCTCATATATTGATATTTAGGTTACGTTGTAATACATTTAAATTGAAACTTTGAGATTTGCTCCATGTTTTTTTTATTTATTTACTTTTTTTTTATTTAGGAGGTACTGTATATTGAACCCAGGACCTTGTACATATGAAGCAGATGCTCAACCACTGACCTACACCTGCTCCCTGCTCCTTGTTTTTAAAGTATAGATCTTTAGGTTGTGTTCCTTCCTTTGCGCCTGTTCTTTGAGATATGTTTTGCCTCTCTTGCTGCTGAGGCATGGGTCGGTCAGGCATCATGACTGCTGCTGTCTTCTAGAGTTACTGGCCCCTTTAAAGAAATGATGAGATCACTTATTCGTGGATGGGGAGGGGAGGGGAATAGGCATGGGGCATGGTATTTACATCCTTAAGTTAAAGGTCCTCACATTAAAAAATTCATTTAAAATGTGAAATCTAATAACACAAAAATGCATAAAACATAGAAGTATTGTTTAACAGATTGTAAAATGAACACCCATATAGTCCCTCTCTAGGACAAAGAAATACAACAGCCTGTGTGCCCTGTCCACACCCATAGTGGTGGCCACTGTCTTGACTTAGGGCATTCATTTTGATTTTCTCTATGGTTTGATATCATAGTTATGTATTCCTAAACAATTGTGGTAAGTTTATGCTTGGAACTTTCCCCCTAACATTATTAGACACCTGAAATTTTGTACCATCAGAACAGTCTTGAAGAGAGTGAATGAGTCACAGAGGGTGTGGGGGGGTTCAGGGGGCAAGGAATCCTACCATGGACTTTCAGGCTCATTATTTTTAGGTGAACTTGTGATCTCTTTAGACCAGGTGATGGAGCTCTATCTTCACTGTTGCTAAGACTCTGTCTGCTGTGTCCACAGCTTGGTGGTCTTTCTAGGTGCCCATTCTCTACCTCCTTGTTCTCTTCTGCTGGACATCTCTGACTGTCTTTATGCGTAAGGGCCCTGTGGATTGGAAAAAAAAAAATGTCTTTCTGAAATCATGCTTTCTCTGTTTTCTTTCCTAATTTGTAAAAGCTGTGGAGCATTTAATCTTGGACTTCATTTGTAAATACTTGTTCTTGTCTCCCATTTAGGCATCTGGAAAGCTGTGGCAAGTCAAGGTTTGCCTTTTTTTTTTTTTTTTTTTTTGAGCAGAGTACCTTGCATTTGAGTTAGGATAGCAGTTGTGCCTGATTTTTTGAAACAGGATATTCTCTATAAAAAAGACCATCCAATGGGCTATATAGTTAGTAGTGATATTTTGATGATGCTCTTTCATAGTTTGTAGCAAATGTTTCACAGCAATGCAAGGTGGTGGTGGTGGGATGATGTACGGGATCCCTGTATGCATATGCATGCTGGTTTTGTAAGTTCACAACTTTTACTATATACTTATTGTTTATGTATATTCATGTATGAATATATACTTCAATAAAGTTTTATTAAAAAGACCATCAAAATAATTTCTAGTTCAGTTCCATAGTTCAACTACATTCAAACTTTTTTGACAGCTACTCACAGAATACATTTTACTCCGCAACTTAGTATACATGCAAATATAGGTAAAACCAAAAGAAAAGTTTCTCGAATAACACACTTACTATGTATAGTTACTCTGATATATTTTATTCTGTTCTCATTTCATTAAAAGCAAAAGTTGGTTGGGGCCCCAGTAAATTGACTTCAGGATCCTTTAGTAGGTAAGGTCTGCATTTGAAAAGATACCATGATTTTCTGGAGGAAGAAGTTGTCTCTGAGGATTAAATTGAGTTGAGGCAACTAGTGTTGTGGCATTGTGAAGGGCATGGGCTTTGGAGAAGGACAGACTTGGGCTCAAATCATGGCTGTGTTACTTGCCAGTCATTTGACCTACACAAGCTAGTCGACATTTTTGGATCTCAACCTTGTACAAATTGGGAATGACATTTCTTGCCTCACAGTTGTGAGGATTAAATGAGAATGCATGGTGTAAGTAAGTGGTCAATGCACTGTAACTGTTATTAGCCATTATTATTTTGATCAGGACTTAATGCGGTTTCTCTGACTTCTATCCCAGTGCTCTTTGTACAGATTGCAGAATCTCCTATGGCAGGAGTTATGGGACAGTGTTAAGTAACAGACTAGGTGGATGGGAATTGCTGAATTGATTTGCTTATCCTTTGGTAAGCTCAGGTGACTGCTGGGATCTGTGTTTGTAAACTGCTCGTTTCTTATAGGAGTGGGAGCTACCTAAAGTGTCAGACAGTCACAGTATCTGCAGTTGCAGAACAGTTGGTCTTCCTTTCCTTGTTCATGGGCAGGAGGTGTGTGTGTGTGTGTAAGATCTGCTTAGGGAAAGGACATATTTTCCTATATCTGAGTTTTTACTACATTTACTCCCATATTTCACATTTTATATGCTTTCTCTCCCTCTAAGAATGACCAGCTTTCATAGTTTAAACGACAATTTCTTTTCCAATTATAAAAAGGAGTGAAGCAAATTTGAACATAAAAATATAAACCAGAAAATTAAACTCATAAAATCCTTTAATCACAAAAGGAAAAATATCATAAGATTTCACTTACATGAAATATCTTAAAAAAAAATTCATAGAGAAAGAAAGTAGATTATGAGTTATCAGGGGTGGAGATGGGGTGGGTGGGAAATTACTGCTTAATAGGTACAGTGTTCTGTTTGGGGTGATGGAAAGGTTTTGATAATAGTTGGTGGTGACGGTAGCACAATGAATTGTACACATGAAAGTAGCTAAACTGGAAAATTTGTCTTGTATCTATGTTACTACAATAGAATTGAAAAAAATTAGAATGATGTTTTCAATAAAGTTTTTTTAAACTATTTTAAAAATCCTATCAAGAGAGACCCATTTATTAACATTTCTTCCTGTCTTTATTTCATGCATATTTTAAAAAGTGGCAGTAATATAGTACATTCAAGCACCTTTTTAATGAAATAAAAAATGGAACTGTTTGGATAGCTATAGAGCAGTAAGGTGGTAGAGGAAGGAAAAAGAACACTGTTGAATGGCAGACACGGTGGTCTCTTAACTGTCTCTGAGATTAAAGGGGGTCCCTTGATCTAATCTTCCCTCTCAGGAATTCTGGAGCAAGGAAGAATTGGACTTTAAAACTCTCCCCTATTTTCTGCCATTTTTCCCTTATTTGGCATGCCCTCTGGAAATCAGAAGAATAGGCCTTTATGAGATTTATACACTGAAATTAATGTGCCATTAGATTGCTGGTAGGGTTGTATTTTTCCGTGTAATGTGAAAGCTGGATTCTTTCTAGTAGTGCTACTAAACATATATATATATATATATGCTAGTCAGCTGCTTCAGGCTCCTGGACTAGTGATCCCACCCAGTTCCTCAGGGTAACTCATGTGTGATGCAGGAAGTAACCTGCCCTCCACTGTAGGACTTGGATCTGTGTGCTCTAGAAATGGTGACCTAATGTGAAACACTGACAATCTTATCTTCTCTTTTCCCTACAGATTTTGAAGCCAGCTTCATAAGGCTGTTGGACAAAATAACTAATGGTTCTCGAATTGAAATCAACCAAACAGGTAAGCTCCTTTTCTTATTCCTAAAAGCACTTACATGTGCTACTTAA
This sequence comes from Tolypeutes matacus, assembly GCA_026826555.1. Classification (NCBI taxonomy): domain Eukaryota; kingdom Metazoa; phylum Chordata; class Mammalia; order Cingulata; family Chlamyphoridae; genus Tolypeutes; species Tolypeutes matacus. The sequence goes on along the minus strand of JAKSZT010053764.1, from coordinate 17,281,178 downwards.
CCATTCTCTGTTCCCTAGTTCTTTCATAGTATAAATATTGTGTTTTGATGGAAAGACTGAGTTTCCTATCTATGATACAGTTATTCAGAGATGTATGTGAAGTCTCTCATTTTAAGGGACATACAGTTGATTTAAGGGTGTTGGAAGACTTAATATTTCAGATCAACAAGCAAGCACTACCTGTTTTTTGTTTTAAACAAGAAAGACTAAATATACCTAACATGCATACACTACTTTCAAAACCTATTTGTTCATGTTATCACATTAAATTCTTACAAGGTAGTTGTATACTGTCAAAGAAAAAAATTGCACCATACAATGTTAAATAGGCAAGGATGACTTTATTTAAGGACTGCTGCTGCAGGGAAAAAGAGACTAGAGGAACTCAGTTTTGCTCAGGCAAAGGACAGCAGGGTTTTTAAGGGCTGTGGTGGGCTAGTGGAAAAATACTTGGAGGATATTAAGGGGGGTTGATCACTGAGATGGATGAGTGATTACCTGCTGAATTTGCAGTTAAGGCCCATTGGTTCAGAATGTTTTCATTTGCTGTGATTAGGCCACCTGGAGCTTGTGAGGGCAGGGAGAGAGGAAGAGGGAGATAAGGCACCTAATTAGGTGCCCCTCAAGAACCTGGATAGTGTAAGGGTTGGAGTGAGAGGGAGGTCAAGGGCCTGGAGTCAGGGGAGAATTTGCCTGTGTAAAGTTTAGTCATACGGAAGGGTAGTTAAGGCTGTCCTGGTCAATATGCTGAATTTTGTTTTATTTTTTATTTTGTCTTTTAAAACAACTTTACACAAGTATATGCAAAAACTGAAAATCTCATGACCTCTTTCCTCTTCCATTCCTTTCCCCAGTGGTAGCCACTGTCACAGCTTGGGGTGGCACCTTGTCTCCTTTATGTGCATTTGCCTCCGTGGGCACAGATGTGTTTCCAGCTGTAAACAGGGTCATGCTCCTTACAGTGCTTTGCAGCCAGCTTATTCACCCAGTCTGCAGAGTCTTCATAGACCTCTCTCTCTACCTTGTTTTGTACCTTTGCCTTGCATTCTATTCTATTCATGTGGGAGTTTTAGCTCCCTCACCCGGTAGGGTGTCCTTACATTTGAGTCTCTTCACTGTCTAGCACATTGTGGCTTACACATACATATCTAATCATACGTCCTGCCATCAGCCACTCTGGTCAGAATGCTGACCTCTGAAGTCAAGGATTGCAAACCCAAATGTCCACAGGGGCTGGGCAGTTAACATAATGAATGAAGATAGCAGGGTGTACGAGTAAGAAGGGTAGTGATGAGGACTCTGTAAATATTTACATTAACCACTTGACTTGCTTGCTTACCCTCTCCAATCCTTTCTCTTCTTGTAGTAGAAGCTGTAAAGTACTTGCCCTCTCTAGTCATCTTGATTGGTGTGTACGGTATATGGAAAGTCTCATTTCAAGGGGCCCGAGGATATCGTTGGCTGGTGCGATGATTTAAGGACATTGTTTGTAAGCCCCCTGCTCTCCCCCAGTCATCACAGTCTTGAGAGTGTGCTGAGGGGGGAATAGCATGCCTACTAGCATCTCTCTTCTGTGTCGGGTCATGACTTTGGCAATTCAGATGGCTCAGGGAAGGGTTTAATTTTATTTCTGTTTATCAAATTACACTCACAGTTTATTATTACAGGGGTTTGACAGTAGTGAGTCAGCTTTTGGAATGAAGTGTCGGCTCAGGAATGGCATTTTGAACTCCCTTGGATGCCCTTGTCAGACTTACCCTTGGATTCATTGCTTTCATTGCCTTCGTGACAGTTTTTTTCTTGCTGACTGTGATTCTCTTTATTCCGGCCTAAGGAACAACTTTATATTATCAGCCTGGCCTCCTGTATGGTGGATCTGTGGAACATGACTGTAGTGTCCTTCGCAGCATTGGATATTACCTGGAGAGTCTCCTTTGCCTGGCTCCATTTATGAAGCACCCGTTAAAAATAGTTCTGCGAGGAGTGACCAATGACCAGGTTGATCCTTCGGTGAGTATTGAGACCAAGCCCTGGTGTGAATTTTGTTTTGTTCCTTGTCACAACCCTACTTTCAAGAAAAAAGCTCCTTAAAAAGCACAGTTTTACTTTTTTAGTATATTTCTTTGGTTATTTACCTTAAGATTTAGAGGTTAACCCCTCTAGGAAGCAGATAAACAAGACAAGTAATCATCACATTCAGTAATAATTAACAATCAACAAGGTGCTATTGACGCTTAAGCCTAAGAACCTTCAAAACACATCACTTGTTTGACATGAAATGTAGCTCTGTTGGCTGAAGTGCATGAGAATGGAGTTTCCCTAAGGTCATGTGATGGATGAGGCTAGAGAGCAGCAGACCAAAATTTTAGGCAGGAAGTAAAATCCCCTTCATATTGCCATAGCATAATCTTGACTTACCCAAGCTTCAACCATAAACTCAAGGACTTTCTTCTTCCTAGGAGGTTTTGCAGATTTAGAAAAAAAGCTTAAGAGCAGGAAAGGACTATGTGAGCTTTGGTAGTATGTGGGTACCAGCATGATTCTTATTAAGCAGGCTAATTTTCCAGCATGTGTGGGGAAGGTGGTTTTATATCTAGGTGAAATATTCGTTGTGGCCATCACTGTCTTAGTGCAAGGCTGGGATGGGTTTTATCACATGTGCATGTGTATGCAATTAGAGAAATCTTGCCCAGGCCTGCCTGTGTCATCTTGGAGGGAGGAAGGGATCCCCACTTTTGGATGCTGTGTTGTCTAGAGAGGTTGTCTTAAAGATGATGGCCATGGTGGGATGTCCTGCACGCTTGTCTTTACCTCCACAGACCTAGGCTCAGGCCAATGAATGAGTGGCTTCTGAGGCAGAACATGAAGGGTGCAGCTTTTCCAAACAGGAGAAATGATTAAGTGGTATGGTGAGCCCCAAAGCAGAGACTGCTGATATTCACCAAGACATCTACCAGGATATTAACATATGTTCTTAGACACCAAAATACTTATTCCTCAATTCTTGGAAATTCAGCTGCAAACACTGTTTTTCTAGGATGCTGAGTACAGTGCAAGATCTGAAATTCTTAGCTACAAAGGAATGTTGTATAAGCTGTTTAGAATTTTTAACTACAAGTGATTGTTCTTTTCCTGTATTTTCTTGAAGATTCTAAGAAATGGATCCTTTGCTTGACAGTATAGGGGACAGCATCTATACTATTTGTTTTTTGTGGGGTGGGTGGGGTGGAGGCTTGTGCCTCAAATAATGAAAAAAGGCCCTGAAGCTTACCAGGGCCTTTTAAATGAAATTAAAAGCTTATTGGTAATATTGAAAAAGATTTATACATTAACAATGACACAGATAAGTTGATAAATTCCCCTTAAATATGGTACTTAACTCTTTTGGGCAGAGTGTTAAAAAAGTCTGTTTTTATATGCTGCAGAACTACCTGCTTTTGCCAGCTGTGTGACTAAAATTACCTTGGTTGATACCTGGCTCACGCCCAGAATAAAACAGATACACCTAATTCTGGATAACGAGTGTATTATCTTCAGCCTGTGGCTTCTTCATTTCGAGCTGCCTCTTCTCTGCGTGTTTTCCTCACCAGTTCATGTCTGCATTTACCCTATGCTTACAAGAATGCACGAGAGGAGGGATCTGCCCACAAGCATCTCTCAGTTGTAAGGCGGTAGACAGGTGTGCAAAGGGCTGAGGGGTGAGGAGGGCTTTCTAGAAGAGGAGAAGCCACATGAGTCAGTCTGAGTTTTAGGAAGGTGATTCTGGAGGCCGAGGGCAGGATGACCTAGAGTGGTGATCAGCTGGTTTGGACGTGATGGAGATGGAAGTGGAAAGGAGGAGACAGATGAAAGACAGTGAGGAGGGAGAGACTACGTAACTGGAGCTGGGATAGGAGGAGAGGGTCAAAATGACTTCATTATTTCTGTCCTGGTTGACTTGAAGGATAGTGATCAGAAAGAGTTTGACATAGGGAAGAAGAAAATGTGGTAGGACAGATGGGACAATGAATGAAGTGTTTGATTTTGGTCCTATTCTCCATGTTGGGAGGATATCTACAAAGGGTTGTCTAGTTGGCAGTTGGAAATTGTTGTCTGGAGCCTCAGAGATAGGTCTTCAGTACTTTACCCTTTGGCTGTGCAGTGTTTTGTGTGTGAGAGTCAGAATTGTTTTGTGGTAAAAACCCAGATTTTATATTATAATAGGGCAGAGTGGCGATGCTGGATGGTTGTGCCTCTGTGCAGCCATTAATTGGAGCCAAGTAACAGTTGTCCTCTCTGGATAAGGCATGAGTTTGTCAGTTTGACACAGGTCTCAACTGACCTCGTCGTTCATTAAAATTTCATTTCTGTCCTCTGTGGGCATTAGAGTCATTGTCCATGATTCAAGGGACTGAGAATAGGAGATGAAAAGGGGAATGCATGTTTAATGTCCAAGTAGGGGAAGAGGAGCTGGGGAAAGAGCTGGAGAGAGCTGTGGAGATAGTATTTGTAGAAGCCAAGCAGGAGTCAGGCTCTAAAGGCTGGGGTGATCTACAGAGCCAATCTCTGCTGGGATCGAGTTAGAATTACGCAGTAAGATTTGGCAGTGAGAAGTCTTATTGCCCTTCAAGAAAGCAGTGTCAGTGGAGTTGTAATGCTGGAACTGAGGAGTGAGTAGGAAATGGAGCCATGGCAGGTTAGGATATCCTTCCAGAAGGTCAGGTAGGATGGTTCCTTCAGAGCTGGAGTTGGGAGAATTTTAAGACTGGGGGAACTTGAGCTTGTTTGTAGGCTGAGGAAAAGGTATACTAGAGAAGGAAAGATTTAAAAGGGATGGGGATATTTAATAAGGAAAATTCCTGCAGCAGTCCAAAGGGTATGAGGATCGAAAGCAAAAGTGATTAAATGAGGCTTATAAAGGGGTGTAAGGAGAAGCAGATGTGGCTCAAGTGATTGAGCTCCCGCCTACCACATGGGAGGTCAGCGAGCCGATGGAACAAGATGATGCAACAAAAGACATGAGGAAAACATAACAAGAGACACAGCAAAGCAGGGAGTGGAGGTGGCGCAAGTGATTAGGCACCTCCCTCCCACATTGAAGTCCCAGATTTGGTTCCCCGTGCCTCCTAAAAAGAAGACCAGCACACAAAAAACAGACACAGCAAATGCAAATGCAGACAACCAGGGGGTGGGGAGAAATAAATAAATAAAATAAATCTTAAAAAAAAAAAAAAAAAAAAAAGGATTGTAAGGACATGTTTTTCTCAGAGGCAAAAGAGTATAGGAAATGGGGAGAAATTTTGAGGAGGAAATAAGATCCAGGAGGTCTCCTTTGAATCTCAGTGATGAGGCCCATAAAGGCCCCAGTAAATATTTATTGGTGGCATCAAGCTGGTCAGACGGTGAATGGAAATTCCCTGTGTGCTCGGCACTGTTCTAGGTGTTTCTATGTACATATTATATATACATGTTTATTTAATTCTCCTACCAGGCCAATGAGGTCAGTATTCTCATTACTGTTTTGCAGACTGGTAGCTGGAGAGCAAGTTTCACCCTGAGGTGTCACCTGGATCAGACTTTTGCCTTGCCTCTAAACACAGATGACAGCCCAGTTTCCCTTAAACAGAACTCACAGGCACCCTCAGTCTACTAAAATTGTAGTGAGCAGAGTGGGAGGAGACTGTGGAGAGTGGCCATTCTAGCCCCTCATTTTATACAGGAGGAAACCACGGTCCGGGGAGTTAGGAAAGGGTCCCGGGTCTCACACCTGCCAAGAGGTGGAGCAGTACACAAGCCCACATCTGCTTTTTCAGCCCTGGTCCCACACCCCAAGTTGCCTGCCCTCTGTGTCAGACAGGACTGTACCTGGAATTATACTTGGCCTTCTAGCTGACTCTCAGAGTAAATTTGACTTCATCCTTTGTGACTTGGGGTATAGGTAAGACGAGCCAGAGGGCTGCCTTATTGTCCTACCTTCCTTTCCCCCAGCAGAGCTTAGTGGCTGCCTAGTTCTAGAGAGCCTTTCAGGCAAAGTAGGCTGCATCCTTTTATCCCCAACATTTTTCAGAATCTGGTTTGGCCTCTTCCTCAGCTTCCCTTAATTCTAGCCTAGACTGAATTCTCTGTTCCAGCAATCCCAAATGCGTGTTTTAAGGTTTTGGATGTGTTTAACTTTAATATTTAATTGAAATTAGCTAATCTTTACTGAGTTTTCCTAGTAACTGCCCTTGTCCCATGAACCATTCTGAACATGTTCCAGATCTTCATAGGTTCATTTCTACCTCTGGTTAAGTTTCTGATATAGAATGTTTACTTGGGTCCTGTTCTCTGCAATAAAGTCCTACTAGAGTATAATTCCGTTGAGTCTTAGCATATTAGAGTTGGTGGCAACTTGGAGACAGCCAGGCTGAACCCCTTCCTAAAGATACGGAAATTAATACCGTTGCAATTTGCTTGTCTGAGGCCACACAGCTAATTAGACAAAGGGCTTGAGCCAGGACCAGGGCTTTTCCCTTCTCCCTCTGCTCATGCTGCCTGCCATCACTGCCTCCAGACAGGCATGGCCTTGTCCAATGTCACTGGATCTTGTGATCCATTGGCAACAAGTAAGGGAGTAATTTTTTCCCCAAGTTTGATATGAGACATTTACTGATTTGTTAGATAAATGTGATTTGAATGTCATCCTTATACTCTGTGAGGACTTCACAAATGATTAACAAAGAGTCTTAGCCTTCTCAGAACTTGGCTAAGCATGGGGAGGAGATGGTAGCACTTGGCAACGTCTTGCCCTTAACTGTGAATGCTGTAATTGCAGTTTTGGGTTATGTGGGATGTCACTCTCCAATGCCCCCCACTCTCCTGTGGAATCACCACCTACCCTTTGCCTGCCTGTGTGGTGGGCATTACCAGGGTCTTAGTTAGCCATTGAATAGTTCATTTGGTTTGCTTTGACTAGAGTGCCCCCAGCTCTAAACTTTAAATCCCTGTATTGGAAAATGCTTAATAGGCTGAAATTTTCTTCCATAGTTTTTGTACCTATTAAAGAGTGAACAAAAGGTCCAGGTTTTGTTTTGTTTTGTTTTTTTCTTTATGAGCCCTGCAGTTTTTCCATGCTTTTTGCATGGTACATGTGGTGCTTATGTTGATGGTGTAGGTATAGCTATAGGTCTCCATGTGACAAATGAGGAAAGTGAGTCTTAGAAAAGCTGATGGCTTGTGAAATCGCTGTTTTACTTGAGGGAAGAGCCAACACACACCCTCAGTTGTCAGCCAGTGTCCTTTCCCTTTACCAGACTGTATCCATCTTCTACCTGGTTGCTAAGCTTCATCCAACTTTATGGGCTCTTTCTTTCCATATGCCCAAGGTTTAATTAAACTTTTTTTTTTATTTAAATAATTTCATAGGTTGATGTTCTTAAGGCAACAGCCCTCCCTCTACTGAAACAGTTTGGGATTGATGGTGAATCATTTGAGCTAAAGGTAAGACTATATGAGTTGTTGGCTGTCTATCATTTTCTTATGAACTCCCTGGAGGAGATGTGTGAGTGTGTGTGTATGTGTCCATTTGAAGTCACAGTTACCAGAAAATCCACAGGACTCATGAACCAGTATTACAGACTTTGAGCTGAAAGGGAGCCTTCAGTACTGACAGTAGTACCAGCAGTTAGTTGCACTTACTTTGTGGTAGGCATTTTCCATGTATTTACTGTTCTCTGCAATGAGAATTTTCCATGTATTTACTCATTCACTGCTCACAGCAACTCTGTCCATGTCACTGAGCTAATGAGTCTTGGAGCCAGAATATCTGTAACTTTGCAATTGAAAGGAATTATGTAAATCCAGTGTGGTAATACTGGATATCTTAAACTGTTTAGCATCTCTGTTTCTTTAATTGATATTTTTAAACAGGGAAAATGACTTCATTTTTATTTAATAATGTACAGTTTTGATAGATATTTTATTTGCATAGGAGGAGAAGGGGGGTTCTTGATGGTTAAGAAATGGGATTAGCTAGTGAACTAGGCCAGTTCTTCCTTTTTAAGGAGAGGAAACAGGTCCTTGTGGTGAATTGACCTGCCCAGGTCAGTAAGTGGCAGGCATGTCACTTGGGCTCAGACATGCAGACTCCATGTCTGCTGCACTTTCTGATACACCACAGTGGGTCCTTGCTCAGCACATGCCCTCTCAGAGCTCACGTAATGTGTCTTGAAGGGATTAACAAATTCAACATGAAAGACCTGCTCTGTCCCCAAGAAAGAGCCCCTTGGTCTAAATCTTACAGGTTGGGTATCATGGAAATCCACTACTTTGCTGCCTCTGTACCTCACCTTGCACCTCACCTCTCTCACCACGCGTGTAGGTTGTGCGGCGGGGAATGCCCCCGGGAGGAGGAGGCGAAGTGTTTTTCTCATGTCCTGTAAGGAAGGCCCTGAAACCCATTCAGCTCACAGATCCTGGGAAAATCAAACGTATCCGAGGAATGGCGTATCCTTTGCATTTGGTTTAGAGTTCTTTTTTTGTCTCACCACCATATGAATGACTGATAACAGCTTTATTTCTTCTTGGGGTGGGTGGGGAAAAGTCTTAAAAATAAATTTATACTTGTTGGCTAAGATAACGATATTTTATTGTCTGTCTCACTGAGACTGGATTGATTGGTCCAGTTTTTCAATGAATCCTTAAGCAAATGGTGCCCCTGTATGTGAGCCTCTCCTAAGGGCTTTGGTTTGGGAATCACAGTTGTAGTGCAGTCCTTCCACAGAAGAGCTTCTGGTCTGGTGAAGGAGACAAATAGGCAAACACACTTGATATCATGTTAAATAATACAGAGGTTTATACAATGGGCTGTAGGAGGAAAATAAGAGTAGGGAGTGGCTAATTTTGTCTGGAGGCTGGAATAATAATGAACAATGTCTTCATTTAGTAAGTGCTTACTTTATATGTGCTTCAGAATAACTTTATGCATACGTGATTATAAAGTCTCTGTGAATTAACTTACACCATGCTTTGCAGATGGGGAAACTAAGGCTTCAAAAACTTAAGAAATTTGCTCCCAAGACACACTGCTAGTAATGGCAGAGCTGGTATTTGAACCCAGTCTGTCTGATTATGGAGACTGGATTTTTAACCTCTGCTTTCTCCTATAGAATGGTGAGGACTTAGAACTGAGCCTTGAAGAATAGGGAGCGAGGTAGAGTAAGAAAGGAGGAATGCTTCAGGCAGGAACCAGTGAAGAACTGAAGGCCATACTGAGCAGTTGGCCTTTATTCCAAAGTCAGTAATTTCTGGCTGGAGAGAGAACTTTACATATTAAGAGGACAACTCTGTTGGTACTCTAGGGACTTTTGACTTGTAGAAATTTTTAGAAAGTGCAGGCTAAATAAATAATCCTATCACCAAAAGGCCACCACTTAGGGGCAAAGATATTAGGATTATTATCATACCCTAAAAAGAGCCAGTGAGGCTCCTCTCAAGGGTAGTGGCCAGAGGACAGGTGAGGGGAACTAGTTGGAGAGGTTCTAGAGGCAGAATGGATAGAACACAGAGATTGGATCTCTGGTACAGAAATAGGGAGTTCTTGCAGACATTTGGGTAAGGATGTTTACTCTGATGGCAGCTATAAAAGCTTGGGGTCGGGTAGAGTGGGGTGAACATATTTTCCATTTATACCTTTTAGATTTGAGGATCCTTTAAGATGGTTACATGGAGAGAAGTCTAGAATGGAAATTAGAAATGTAGGTCTGTAACTCAGGGGCAAAATGAGGACCAGAAATGACTGATAATAGAATCAGCTACCATTTTGAATGCCAGGAGAGAAGGATGGAACTTCTAAAAGTTACTAAGACTTGAAAGCAATATCAAAGTGTATGCTTTTAGGATAGATGATAATTCAGTTAACGGTACTGCTGTCTTCATTATAACTTGGGAGGTGATAGATTCAAGACCACAGACATGTGGTAAGGATGGCTCAGGATAGAACTGTTTGGAAGTGAGTGAAGGGGTTGGGTTGATTATTTTCACTGAGTTAGGATGAGATTAAGCATAAGGGGATGGATAGGAGAAGGATAAGCGAGTGCGATAAAAGTGGTAAAGATGTGTTTTCACAGTGGAGCACAGCAATTCAAGAAAAAGGCTTGTGGAAGATCATTAAGGGCTCAGCTTGACTTTTATTTTAGTGCCAGCTATTCGGCTGTGTGGCTGTGTCCAGCAGCAGTTGACAGCCTGAGGGAGGAGTGAGAACTGGGGAGGCAGTAGGGCCAGCTTAATCCAGGGATATGGATTGACAGGACAAGTGAATACAGCACAAGGACATGGAGCTGTGGGTGTTGAAGTAGTTGCCAGTGTGCTCCTTACTAGGGAGAGTAAGGGGGTTCACCAACCTGGAGAAAGCAGGCAGGTAAGGGATTGGAAACCTTAATAGGTTTAAAGATAGGGTCTAGTGGAAGATGATGTGTAGGCTGTGTAGAAGACAAAAATTGTGTTTAGGGGTTTCTGTTTTTGGGATTTCAGATTTTAAAGCTGGTTAGATTCTAGGTGCTGACAAGAACTAGATGAATGAGGGGTTGCTGAAGGAGAGTGGTAGGTGTTAGAGAGCAGAAGAAGACATCAGGAAACAGGCCAGCAAGATGGATGGGTTGGACAATGACTTTCCCTCTTGGGGCTGGATGAGGTAAGTTGGACCAGGATTGCTGAGTCTCAGGGTGGGGGGTAGGTTCTTAAAATCAAGTTTCATATTTCGCAAGTATATTGGGGTGGTCTTGGAAAAGAGGTGGTATCAACTGATTTTCCAGAAGCATTGATGACCTTAAACAGTTAGTGGTGAAGGACATGAAATAGGGTAGCACAGCTCCAGGGTGGGGAGAAGCACTTGTTGAGAGAGAAGTTCAAACTCAGAGTGCTGCCTGAAGTTCTTTTTAAGGATTATCAAGAACAGAAGAAAATATTTTAAAAACTTCCTTGGATTATAGTCTGTTTTTGCATGGCTATCCAGGGTTCACCTAAAGGCAAAGCCTGCCCTAAGTATACTGGAAGAGAGTGGGCAGGTGGGGGAGAAATTGTTCCTGACCTGGGGCCCCCAGGCTTGTGGGTAGTTAAATTGGCTTTGACTTCCTAAGGTGATGTTCAACTTGAGTATTCTCCAATTCTGAGGAGCCAGAACCACCCGTGGTTTAAGATTATAGAGAATGCGTGCCTCAGTGCAGTCACACTAAGAGTAGATTTAATCACCATGCACATCAAGATATGCAGCAGTCAAGATAAGGAGGTTCTTTTAAACCCAAAATGCCTTTTCTGCTTGACCTGTCAGATTTACTTATAATCTCCCTCATTCTTATTAACAGGTACATTGTATTCTACCCCTATAAAGAACACAAAAATCAAAACTCATTGATGGCCGTTGAGTTGTGTATGAAATCGTATCCACTTTCAGAACTACTTACATTTTTTTTCCTTTCTCATATGAGATTTGTTTTCTTAATTCTGAATTGTGGCAGAAGACTCTGGTATCCAGTCTCTGACATCTGGAAATGTGATTTCCAGTAGCGTGCTCTGTTTTGAAGCCATCCTACTGGGGTGCCATCTGTACTCACTCTACTGGGTGTGCAAAAAGCCTTGTGAGTAACCCTTAGATGATGATGCTGGGAAATGGGGAAGTCTCCAGGGTTATTTATATAGAAGACAGCATAAAAACTGAAAGAGCTTTGGTGCCCCAGGCACTTGGGGTGTAACTTTGCCCCTCCCTGGCTTCTCCCTCTTGTGTTCTTTGAACTTTCCTTATATAAAATCCAAAATCCAAGCTAGAAAGACACTTGATAGATTCCAAGTGCCTCTTCCTTGAGGCAGGGGATAAGACTCTACATATACCTGATTTATCTCTGAATTGTAGAGCCTTCCCTAAACTCAGAAAAATAGATGCAGCACCCTTGCTCAAATCCCTGTCTGTAAACCAGACATTTTAGCCACTGCTCTGCAGAGCTTGCCTGTTCAACAAATACCTCAAAAGAATGTTGGTTTGAATTGAGATCGCCTCCTTTGCCTGTTTGGTATCCCAAGCTGCTATTGGAAAAAGCTTAGTTGTTTTTGTGGTTTTTTACTTGGAAGGCTGTTTGGTGTGCGGCACTGAGCTTGGAGGACTATGTTCCCCTGAGGAGGTCTCGAATTGGGAGAAAAAGTCTTGCTCTCTTGTGTGTGTTTGTGGTTTTAACCAAATTACCCACCAAAGCTCACCTTTTCCCTCTTGGAGTCCACAGAAAGATGACTGGCCGGCCAGGGCCTGGGAGGGAGCTGGTGTTGGTTCCTGTCAGCACTTGTGACTGGACAGTGCTGTTACCTTTTTATTTAATGCCACCCACTCCCATTCTCTCCTTGCCTAAAGTGAAGAGAAAGGAGCACTCTTTTATTTTTGTGGCACTGTCCCATTAGTTCCAGAACACTGGCTTTCATGATTCAGTGTACAAGAGTTAAATGAAGAAGCTGGGATAGGGACAGAAGAAGGGTGGGTTGCAATTTGTGGGATGATCTGGTTGCCTTTCCCTGATTATGGGGAGGGTGTTTAGAGAATGTAACATACACATACACACACGCACATAAACACACACACACATATACATGAACACCAGAGAAGATAAGGAAGGTGGGGTTGGGGGTGGTCCCATATGAACTGAAGCTATAAATTTGTCTCTCTTGGTTAAAGGTTCTTCAATGGTGTTCATAAATAGATTTCAGGAGATCACTACTCCCTGAAATTGCCTGCAAAACTGTGTGCACACATGTTTCTGGGAAGCATGGCTGTCATCAGATTCTCAGAGAGATCTCTGACCCCTGGAAGAGTAAGAACCTTGGCTTTGGGGTTTGGATCTGGGACTAATAAGAAAAGCAATAGTGGCATTCATTGTGCTCCTATCACATACCAGGTGCCATGCTAAGTGCTGCATATGCGTTATTTCATTTAACTCTCCCAACCTAGCGAGAAGAGGATAACAATTATCCTCATTTTACTAATGAGGAAGTAGAGTCACAGAGAACTTAGCGCACTTGACACAAAATGATACAGTTTGTTGGAGGTGGGACTTAAACACAGATGGTCTGATTCTAGAACTCAGGCTCTTAGCTGTTCTGTGGTAGGGCCTCTGCATCAAGCCAGATAGCTCCATGGTTACTCTGGGAGGTAGCTGGTTTTGAAGCTCCTTTGCCTTCTTCGTTTCATGGCCTACATTCCATTATAGGCTTCCACTTGCCCTGAATTGGTACTGTTACCTTTTGGTTTCAGCCGTTCAAGGGTTAGGGGGAGGAAGCTGTCTTTTGGAAGAAGGATCTGTGTAATTTTGAGCAACTGATTCAATTCTGTATCCCAGTTGCCCTCACTGTAAGCCCTGAAACTAGGAATCCGTGGCCCTCACCACAGGATTGCTGTGAGCATAAAATAAGAAGATAGTATAAGTGAAAGACCTTTGGGAGCCATGAATGCTGTGGGATTACGTGTTTGGATAGTGGGCAGCCTCAGGCCTCCAGAGGACCACACCCAGGTGGTCCAAAGGGTATCAGACCCAGGACAGTTTGTCTAGGCTGCCTGTGGTCAGAAGTACGTTCTGGACAGGTGATGTAATGGGGCTGTGTGTGTGTTGAAAAATCCCTCTTTGCTCTTTCCTCATTTCAGGTTTGTTCTTTGAAGTCAGTCAGATATTTATTGAGCATTTCTCAGTACAAAAGTACTGTAATTGAGAGTTGTGAGAGATACAGAAGTCAAGTCCCTGTTCTTGTAGAGTGTGCAGTCATTGAAGAGCAGGAACAAAATGTGTGTCTATGAAGGGAGATGCACGGTGAGATCCAGTGAAGACCCCAGTCAGGTGTTGGCTGGAAGGTTTCAGGAGAGAGGGGGAGCTCTGGGCTGGAAGAGTGAGGGAAGGCATTGCCGGTTGAAGAATTTGGACAGTTTGGATGGGTGGAGGGGGTGATAGTGCCAGGTTGGCAGTGAACAAGCTGAGCAGGCTGATGGGTCTGACAGCTAGATTTGTTGGAGCCAGGAGTCACTGGAAAACTCTCGCTAGTGTGAGGAAGAGTGATCTTTTCAAGGGGTGTTCAGGATGGATCAAAAAGTGGAGATAGATACCAGGTCAAGTTCTCTGCAGTCTCTGATCATTTTGTTTTTGCAGCTTAAATGAGAAAATGAGAATGAAATGTGTTACTGACAACACTTCTTTAAGAGGTGGCCTGCCACAGGTGGACCACACATCTTGTTTGACCTGTTGGGCTTTCAGGGCTAGTGGGAAGATTGTATGTTGTTGCTTCTCATCCCACATGGACAGCCAGCTCTTGACCATACATGCCTTGAATATCGAAAGTGCTTAGTACATACTTATTTATTTGATCTGTGGACTAAGGAGAGTCGATCTCTGTTATAAAATCTAATTTTAGGTAATAGTTTCCACTTCCTCAAGCATCATCCTTCACTTGAGTTCCTTTCTGGAGTGCCTTCTTGTAGAGTGATAATTATGAGTACCTTGTCCATAAAGTAGCAGGTGTGAGGAGCCTATAAAATCTACAAATGGAGTAATTAATACCTAAATAATTGAAAATAGGCTCTGTTGAGTTAAAAAAAAATCTTTTTTTAGGTATTTATAAACAGCATCTACCATGTTCTTTCATTAAACCTTTTCTGCTTCCCCTGTCAATATAGACCAGGAGGCTGACTGGGGTCGGTCCTGGTCAGCCCCAGTGTGGTGTCTGTTCTGGTCGAAGTTCTTAAGAAAAAACCAAGTGGTTACAGCAATGGGGATGGACAGAAAATATAGAGTGTTTTCAGATATATTACTTCAAAGGGAGCCTGGCTCATGAAGTGCAGAGAGACTGGTATCTTCACTCATTGCATAATTGAGTTGGAGAGAAAGTTGGTGGGGTTCGGAAGCTTTCACGTCATACTTTCCTTCTGAATTGCTTGAATTTTTTTTACCGTGAATGTTTAAGGCTTTTATAATATTAAAAAATGAGTTGTGTTACTATAATTAATTAAAAACAGTTGGAAAACAGAATGGAATTAGAAGTCCCAATTTGTTATTACAGCTCCACAAATATTTACTGGCTTTATAACCGACGTTGTTCTGGAGCCCAAGGACTGTGACTTCCTTAACTCTAGGTTGCAGGTACTCCGTACGTGTGTCACCTCAGATGGCAAATCGGATTGTGGATTCTGCAAGGAGCATCCTCAACAAGTTCATACCTGATATCTATATTTACACAGACCACATGAAGGGAGTTAACTCTGGGAAGTAAGTGTCTGTACATTTTTAGAGCCTTATTCTGAAGCTATCCTAGCCTTTTTCTTACGTCTGAAGTTAAAACTGCCAGCTCTGAACTTGGCAGCTAGAGGAGTGATTTCAGAATTAATTACCTAATGTTTTATTGCTATTGTCACCAATAGGCATTTCTTTCTTTTTTTTTTTTTAAGATTTTATTTATTTATTCATTTATCCCCCCCTTGCTGCTCGTGCTCGCCGGGTCAGCCAACCACGCCATGCGGGCGGGCCTGCCCTCACCAGGAGGCCCCGGGAACCGAACCCGGGGCCTCCCATAAGGCAAATGGGAGCCCCACTGATTGAGCCACAGCCGCTTCCCTCTTTCTTTCTTTTTTTTTTTTTTTTTTTAATAGTA